>OX578135.1:38321550-38614050 GCA_951213105.1 Amaurobius ferox
ACACGGATTTAAAAATGTATCCCTTCATATTTTAGATATTAAAATTTCACTCACGGATAGATTAGTATTTGAAAATTATTACATTAAAAAATATAAAACTCTCTTCCCCTATGGCTTAAATCAAATTTATAATAATAATAATGTTGTTAACAATAGTTTTGAATACAATTCTCATAAATCTTCAGTATATAAACATCTTTTTCATTATTCAAAGTCATCATCTCCTAGTAAAAAGCGATATAAGCGTGGCAAAGGAAAAAGTAACTTAAGTAAAACTATTGATTACAAAGCAGACATTTTAAAATTACAATATAATTATTCTCAAACTTTCAATTTTCTACCTGTTAGAACATGGTTATATAAAGTCAGAAAAAGCAAATTAAGTATTGTTTATACTAATTTTTTAAAATTAAAATTAACTCATGAGCATTTTAAACATTCATTTTTTGATTTGCTTCTTTCACGTACAAATTTCTTAAATTACCACCTACTCCATTCACCAAATCCACATACTAAAATAGCTTACTGTGTAATTTCTTTTAAACACCCTATTCTAAATTCTCTTAACTTCAATAATTTATTTGCAAAACATCAGCACTTGTTACCAGTAAATGATATCAAAATACAAAAATCATTCAAATATAATTTACCAATTGGTAGAACTATTTACAATTACAATGAAGTTTCTAGGACATTAAACTCCGATGATCTTACATCATGTGTATGCAGCAATCAAAATCTTGCCCCTTTTGTCAACTCCACTCATGGTCACATTATTACTGGGGATCTCAGTATAGTTCAGGATGATATACTTAGGGATATTATGAATAAAGGGTCTAAATTTCGCATTCCATTCTGCCATCACCCTAAACAACTTCTTCAGTCTCTATCATTTGATTTTGATAAATTCATATATCAACTTGCTTGTTCACATTCAATTCCTATTGAAGCATTCAATCTATGGAAGTATACGACCTTACATCTACTTAAAAATGTTATTATAAACACTAAATTAACGAAGCCTAGGTATCCTTATAAACAACTCCTATCTGCTATCAAAGAACTACAACAACATTTTGTAATAACTTATGTAGATAAAGCTTCTAATAATTATGCCATCATTTGTAAAAAATATTATGTTTTTCTGTTACAGAATTACTTAAAAGATAATCAAATTTTTAAACCCATTCATAATCAGTCTATCCAAATCAAAACTAAACTGCTAAAATTATATACACAATTAAATATTAATTGTAAGTTTTTTAAATTTCCTTATGTTACTTTGGTTCCAAAATTCCACAAATCACCTCTCAGTTTCAGAACAGTCACTTGTGGACATAATACCTTTACCACTACAGCTAGTAAGTACTTGCTTAACTGTTTAAATCGAATTAATGAATCTCTTAAATTCAAGAATTCAGGATATTTCATTTTGAACAATAGTTTTGATTTAGTTAATCACCTTAGCAAGTTACCACAAATTCTTGGTTTCCAAACCTTTGATTTTAAAGACCTATTTAATAATATTGTCATTAAAGATCTACATAAAGTCATTATCTCTCTTTATCATGACTATATATCTTCCAATCATGATGCTTTTAATGTCAAAAATTTTCCTATGCTCTTGCACTTTGTGTTATACAACAATTATATTGTCCAAGGTGATAACATTTATTTACAAACATCTGGTGTACCACAAGGTGGCTGTAGTAGTAGTATACTCGCTAACTTATATCTTTATTATTATGAATGTCATTTTAACTCTAATTCATATATTGTATATAGATATGTTGACGACTTAATTTGTATTATCATTGATGATTCCTATTCCATTAATATTGATTTTTACCCGTCTAACCTAGAATTAATTCCTAATGAGCCTTGCGTTAGTCAAACTGTTAAATTTTTTAGACCTAAATTTAGATACCCTCAATAATCATGTAACTACCAATCTATATGATAAAAAAGATTCTTACAACTTCACTATCATAAAGCTGCTATCATATCATTCTTGTAATTCTATTCAATTGTTTAGAAACATCATTTTAAACCAGCTATTTCGAATACACCGACTTTCTGATCCTCAGTTTCACTTTCTCCACATCAATAATCTTAAACGCATTTGTCAAAACTACCAATATCCGGAAGTATTTGTAAATAATATTATTAATAATTTCAAATATACCACGTAATAATTTTACACATGCATTATTTATCTTTGATTGGTTAACTCATTTTTGAAAATTCACCCATTCTTATCACCTCACTTGCCACTTGGCCTGAGTCTAATACTGTTTACTATTTTCGAATGACTATTTTCCCTTGTCCTGAGTCCTATACTGTTTACTATTTTCGAAAGTCTCCATACATATTATGTATCGTTCAATTGTATTCATTCCCACTCGCATTGACGAAGTGAGGTGAAATGCTCTCCCACTCGCTTTGACGAAGTGAGGTGAAATGCACAGTCACTAGTTTATCTTACACTTACACGTGGTGCTATTCTTGTAATTTCACATTACAGTTCGAGGAGGTATTGTTTTTCAGCTTTGTAAAAATCAATTGTTTTATTTTTCTTTTTCTCCTTCCACTAGCCAGTAGACAGTTCCAATGGTGTCTATAGTTAAATACTATCGCCATTGTCAGAAACTGGCTATTCTATCGGTTTTAATTCGAATTGTATGGCTGTCCTGATGAGAATGCAATTTCGAACTAACCGCCATTTTTTGTGTAGTTTCAATTGATTGTTCTCTATTCTTAATCTCTTATCTTGAGCTGATTATTATTGCCTATTCTCATTTTTGCCGAGTTTTATTTTTATTTACTTATATACTTTTAATTGTTAATTTTGAATCCTAATATTCTTCTCATCCCCCTTTCCATTGTAGTGATATGTTACTTTCTATCTTTATCCTTAGTCTTGGCTTATAGTTGCTCATTTGTAACAGATATGTTAGAGATGGGTTTTTTTGTACATACAGTAGTATGTATATATATATATATATATAAGATGGAAATTGGAAGTTATTAAAGATATTGAAGTGTATCCGTAGGACATTGATAGGACATTTCTACAACAAGCATATCTACAGCAATACCTCATTCCTTTTATGCTACATTATATTGATAATTTCTATGGTAATAATAATGCATATTGTTCAAAGTTAAAATCAATTTTATATTAATTTGGTCGATAAAGGTTCGCATACTATGAATAACAGGACCGCAGAACGATAACACGCAGATATATACTGGTCATTGTAGTTTGAAGGACTAGTTTGCCATCCAGTAATGTTCTCCATCTTATCATTAGACTTTTCTTTTTTTATCGGTCTTGTGATGATTGTTATTGTCACTCCAGAGGTTGGTTTCAGCCAGAGCTGGCTTCCAGGAGTGCAATGCCGCGGCATTTATGACATGCATGTTGACAACTGGGGTGTAAGGTCACAACCCCTTACCGCCATTAAGTAAGCTTCTCGCTAAGCCTTCCCTCTTTTTTCAAATTTTAAATGATTTTTATACTTTTTATATTTATATATATATATATATATATATATATATATATATATAATATAATATGCAAAAACTTATTACTTTAGGTAAATTTAAAACTTTGGTCAATCTTGTACTATTTGAAACCGTCTTATACGATGGTACTAATTTCTACAAACAGCTCCATGGTATACCCATGGGAGGTGGTTGTTCCTCTATTCTCGCCGACATTTACCTTAATAAATATGAGGAGGGCACACACATTTTAAACGAATTACTGTTCATACGTTACGTTGACGACATCCTTTTTGCCTGTAAAGAAAAAATTTTTATATTGGATTTTGGATTTTATCCAAAAAGTGTAACTTTAACAGAAACACCATACAACCCTGATGAAAGTCTTAATTTTCTTGATTTGTCTCTGTACAAACTTCCTGATAAATCAACTGGATTTCGCCTCTACGATAAACGTAGAGATTTTAAATTTGTTATAAATTTCATTGTTCCTTGGTATTCATGCTTACATAGGAATGTATACAGAAACATAATTTTGAACCAACTTTTGCGAAGCAAAAGAATCAACAGTAATGTTAATGATCGTTACAATAGCGATATTAACTTCCTCCATGGTGCAATTGCACAAGGCTTTCCGAAGCGTTTTCTGTGTAACATTATATGCAAATTTTATGGTATAACCGTAACTGAGAGCTACCACATATATTTGGATGCCGAACCTCCCGCGTGTTGATCACGTTAGGGAGTCTGTGCCATCTTTACACAAGTTAAGAATGAGTACATTCTTATATAATAGATAATGTCTAGCAGATGTATTGGTGCTGGATTCGTCATGGTGGATAGTGGTTATGGTATGGTATCTGCATTGATCATTAAAATCTATATGTTTGGATTCTTATTGCCTTTAGTTTTGTGAGAGTAGACATAGTACAGTTTTAAAATACGTGTTTTCTGGGTACTCCACATTTACATGATCTGTAACCTACTTTTTAAAATACTTTTTAAAATTCTCTTTTTTTTTGGAATCCTTTTTAAAATCCTTTTGAAATTTTGATACTTCGGTATTCATCTTTGTGCAATATATCGGCTACCGGGAGTGTTGTCTAGACGCAAGCTGGCTTAACCGGGGAGTGGGGGTCACAACCCCCCCGGCCATTCTTTGATATATTGCTTTCTTTCATTTTTATACTTTTCTGGTATGATATTAAAATCCAGAATGTAGTGCAGCATAGCGCCTTATTCGTGTGATTTCTGGAATTTTGTAACTTTCATTTATACATATTTATTTATATATATATACATATATATATATATATATATATATGTATATATATATATATATATACATATATATATATATATATAAATATAAATTAGTAAATCCAATGTTAGAATGTAAGTAGTAACTCATTAAACACTATTTCAAAATTTTCTACAAAATACAAAGAAATAAAAGAAATTAAGACATAAAGAGGAAATAATAAAGCGTAATGCAGGTCATAAAGACAAAAACAATCAACAAATTTCAAAAATGAGGAATGGAAATAGGAAAACTAAAAAATCAAGCAAAAAAGCTTGCACATGGAAGAGCTTTAGGCTTAAAATAAGTTCATTTCGAAAAAATTCTCTTCAAGTCCATATATCCCTTCGAAATGAACACAAAAATGCTTGTTTCTGAAACACAAGATAGATTTTATCTATAAACTTGTGTTATATGGTCGACAAGCATATAGATTGGAACAATAAAGGAAACATAAATACCTTAAAATACACTTCATTAGTACAACCATGACGAGCAAAATATGACTAGACCAATATATATATATACAGAGAGAGAGATGATATATATATATATATATAGATGATTTATTCTCTTTCTACAATGGCTGCAGTAATTGATGCAGCAGCTCCAGCATTTGCTCTTACCATCTTGTCACATAATTTGTGCATTTTACATACTGAGGCTTAAATTCGATATTTAACTCACACTAAACAAACTGTTTGCCGAAAAATATTTTACTACATTGTTCTTTTTTTCTGAATACCTGCCATCATTGTTATTGCCTGCCTTACCAGTAAGAACAAATGGAGTCACTGAAATGTTTTTATATTATATTTGATTATTTTTCAATCTTCTGTAATAGCAGCAATATTTCCATTTTTTCTAAAAGTATGACTTTTATATGAATTATTTACTTGAAAATGTCAAAATATGTGTTTTTAATTGGTTATTTCACAAACGTTTATTAATTTATACCACACCTTTCCTCACTCATTCATTTCAGTTAGAACGGTCCTTTGTACCTCGGATTCCGGTCCACAGGGGTTGATTTATTTACAAGTTAAAAATATATCTTGCTCTTTTTATACCTACAACTTATTAGTGAGTTTTGGATATGCATGAAAGCATTTAACACTATACTTATCATGCATACCACATATCATCTTACATTGTGAAAATAGACATAGTCATTCGAATTCTTCGGGTAGGTTGCTACCTAAGCAAAAAGTATGTTTGGAAATCAGATTAATCATCTTCTCAAATTCTAATATCAATAATTCAATCACTGGTTCCAACCAATATAATCTTGACCATTAGTTTAGTTGGAACACACCGCTATAAGAGTTTTTGTGAATAAGCTCAAAATACTCTATAAACAGTATAAACAGATGGCAAACTGCATATTCCTATGGATGACAAGATTAAAAAGTATTGACAGCATACAAAATATTCTCATTTATATCATTTAAACTATTATATATTTAATCTCAGTTACATGACGAATTGTCATCCAATTGTATTTTATTACTACAAGACTAAACTTCGATATCTAATAGCATTGCAGCTATGACAAACTAAATATATCATTGCTGGTTCTCCATGAGACACAATTGTAACTAAGCGTTATATTACATATACATTTATGTAACGTTATTGAGATACAATTATGTTGCTAAATCATTTAATTTCTTATGTGTGAAGAGCTTCTTAAGACACATTTATATTGCCGCCTTAAACAGTTCTCCTCTGTTACAATGTTATACTAAACCTTCACATTTTAAAACCCTTATATTATGTTAGACACGTACTTGCTTTTGATCACATAATGTAAAAAATATAACTGCCTGAACATGCATTACAAGTCTATATTAGTATATATATTTCCTTAATTCACGAGAAATATATAAAATTTTTCGATAGACTGCGCAAGGTTAAAAAGACAATAGATGATGTAAATAAAGAAACACACTATAATAAAATATACACACTATAATAACTTAAGCCAACGTTACAAAAAATATTTTAATCATCTGCGATAATAGCGCTTTTAATAAGTCAATATTAAAAAGCATCTCTTTTTTTAAACCAATTTTTATTTCAGCGAATGAAACGATATTTATTTAGAACGATATTTATTTTCTTTAAATTATAGTATCATTTTCGGAGTAGAATTTTCAATTATCAAAAAATGTTTTTTTTAGGTTGCACTAATGTCTTTCATGGTCTAGTTTTTCAATCCTTCATTTTAAAATATACTTAAATCTATAGCATACAGATGATTTGAAATCTGCTATAAGCCATACTACAGCAATAAGTAATTAGCTAAAGTCAAATTTTCAATTTCTGTACAATATATATTACTTGGGGATGGGACTGTAACTACTATTTTCACACTCAGATGCACTTAAATTAATACTTCTACTAAACGTTCTATAAACAGGACATGTTAACTTTTGACTTCTTCTAGTACTTTGGTGTTAATATTTTTTTCTCTAGTTGCTTAATAGCAGTCGTCAGAGCTGTTTAAGTAATGGTCAATATTTTACCCCATCATCATCGACTCGGTGAAATATTTGTGACACGTACCAATCAACACCTCTCATATAATCGTCCAAGTAATTGAGAGGGTAGGTTAAATTACTTGAACATATTTTATAGATTCGAATAAAAGCAGTTTTTGGCATATGTATAAAGTTGTTGATTATTAGCATTGAAGATAGAAACATTTAAAGTTTACGTTGAAGATTGCGTTGAAGTTTACATGCGTTGAAGATCAGAAGCATGTAAAATCTATATAACCTTCAGTTATAACTTGCCAAAGTTTGAAGTTTTATATATTTGAGTTACATCACTTGTGTATGGGACTGCATATGTTATTTTCCCACCTCGGTGCATTTAAATTTATACTTTCAACAAACTTCTGATAAGCAGCATATGCTACATCTTTCATTTCTTTTAATACTTCGCTGTTAAGATTTACTCTAGTTGTTTAATAGCAGTGTCAGAACTTTTTAGGTAATGATCAATAGTTATTCCATTATTATGGATTAGGTGGAATTTTTCATTGGTTTTCTGTAGATAATTTACCAAATATATGTATTTAAGTAAATCGTCAGCTTGGTATTCATAAAATCTCATAATGAATGTGGTTATAAAAAGTATTTTTAATACGTTAGTATAATAAATACAGTTCAGAGTGAAGGAAAGGATAAAATTCCATAAAACAAGGAATATCCAATCGTCTGCAAGCCAAACTACAGTAAAATGTCATTAGCGAAAGTTAAACTTATACAAGACTTCAAGAGATAAATTACTTGCGCATGGAACTGTAAATATTCTCTTTCCACTCCAATGCACTCAAAGTAAAATTTTCTCTAAACTTCTGTTAAACGGCATTCTCTAAACCTTCTGACCTTCCGCAATACTTTGACGCCATGATTTCTTCTCCAGAACCTTAATAACAGTCTTTGGAAGTTTTCAGGTAATGGTCTATATTTTCCCATCATCAACAGGCGGCTGGAATGATTTATTTCGTTGTAGGCAACAATTTTCGTATAATCTTCCACATGATCGAGACAGCAAGGGTTAATTACTCGTATATTTTTCAATGATTGAAATCAGAATATATTTTTGGCAGATGGTAATAATTTTCAAAAGTTTAGCAATTATTTTTATTTCCTCATAAATAGAATGTGTTTTTATTTTTCCAATAATTGTATATGAAAACTACGAAATCCAACATTCTACAGGTATAATCGTAAATCAATAAGAATTCTGTATAACAATAGAAAACCATAGAATATTATGTTACATATTATACTATTATATATACTATGTATGCACATTATGTTACATGTACTGTTAACATAGAATATTATATTTTATCAGAACTTATTAGGAACCAGATTTTTTTGAATAAAAAATGTTTGGATGTAATTAAATTTTGCTAAAATATCTGTTTAATATATTGTGTGTTGGATTCTTAAATAACTAAATATAGGTTACCAATAAATTGGTAAATGTAAAACTCATATTCCTCGACGTATTCAGAGGAAATTTACATTTATGTAACAGTGTGAAACGTGTGCATTTGTGATTACACTTTTTGTTTCAATTATAATAAACGACATAGGAGAACTACCTAATTGTATTTTTATAATTCTATATTTCTTAAAATACCTTCCTTATTTACATTTGGAAGTAGCATTTGGTGATTTTTGACTGTGTATTTAAGTTCTATATTAAAAAATTAGGGAACATGTGAGATGGCAAATAACTAATTGGATAGATTATACCTAAAGACAAGTTATTTTTCATTAGCATAAAATAATAAACTGTTATTAATATTTATGTAAAATATTTGAAATAATCAAATCTCACACAATAATAGAAGATGCTTGTGTGCACATGTATTTGTGAGTCTGTGTATGTCATCTGAAGAGGAAAATCAAAACATCGGGCAACAGCAAAATTTACTGCAAGTCAATTTATGTCCTCGCAAGATGCACCTGGACGAAAGTATTTTTGAACTTTTGAGTAACTTTTACATTATATTATGTTGAAACACCATTTTAAGCAGTTTTCATACAAATCAGTCCCTTGACGGTCAAAAAGATTATTATAAAATTTCCATTTTAACAACATCGAGGAAACTGGAGTACATTTTTTCTAACGATTTTTAAACCAAATCTGTAAAACAATTCCTCACTATGTACATATTTACTTGCTTGTAAATACATCGAAGTATTCAGATATATATTTTATAAGATTACCATTTCTTCGCCCGAAAATAAAAGTTTAACAGAATTCCATAGTTTGCTGAAAATAGTGGTGTATCCCTTCGCATTATAATGAAAAAATATTTTTTTTTACTCCATTTTCAGATTTTCTGTGAATTTACAAACAAAATAATTAACAATCAGATTCTTATTCATTGAAATTTTTTTGACTATTATTATTTATTGAGTATTATTATTATTATTAATTGAGAAAAAAATTTTGATCCAAAATTAGAAAAATATCCGGAAGTAGAAATACTTATCATATACACTCTCTCTCTCCTCTAAAAGTTGATGCGAATTTCAGATGAGTCTTTAACTAGGTTCTATGTATCTATCGCCAATTCTGAGAAATAGATGTTTCAAGGAATTTTTAACTGGAAGTGAAAAGAAACAGGAGGAGGAATCTTTAGTAAAACCCCTACTATCTCCAGGATATGTAGCTGAATACCTATAAAGCATAATCAAAGCTATATTTATATCCGATCCTGAAAAACAGATGTTAACAGAAAAACGAAAACATTTGAATCAGAAGTAACAGCTAAAGAACTGAAACTGGAAGTCCTTAGTGAGAATTCCCCGCCCCGCTGCAATATCTCTCTTTCTGGTCCGGATTCACTACCACTTTTCTAAATTCCACAAACATTTTTCCAAACCCTCTCGAATTTTCGGCTTCCTCGCGCTGGGATGTTGTGCGGTATGGTAGTTCCGCTCCGGATTGTTTAGATGCATGATCCTGAGTCACGTAATATCTGTAAAGAACCTTGCTGCCCCAACCGGAAATCGAACCCTGGATCTCCCAACTGGCCAGCCAAAGCTCTATTGCTCAGCTACTGGGACGAAATTGCAAACTCTTTATCGTCGAAGTGGACTCTGCATATTTCTCTAGCACTTTTGCAAACATGAAACTTATTTTTCAACATTTAATTCATCTTTTAACGCGAAGAAAAAAAGGGTCTAAATAGTCTGAAAGTGACACTGATTAATAGTTAATTTGGTGTAATTTTTAAAAGCCACCAAGTTGGTGATATTTCGCAAAATGTATCCCCAAACTTTTCTGAAACAGTCTCCAAACTCTTGCCGATATTGTCAAACTCTTGCCATTCAACTGTACAGTGCACTTGGTTATTAACTGTTATTATCTGGAGTTATTATCTGGATACCTGGTTATTATCCGGAAGTAATTCATAGATCGAACCTAACATTATTCCTACAACAGAATAAACTCTGAAGGGTATTGAAACTATTTTTGGGTGGTTTGAAAGACAGAAAGACACCACTTCGTAACTAAAATTGATCCAATTGGCTTCCATAAAAATGGAAATTATGAACATGATACTTCGCATGTAATTACAAAATTGCTTATATGTATAGTAATATATTTGCTATGTAATTGCAGTTTTATTACTAAAACGTTAACTAACATCTGTAGAGTACTGACATTTGCAATTTGCAATCATCTTTGTATAACAGAACATGTAGAACATACATGTAGAACTTATTCAGATAACTATAACATTAAAAGTTGAGCGTTAAATTAGCACTTTAAGTCTATAAAGCATCAACTTTTATAACGCGGATGGTTTGAAACCATTGAATACCGAAGTTATAACCGAGGTTTATAATAATAAACATATAGAATTATAAAATTATATAGATAAATGGATTCTACATAAGTACATATATCATAAGCATATTTTATGGTTAATTTCAATATTTTGTGAATCGATATAACTATTTTGTAGCTGTAATGACAAGCAATCATAAAACTTTGGAACAAAATGCGAAGTTTACTTAATAAACTATGTCCTTGCCCGCATGTAACAGTCTTGAGAAAGCGTTTTTAATCAAATCTTCGCTGATGTTCCGCGCTATTTAGCATTAAGACAAACTGTTGTCATAAGATTAATGTTGCATGACTTTAATTCATCTGATAAATCGCAGCACTATAATGCTCGATTACATTCTATCCATGAATATTGATTATTAATGCGTGATCTCATAATTCGAAAAGCTGCCTGGCTGAATTTATTAATTTAACGGTGAAATTTGCAAAGTTGGGAAGTTTGAAAGCTGATAAATTAAATTAAATATCCCCTGGAGAATAAATTCATCTTAAAAGTTTAGAGTTTAATATGTTCTACATTGTGTATACGTAACTACTTACAAGACTCATACCTACGCTCCTTATGCTTGCAGTGGGCAAGTTTGTTATCAATAAACTCGTAAATACTTAATGACTTCAGCAGTAATTTATTTGTAAAAGAATAAATTATAAAATGTGCCTAAAGGAATGCCAAATAAGTTTTAATGCTCTGATGACAACACATGTTCTGTTACTTGCTAAAATATGAATTGTTTGTAATTTCAAAGCACGCAAATACTTTCCTTATCAAAATATAAAAAGCTAATTGCTTTTTGAACCGTTTCTAATATACAATCATCGTTCTTCTCACAGTTATCATTCTTCTCACATTCATAGAACCCAGCACCTTTTTTTTACTTCTGGTAGCTTAACATTAATGTGGAGGCTAATAAGTTCACAAAATTTTATAAATATATGTTATGTTTTGTTTGTTTATAATTATCTACAGTATTAAAAAGACATACAATGTATAGTAATTATATCTACAATATATTTAAATATGCATATCATTTCTAGAAATTTTATTCGGTCAATCTTACAAGTTATTTTAAGACATAAAATGTATAGTAATTATATCTACAATACATTTAAATATGTATATCATTTCTAGAAATTTTATTCGGTCACTCTTACACGTTATTTTAATTAGAGATTAATTACATTTATTCATTCAATTTTTACTTTATCATACCTAGTATTGAGAAAGTATTGCTTTTGCGAAAATTTTCGAATTCGAGATTTAGCAGTATATTAACTGGGTCAAAACTGTTCCTTTAATGTTACTGATTGATTATTATATCAATATTAACTTGATGAAACTAAAGAACATCTACTTAACTATTTTTTTACTACATTCCTTTTCCGACTTTCCACAAATAGAGCATGGTATAAGAAATTTAGATGTTTAAACATTGATTCAATAGTTTACATTTTAACCACTGACTTAGAAAAAGCTACTTTACATGTTTAAACTGTAACTTTAAAAATGGCTCAATTGTTAGAATGAATGTATTGATTATGCAACTGTAAAAAAGGCTTCTGAAACAAGTTAAGTCAGTCTTCATTAAACTCAGTATTCATGTAAACAAAGGAAGACAGAATGTAAAATGCAAAAATAAATGTTTGTTTAACCAAATTACTTGACTTAATATATTCGCATTAGCTTTTACAGTTTGATCTTGGTTCTAATGTTTGATTATCATTAACAATCGTAGATAAATCTAATTATTAGTATTAATTTATTATTTCGTTATTAACTTACTGGATATATTTCTATCATACATGACAAAATTACTTAATTGGACTGTATCAATATTTCCTCGCAATATTAACAGTTTTGTAAACATTACAGTTTATTATATGTCTACTAAGACTATATGTAATATATTTAAATAGCGGTTACTCTATCTACATGAAGGTCTTAATGTAAATAAAGAAGTATTTTCATTATATTTGGTTAGAAAAGCAAATGTGATAGACTTTTTTTGTTTCCATAATTTCCTGTAAGTGAAACTGTATGTAGACATCAAATATTAAAAACAAATGACGTTTCAATATTATAAAAAAATAAATATTCAAAATCATTCGAACGGAAATTACGACCTTATAAGCGATTTTAAAGCATAATGACGTAAGACAGGAAGAAAGAAACTTATGAAATTAGGATTTATCAATGTTGTGAACCTGATGAACTAAAATTGGAAAACATTTTCATTCAGTCAAGCCAAAGAAATAGCACAAAGCCAAAGAAAATTAAATCTAAAGAAATTAAAAGCCAAAGAAATAGCACAAATATAAAAAATAAATTTACAGTATCCCGATTAAGAGATTTTCCTTAAGTTTCTAGAAAATTGAAAAATTTGCATTTATAATTTCTATTATTACAACCTTTATTTTAACTTCCTTTGGTGTTTCTTTGTCAGTGTGATTCAAATAGTCCTAACTAAAGGCCCTAACTAAAGAGGATCCATTAATTGTAGTAACATAAATTTTAGTATGTTCTTTTTTCTTGGGGGAGGGGCACATTTTAATAATTTGAATTTCTAACATTATTGGATTAGTCCTGGACTCGCCATAGGAATGCATTCGTTTCTAATAGAGAACTGAAAAACCACAGCAGCTAGAAAATCCAAATTTGGTATATCACTGTTTTTTATGGTATATTTTAATATTTTAATTCTTTGAATTTTGAATCTTCTCGGCTATCTTATTCTGGGCACATAATAGCAATATACTCGTTTCTTAATAACTCGAGAGCTGGAATAGTTAGAAAGAGCAACTCTTTGGTTTGACACTGTTTTTTTATATTTATTTAAATTATTTGGATTTGGTGCCTTATCCGGTTCGTCCGTCCTAGTTCTGTTGCTATAGGAATATTCTCGTTCTGTAAAAATGACAGACCTGATGCAGTTTTTTTTTCTGTCGACCCAGGCCGTCAGACCTATCGGGAAGTGTAAGGTATCTGTTTGGATAGTGTCCCCCAATTTCGACCGCAACCCAGTGGGGGGCCACATCCGCAGGGAACGTACCGCACTTCCCTTTGACACCAAACTCTCGGATGAAATTTCAGACCCACTCGTATTCGATTTTACAGTTTGTATTTATGTGCAATGATGCTATGTATGACCACCAATAATGCATTAAATTAAATTGAACTGTTGTTGAGAAATCAAAGTTTTTGTGCAAATAAAGATAAGTTTGGACATCAGGATCCTTTATCTGAAATTTCAGCCAGAAATAAAGGAACACAATTGGTTAGTATTCAACATTACTATAAAGATATCAAAATTTTTGGTTTTCAAAATGAAGCGTCATTTTTCATAAAAGAATTAAGCGAAATACACTAAATTTAATAATCTTACTATGTTACATAGTATATAGTTACATTTACATAGTGTTTAGGACAGTATTGTGACGGTGTTGGAAAAAGTATTGTGACTGTGTTCGATTTTGAGTTTTCAATTGAAGAATACGCGTATATATGTGAATGTGTGTGCGTATAAGTATTTGTGTGTGCGCGTTCATTTGTCTGTAGGTAGAATAATTATTTCTTTCTTTTAAGCCAGACGGTTCGACCTACCTAAAAATGTAACGTATCTGTTTGGAAGACCGGGGCAATGTCAACCAATTTAGATCGGAATCCATGAGGGGGAAGGGGTGTTTATATTTACAGGCGATATTCACCCTCCTTTCTCTAGTATTAACCTCCCGGATGGACGTTCTGATCCACAGAGTTAACGTACCCGTAAACCGCGTAAAAACGGGGATAGTTTGGAATCAGCCGGGAATCAAATTGGGTTTTTCGAATGCAATCCATGTGTCTTCGCTATCCCATCCCGATCTAAAATAGCTAGACAGTTTATGTTTATATTTGACATATCGCTGCTTTTGTCGTAATTTCATTTTTGAATTTAGAACCTCACTGACCCAACCCAGCCTAGGTCAGCCATAGAAATGTGCTCGTTTTTAGGAAATAACTCTGGATTCGGAGCAGCTATTAAATCCGAATATACACTCAAAAAAGAGACACTCAAGACAAAAAAATCGACGCTCCAAGACATAATTATCCAAATGAGACAGAATTTGATGCGTATAATGTGGATGTACAGAAAAAGGACTGATTAGAATTTTAGAAAAATTGGATCATTTATTACACTGAAAGATCTACACAATATCAGCAGGTCAATATGGCGTTGGTTACCTCTGGCCTTTATACAAGCTGTTACCCGACGTAGCATTGATGCATAAATTTGACAGATGGTGTTCTGAGGGATGTCGTTCCAAATGGTATCCAATGGACGAGCTAATTCGTTTACATTCTGGGATGGTCGCATGTGATGCTCCATCTCAGCCCAAATGTGCTCAAGAGGCGAGTGATCTGGGAATCTGGCTGGCCAAGGAAGTGTGCCGTAAACACGCAGACAATCAATGTAGAGAAGTGCCGTGGGTGACCTGGCATAATCTTGTTGACATGTTAGCCCGAGGTGTCGCAAAAGGAACAGCAATACAACGGGTCGTAAAATGTCGGCAACATACTGATGTGCTGAGATGGTGTCATGGGGGACTATAAAAGGGGTCCGGCTATCAAATGAAATGGCATCCCAGACCATAACTCACCGTTGTCGTGCCGTGTGGCGTGTGACACTAAGATCAAGATCTTAGCGATGTCTGGGATGTCTCAAGATACGTCTGGGCTGGTCGTCGGGACTCAGTACAAATCAGGACTCATCACTGAAGACAATTCGTTCCCAATCTGAACAAATCCATGTTGATCGGGCTCGGCAACATTGCAATCACTGTTGCCGGTGCATACTGGTCAGTGGTAGGCGGCGTAATGATCGTACTATAGATTACCCTCCCATAGTCTTCTATTAATGGTCCAGGTGGTCACTCTCTCGTTTGTCATACGTTGGATGGTTGATAACGACGAATTTCTTGCTACCACAACTGCTCTGATGATCGCTCTATCCTCCCGTTCTAGCGTCGCTCTAGGTCGCCCGCTGTCCACTTGCTACAGAAATCTGCCATTCTGGATCCATTCCTGGCAACATCGTTTAATTGCTGCATCGCTCCTATCCAAATGTCGAGCGATTCGTCGATGTAACCATCCAGTCTCATGGAGTCTGACCGCACGCCTTCTTTCAAACTCCTTCATGTGCTCGCAGTGTCCGCGAATTCACCGAAAAGGCATTGTTGCAATCAAAGTACGTAAACGCAATCGAAATCCAATGCACGTTTTGTTCCTGAAAGATAGGTTCGCTCCTTTTATACACCACCATGGTGCTCAGTTTCAATGTGCTGTAGTTCCGACTATTCATTCATCGGTTACAAATTTTTGATCATTTGCAAATACGGTCGACAAGTGTTTGCATGTACAGTTTCATTACTATCGGATTATTTTGCGGAGTGCGTCGATTTTTTTGTCTTAGAGAGTATATATATATATATATATATATATATATATATATATATATATATATATATTCGTTCTTAAAACTAACACATATTGATCATTAGCGTAACATATGCCGTACTAATTAGATTCAAGCGGTCGATGACAACGTATAAAGAGGTAATAAATTATCGGTCAGCTCTTAATGCCTCAATCGATCTTTCATGGCGTTTCTGCTACAAACTGATTGAGTGAGAATTAAATACAGATTGAAATAAAGCACTTAACGTATTTTCATAGTAAATATTTCTTGTAAAATTCTGAATTTTTACTTTCTCATTCAATATAGTATAGAATAAAGTATTGTTTTTATTGTGGCATAAGAAATCTAAAGTCACACTTTAATTATTAAATTCATTATTTTAAATCACATTAACATTGCCGTAAATTCATATATAGTGGAATTAACATTTAAATCGTACATCGCTTGTTGTTGTGCCGCAATTAACCCTCCAATTGTTTTTACCTTTTGTGTAAGTCCTGAAAAGCATTATTATTTAATATAAAAGGATTAGACTATTTAAACTTAAACGATATAATTTATTAACAACATCAATTTATCACTAACACTAAATTTCATCAATATCAATTTTCACTTATTATCAATTTTCATTTGATTATTTTAGCGAGGGGAGATATGCGACAAGAATTATTAGTTTTACCGTTGTTGTCTAGGACCTGCTATTAAGAGCACATACCTTCAAGTTTAGTCTTGGGCTCATCATCTCGCTTGCATCAGTCTTATACTGCCATAACTATGTGGTGTGTGGCTCCTCCTCGTACTGCTAATGCACTCGCACATAGAGTCCTTTACGGGACACTCAAGATCTACTCGTACTTTAAGTCAAAATTCGTGAATATTTTCTTTCATGCCTGATCTCCATTTCTGCTCCTCGTTGTCTTTCGTATGCTACTGCACTCTCATTTTGTCTATAACTGAAACTCGTGTATTTCGTCCACAACTCTGGGGTGTGTGACTCCGAACTCTGATTTCTTTCCTCTTAAGTCGTGACAGTGTAAATACTCGTACTCTAACTGCAACTCCTAAGTCATGTCTGCTAGGTCATTTTCACTCCGCTCCTTCTGTAAATCTGTTTTCGACTTGTGGTTCCTTCGGCGGGGGGGGGGGGGGGAGGGGTTGCTCCGCTCTTCTTCCCCTAGGCGCTCATTGGTTCTTCTGAAACCAATGGCATCACTTCACAGCCCCTCTCAGCCCCTGTGGCCTGGCACATTTAAATTTATAGCATTTGACCTAAAAGTTCAAGTTGTCGTAAAGTTCGGCGCCAGCCAGACTCAAGCTTTCTTTTCCTTAACGGACACCATAAATAATCAAATAAAAGTGTCTAATGTGAGAACAATTTTTGGTCTCACGTTTATGACACATTTCGAGTTCGATTAGAGATTTTGATGCCAATATATGTTTTAGGACCGCTTGAACGCTACTCTGTTCTGACTACTTTTTGAGTGATGTCCGTCTGTCTGTCTGTGGTCGACTTTCTGTGTGCATGATAGCTGCCACAAGTATTAATAAATTTTCCCGAAACTATATATGCGGCTTTGTTGTCGAAAAAACTAGAACTAGATAGAATTTTTTCGAAACTTGAAAACGAAAAAAAAATTATTCTCTCTCAAGATGGCAGCTAGGACAAAATTTAACATAATTATGTAAAAAGTGGTTATTTCTGAGTCAATGATAACGAAACTTAGCAGTTTCAATCACTGCAGTGAAACATAGCAGCGATGCAATCTTAGTTTTTGTGATGTCATCTCCTCCCATTACGGGGAAGTTACCCAATGAGGGTTTATATTGTCAAACTTGGCATCAATTGAAATATTTTTACTTTCCTTATATACATAATGTATAAGGAAAGTATTGTGACGGGGTCGAAAATTCGAATTCGAGTTTTCGACGGGAGAGCACGTTTCAAGCATCCCTGATCACGAATCAAACATTTTTGAAGTGATGTCTGTGTGTGTGTGTATGTGTGTGTGTGTATGTGTGTGTGTGTGTCAGTGAGCCTGTGGAGACGATAACTGACGAACGAATGGACCGATTCGAACCAAATTTGGTACAAAAATCACAATTCGTAAACACTGGAAGCCTATTGTTTTTATACGTAATCGAATGTTCAGAACCCCCCTAAATTTTCGAATAAAATTTTGAAAAAATCGTCAAAAAATCAAAACCGCTAATAAAGTTACGCAAATAGACATTTCTTATGTAATTTTTCATTAGAAAACGATTGGCATAAATTTTAGAACGCTAACATGAACCGTTCTCGATATATTGTACATTTTTCAAAAAAATTATGAAAAAGTCACATAAAAAAAAAATTCCTATTGAGAAACATGTTCACTTTTCATATGTAATACCATGCGATAAATTGAGTGACATCATTCTCGTGGATCTAGCTGGTTCCATTCATGAAAAAATATACTTTGAATAATACTTTTGTATTTAAACGCCAATAGTCATTTATCTGCTGTAAGAATAACTTATTTCTTAGTGCATAACGCTTGGCAAGATTTTGGCGACGAATTTGGCGGAATGTCGCCAACTTGGCGACTTTTTTGAAATGTTGCCAAATTAATGAAAATCTCGCCAAATGGATAAAAATGATGCTAAATCAATGAAAATGACGACTAATTGTCGAAAATTCAATATCTTGGAAAGAATATTAGTATCTATAAGAAAAACCTATTTTTTTACTGTAAAAGTAGTAAATTCATTACATTATATAAGGAAAGTCATGTGTTGCCCACATCAGATTTTTTTTCAAGTTATTTAGAATGAAGAGTAACATGTTATAACTGCGATCATTGCAAATTAAATTTTGATTTCGATGGAGTCTTCATTTCACATTTTCATAATATCATCGTGAAAATCGTACGGGTACAACAGAACGTAAATAGTGAAGAAAGGGAGAGTTTATATTTCTTTTTTGTTTTTAATTTTTACATTTTTGTAATCACTTTTAATAAATATTAAAATATTGAAATTTATCTCGCCTTCTCCACTTCAGAATGTGCCAATTGGAATTTATAAGATTAGAATCTGCATTTGAAAGACTGTTGAATTTACTAATTTAAATTGTATTAAATATATTTTGTGTGTGAAAATCATTAGTTTTGATGGTATAAAATTCGGGTAATATTATTAAGAATAAAAAAAACGAAAAAGCATTTTATTACATAGCTCTCAAATAATATCCACATTATTTCTTAATTCGAACTAGCAATAATTGAACACTTATGTTACCGCATTAAACTATGTATTTAACAAGGACTTTGTTTTTCAGTAGAATTCAATATCATATTACATATATATCAAATATCGTTAAGACAAGGGAAATAATAAATTAGTCCCAACCCAGGCAAAATAATACATTTCATTGGTCTTCAAATTCACAGAAATCCCATTAAGAATTAGTGAAGCATGTTAAAGAATGGCTTAAGTAACAAAATTAAACTTCTTACAGTTTTAAAAGATGTATAAGAGTTAACTAGTAGAGAATGAAATAAAAAGCTTATGATATGTTAAATAGATTGCAAGCTGTTATAAAAATAATGGTTATATTGCAAATTACTACTTTCAATTAATATACCTTTATTGACTAGAAATAAATTAATCATTGCCAATTCTAATATTATGAACTAGATAAATATATTTTAATTTTTATTATTATCATTGTATACATATAAATAATTTTAATTATTTTATGTATACAATGATACATATTTTTAATTATTATCATTGTATACAATATATATAATTAAAAATATTTATAATTAACATTTTGAAATTTAGAAAACAGGCAATATTTATTTAATTATTTTCTTTTCGAAATCCTATGCATAAGAATTTATAATTATTGAAGGTGATTTTATTATATACTCTAATATCAATTTCAGTTACATAATATTTATTTTCAATTCGATCATTTCAAGAAATAAAAGTCATTTTTAAATACTATTTCATACTGATTGCACTACATATAGTTTTAAACAGTATGCAAATATTTTAGGATTATATTAATATTTTTATCATATAAATATTTTTAAAAACTAGACATAAAATGATGCTTTATGGCATCCATTCTTGTCTCCATTATATCCAAATTAACAATTTCCAGAGAACGTATTCGGTAATTACAGGGAATAAAGTATTTTCTTTTCATGGAAAGCAGAATAAAATCCCGCAGTCTCAATCATTCCGAGCAAATTCCCTATTGAGGGAAAACGTAAGCAAAGAAATCTCAGAGAGCACATTCTTCTTTTACACAAGAAATCTCATCAGGGTATCGGATATTATCCAACATTGATTTTCCTATAAGAAGTAGAGTATATACAGTGAAAGTTTTGCAGAGGGTGTGAATATATCAAGTGGTAGCTCCGGCAGAATTACGTATGACTTGTAAGTTGAGCATAAATTACCTAAATTTATTCGGAAGTCTGAATAAGTGTAATTTCTAGATATATCTGCTTGTTTATACATTCAGAAGTTTTATAAGCTCTACTTGATGGGATTTGCTACAATACGGCAAATTTTTATTTTCTCGTTCTATGTAATACAGAATACAGAAAGTATTGTTTTCACTAAAAATTTAGAATTCGAGATTGTGATGCCAATATATGTTTTAAAACCTGCTGGACACATTTTGACTTTTTTTGGAGTGATGTCTGACTTATATCTGTGGTCCATATCTTGTGTACGATAGAAACCACAAATATTAATGGATTTTCGCGTAAATTCAAGTCCAGCTTTGTTATAATAAAAGCTAGAACTAACTAGAAAAAGTTCTCAATTCTAGCGCAAACTTCTAAATTTAAATTTTTTTTAACATGACAAGGTAGAACAAAATTTGACATAATCATGCATAACAGGATTTTATTATAACTCCGTGATCATGAGACTTAATAAATTCAATCATTGTTGTGTGAAATATAGCTGCGATACATTTTTTTTTTGTTCGTGACGTCATTAGCAATCCTAGGGGCACGTTACCCTTTCCCGGGAATGCATTATCAAGTATGGTATCAATCATAGGATTCTGTCATGACCTTTAAATTGAAGGGTAACCCGTTATAATTATAATCATTTACATCCACAATACCGGTTTTTCAAATTTTTTTTTGTAAAATTTGAAGAAAAGAAAGGTTAATAAAAATGGATTCTGGTATGAGAAAGTCGAGTGGAGCTACACTCCAGTTAAATTAAAATGGGCAATCGTCCACTGCGCCGGCATACCTCCCGATTGTGCCCCGCCCCCTAAGCGGGAGTAATAAAATTTGGACTAAATAAGAAAGCGAATCTGTGAGTTTTAATTTTAATGTTCCAGCCTGGACTTTATATAATTTGATGTCGATTGTGTTGTAAGGCTGAATTTGTTGGTCTGCATAGTGTTGCAAAAAAGTTTTCTTGCTTCTGTTGCAGGTATCGAGTTTTCTAAGCCGACGAATATCTAAAAAGCAAAAACTTTATTCATGGATTTCGGGAATGGGTGAAACAGATTAAGCGGCGGGAATTACAATAATAATAATAATAATAATAATAACCAAATAATAATAATAATAATAATAACCCATGAAACCGATAAATTTAAGTGAAGCAGCGCTTCATCTGAGTAACCTCCATCTTCTGATGAGTCGCCACTGGTCCATGGATGCTGTTACCTGCAATGCTGTTGATCCTACAAGGAAAGCACGTCGGTTTTGATAATAACTGCTTTTACCAGTAATATAATGTACTAGAAATGTTACAACAACGTTACGTTTCATAAGAAAGCACATAAAAATTAAAATAAAATAGTGTTAAAATTGTTGGAAATATATCATACGTTCAGATTTGATACTAAAAATATGAATAATGGAATTATTTTAAATTGATGCTATAATAAAAACTTCAATTTAACGACAAAAGTATAGAATTATATTTTCATGTGTAGAATATGAAAAAGTTAATTTTATTTAATATTTCATATTTCTCATATGTAAGATTTTTATTAATATTACATGGTAAAAAAATACACTATTATCACATTCTATGCAATGATCAATAATCAACAAAGAGAAAAATATATTTTTTATCTTTCTAATATTCTTTTTTTGATAGGTGAAAAATTAAAAACAAGTTACTATAAAAAAACAAAACGGTTGTGTCGTTTTTGTGCTGCAAAATTTACTGCCAGGAAATAGCGATGACATGATTTAATGTCCATTTAGTTTTTCAATCGTTATTAAAAAAACACTACAAAAAAGCAATTTCCTAAATTAATGCTTTGATTATGAATTGCAAAAAAAATGTAGTACGGACAGCTAATTTAATATTCATATCTCTTGCTATTATGTGAAAGGATTGAAATATAAAATAAAAACTTTGTTGCAAACAGTGAAAAAGAAAGAAAACTGAATAGGATTTGTAAGTTAAAACAAGCTTTAGGTATATTATTGGTGAACAATATTTAGCCATATTAAAGTTTTCAGGATTTTTTGATTTGGAATTCTGTGTAAGAATGTAAAGAAACGTAATTTTCATGTGATTCAGGGCAATGATTTAAGAAGTAGTAGAAATTACTCTTGCATATTACATATAAAAATGACCATTCATATTTGCCACCTGAGCAATCCAAACGCCTGTAATTTTGCATATGGATCTGTAGGTCAAAACCCTAACACGAAGAAGTTATGTTCAGTAACCACGAATAGGTCCAGAGATTTGAAATTCACTTAAACTCTATGTACAGTGTCTTTGTGGTCATAATTTTACAATGAATATTTTTTGCGCTGTGGATGTTTTCAGGGTAGCCTCTAATAATTCACTGTGGAATTATCTGAAACTTTCAAATGATTCACCTTTATTTTGCGTTCTTAAATAAAATTGTGCAGTAGATGGGAAACATTTACAATTATTCGATTATCATAGTTAAGAGAACCTATCTAAAATAAATACTACTGTAAAATAATTAATTTTTTTTTAAATGTTTCATTTCTAAATAAATGTTACTTTATTTCACTATTTATATATTTTATTTTGTTTTATTAATTTATTTATTAATAAATACTAATATATGTAATAAATGCAAATACTGTAGAACCTGGCTAAAACGATTTTGCCTATAACGGTAAACCAGTCCACAAAGATATTTTACGCAGTCCCGGTTCAATCGTTTTAATGTGTATTAAACTTATAAAAATAATTTTTGTCTGGGTAAACATGTATATAATGATAAGTTTGTGCGTTTCAAGACTTTACAAAGCAATAGAGCCCTTGCTAATCTATTAATGCTGAAGAACATCATGCACAAAGCAGTTGGTCCTACATAATGTTCGCCCGATTTGATGACTGTAGATCGTGTTTTATAATTTGAAATGCCACATAATTTTATTACTGCACTAACTATTGTCTCAGATGTACTGTATTTAAATACGCCAGATGGTTTGAAATATGAATATTGATGATGTATTTTATGCAATAAATTTTGCGCATTTCAACTTTCCAAAGCAAAAATGTCTTTACTAATATGTTAATGCTGAAGGATATTGTAATCAAAAGCAGTTGGTCCTGCAGAATCTTCCCCAACTTAATGACAATAGATCTTGCTTCATAATTTGAACTATCACATAATTTTATTCCTACACTACCCAATACTGCATATGTATATCTAAATCCGCTAGATAGTTTAAAGCATGAATATGGATGGTGTATTTTCTGCAATACATTTTGCGCGTTTCACGATTTTTCAAAGAAATAGAGCATTTACTAATCTCTTAATGCTGAAGAATATCATGCACAAAGGCAATTGGTCCTTCGGACTTACTGACTGTACATGTTCTTTTATAATTTGAAATATGTCAAAATTCCAATCCTCCTTTCCGAATGTCCCAGATGTGTATCTAAATCCGCTAGATAGTTTAAAACATGAATGTGGTGGCTATATTCTATGCAATAACCAAGCAAACAAACATATCAGATAATTTCCCTTGGTATTTAAGACTAAGGATTTATTGATTAACATTTAATGTTCCAAATTTTGTTTAATGTAGGTATAACTTAATTATACACTAGGTATTTTGTTCCTGTTTCTATTTCTATGTATTACTTTATATTGTTGAACATGAAGCAAAATATTTTCTATTTTACTTTTACCCTTATCCACATGCATTATTAGATTGATAAACATATAACTAAAATACACATGTTAAATTTAAATTTTGGAACTAGAATTATATTTTTATGATTTATGTTCATTCCTGATCTATAATAATGTTTAAACATTTAATTTAACATTATATTAATGAAAATAATGTTGCGCCCATATTAAATAACTTATATTTAGAATTGTGTCAGGCTCAACCTTGTCTATAACTAAAAACTGTCTATAACGATATTTTTATCGGTCCCTAGAATATCGTTATAAACATGTTTCACTGTATTATTTCTAAATAATTTGAAATAACTATTCAAAGTATTCAAAGGCTCGACGTGTTCGAATTCTTGAAATCCGATTAATATTCGAATTCTATTTTAGAATTCGAGAGAGGTGTTATTAGTCCATCTCAACTAAAGAGTACTTTAGTTGGTATTATGCTCTAAAACAGTCCTTTAGTTGGCATTATGCAGTATATCAGAAGAATCGAATAAAAATATTATAATTTTAAGGACTTTGCAGATAACAATATATATTAACTATATTATTTATATATATTAACAATATATATAAATTACAATTTACATTTTCAAATTTAATTTCTTATTTTAAAGAACATAACAAAATTACTTACATTGTTCTCTGATGTCTTTAAATGCATAAATGTTTTACAACAGCTGAACTTATTTTAATTGAATATACGATTTTTTCCGTCTTTGGTTCTGCACTTTTATGCCCCAGAGATGAGTTATTCCCAAACTAGATCATGTATATTTAATAGGCACGAGCTAAATATTTGTTAAACTGCTTTTAAAACTAATTTGAAGAAAAGTATAATCCTTTAAATTACCATCGTATATTTAAAATTCAAAGTATAGCACATTATCTTTTGAAGAAAATTTGTTTAATGCATAAGGCACTCCTTGCTATTTCTACCTCATTTAACTACCCTCTGTAAAAATAAACTTTATTGCTAGAAAACTAATTTTGAAAGAATTATGTGTTTAAAATTTGGCATTATCCCACCATGCAATGGATTAAATATAAGGAAGTTAAAGTACATATTTCTGATTATAAATCTTACTATCTTTTCCTTTAACTTCATTTGGAACATTTTATATCTACATGAAGAAATAAACGATTCTTTAAAAATGGTTTTTCCTGTAATTAATTATTTAAAAAGTATAGCAATGTGTTTTTATGGGGTATCTATATTACGTGTTATTATATGCATATTAAATATTAGTATACGTCATATGCTATTATATGCATATTATATGATATTATATGCATATTAAAATGTTATTATATGTTATTATATGCATATTAAATGTTATTTTTACATGTTTTAATTTATATAGATTTTTTTATTAGTTGTTTTATTTTATGTAGATATTTTTATTATATTTATATAAAAAAACTATATCTAGATTTTAACACTGTAATTTTTTAATGAGACGTTATGATTTAACAACACTTCTATAAGGAGAAAAATTTAACTACTTGATTCGCCTTGTCGGGATATTCTTGTTGTGTTTTGGCACACGCCAATCTTCTGTGTTAGTTGAAATTTCGATTTGGCTGGTTCGACCATTCTTCGTGCTGCTTTCTGATTGGCTTTTTTCGTCTTGGGTATATAATCCTCATGGTATTGTTTCCGTCTTTTAAGCCCATACCTCTTTGGACTTCGAGTTGGTTCCATTGTTGGTTCTCTCGCACTGACGAAGAGAATCCATCGTATCCTCGAAACAGCTGTATGCTGAATTAATGTATCATTTGTGCTTTTATACATTGCCCGTTTTTTTCATTTTTAAGTAGCTTCTGCTTATTTATTTAATATAAATTAAAAAATCCGTAACGTTAGTCCAAATGATTACAATTACAGAATGTTAGCCTTCATTTTAATGGGCCTGAAAAAAAATCTATCGATTAATACAAAGTTTTATAAAATAACAGCCCCCACCCCCACTGGGGGGGGGGGGGTAACTTCTCTCCTAAAAAAAGGTACACAACCTTGCTGACAGGGTGAGTATTATTTTATTATATAAGAGTGATTCCATGATTTTTTATTTAAGTTCTATTTTCCTGGAGATTTATAAGCAGCCGAGGCATCTATTAGTCAGTGTTATACGTTAACTGTTTACAGCTCTCTCTAATCGTATATAATAATAATGATAATAATAAGAAGAAGAATACGAAACAGAATAACAACAACTATTTCACCATCTTGTGTAGCATAACGTATTCACTACGGGTATTTTATGTCATTGCTATGCAGTTTGTAAAGCGCCACGTTACTATATTTTACAACTGATCGTATGCCCTATAGAAGCAGAATAGTAATAATATATACGAGTAAAATATGAACTCGTTCTGTGTCTGAAACCGGCTCCTAACCAAGTTTTCTTATATATGTTATAATACAAATATTTGTTTCAATATATATAATGATTTTATATAATCGTTGTCTTCATCGAACAAGACTCCCTTCATAAAAGGGACTGAAGATGTTTAAGTGTATATTTTATTTTATTTTTAAATGAAGATAAAATGTACATAAAGACGTACAATTAGTATACTTACTTGATTCACGTCTCCTTATTGAACATCTCCAAGTCTGTTTGTGTCCTCGTTTTTTGACAATTATATTAATGTATTTAAAATTATTATTAATTAGATGTCCACCAGTGTATTACATTTAAACGCATCTACTATTGAAGAACACGTTGATGTTTGGCAAAAATGTATGTTCACTTAAATGTTGTATAGTACTGTTGTTATATTTATATGCATAATTACTCTACAATCATTCTTTATTCGATGTAATGGTAATGTACTATCCATTACTCAATTTGTTGCAAATTTGACTTTTCTTTTCTTTTTTTAATTATCCCACTTGGACTAGTCTGATTTAGACAATTCCCAAAAAACCATTAGTATTTAGTTCGTTTAGAGCCAGCATGGTATTTTTCAAGAAAGACTTGGCGATTTGTAGAATCAATACAAGAAAGATGGTGCCATGTGTGAGACCAGGAGGCAGTTATGCAGTTTTGAGATTTACGACTTTTTGCATCTCAATAAAGCACACATTTGTTGGCGCCGTTTTATGATAGTTTTGTCGTAGAGGGTTATGATCAGTATAAATTCAAGTCACACAAATTGCAGGCATGATTGGCGAAAAGACCTCCTAGGACTAAGAGAAACTCCTAGGACTATATAGAAACAAGCATCATTAGAAACTAAAGTAACTAATGATACAATGATGCTACTGAGGAGCAACGAGTGTGAACGCAAGGAGGGCGTATATGGAGTTTAGGCAAAATGATGTGGCAACAAGGAGATAATTCAATTTATTTTTTAGGCAATGACTGTCCAAGAGCCTGGTAATAAAAATGATTGTTTAGAAGCGAGAGAGAGAGAGAAAGCGATCTTGGAATTCAAGCAGTGAAGTGGTTATTTTGAGCATTGATAATGTGTTAGAAAAGATAAAGCTGACTCCAGATGTCAGAAAAAGAAGCGGCAAATATTCCAAGCATGGTGAGCAACAGACCCAACAGACAGAGGTATCTGCCAGTCTGCGTATATATTACGTCAATTGTTGATTCTCGAATCTATATAAATAAAATTCAAAATCTGTCTGTCTGTCTATATGTATGTATGTTTGTCTCATCATCACGGGAGACCGGCTGAACCGATTTTCATGAAATTCTGTGTGTAGCCTTGGAATAACCCCACTTTAAGTATAGTCCATTTTTCGAGTTTCTAAGATCAGGGGTTGTCTGTATATTAATCAAAGACGCACAGTTAAACCTCCCATAGATATAGTATTATGCAGATGATATTTTTTTAGGAAATTTATTTGAAGAAAATGATGTAATATTGTTGAGCAATAGATTTAAATACAGTGTTTTTATGCGGCAGACAATTTTTATTAAATCTTGTTCGATTTAAATAAGAAAGAAATATATATAAAATAAATTTTATCGAAATTGCATCTTTGACTGAATTATATCAAATAGGCCTTCATGTTTAAAGATTACTGGAATTATTGATATTTTCAATTTATTACGCCACTTGTTTTATTTTGGCAAACTCGGTTGAAACTCATAAATTGTAATACAGTTTATAATCTTCTATTAGTCCATTATTTTTTAATCTACGAAAATATAAGTAGTACGGTCCATCTTCCCATGCAATTTTGCGCTTTCATTTAGTCATATATTTATTTTGGCAAATATTTTAATATTCATTTATTGTTGTACAGGTAATTTTCTTTTATTACAGGGGTATATTTTCTAATATTCTGCTATATAAATAGTATGGGTACTTCACATACAATTTTAACGCTTTTTTTTGCACATACTGATTGAATTTTATATTTATTGTAAATTTTTTTACAAACGGGATGTTTTATTCATCAGATCTGCCTGCTTTTATTCTAAGCTATTTTTTTATAGCGAGAACAGCCATTCTTAAACATTTTTAGGAGCATTAAATTAAATATTGTAATAGAATGTTTCGATTAACAATGTCGTTTAGAATAGTATAGGAATTTACACATTTTAATTGTGAACTTTAAGTTTCTTTACATTATGTATTCTCCGGCCACACAATTTGTTACCATAAACCCTTGGGTTGGTCGTGTGGTCTGGGCTTTCTACATTATGTATTCTGTGCAAAGAATGACTATGTAGTAAGGTTAATCGTCTAATAAAACACGAGTATATTTTCTAATCAACGAAAATGTAAGTAGTACCCCCATACAATTTTAGAGCTTTCATTTTTGCATGTATTGGCATAAATAATGGCCTTGGGGTTTAAAGATTACGAGAATTATTGATATTTTCAATTTATTACGTAATATGTTTTTATTTGACAACTATTTTTGAAACTCATATATTGTAGTATGGTAATCTTCTACTGATATACAGATATATCTTCTAATCTACAAGAATATAAGTAGTAGGGGTACATGATTTTAGCGCTTTCATTTTGGTATATATTGGAAACAAATACGGTCTTCAGGTTTAAAGATTACGGAGATTATCGATATTATCAATTTATTACGTTATGTTAATTTTTGGTAAAGATTTTTGAAACTCATATATTGTAGACGGGTAATTTTCTACTAATACGCGGGTATATCTTCTAATATTCAAGAATATAAGTAGTATATCTTTCCATACAATTTTAGTGCTTTTATTTTGGAACATATTGATTTAGTTTTATATTTTTTGTAAATTTGTTTATAAACGGACACAGAATATGTCTTTCTTCAGATCTTCCCATGAAGATAATTTTGTATAGAAAGAACACAAATTTTTAAACTTCTTTAGAGGAGCATTAATTTATATATTTTAATAGAATAGTTTAAATAATAATGTTATTTAGAATATTATAGGTATTTGCACATGATTGTGAATTTTAATTTTTTTTTATTATATTCCGTACGAAGAAAGGGTATACTGCTAGCAATATTATGAGTATTATAAGACCTGATCTCACACATGCATTTTCTGCTCCTTAAGCGTTTATTAAAATTAATGTAATTTCTTTAATGCTTTTGATGTAATTATTCAGAACAATAATATGTGTGAATAAATAATATTTATTTACTTTTAACTTCAATACATAAATAATATTTATTTATTTAAGATAAATGTGTGAAATTTAATATGTAGTGTTTTAATTAATGATTATATTTTAGGAACTCGTACAAAGAGGTAATGGTGGGTTATTGTGGCCACGATGCAAATGTACGAACTTTACAATTCACGATCACTATTAATTAAGAATAATAATCCAATCCAAAGATGCATTTATTATCTTAAAAGTAAACCAACTTAATGTATATATTTTTGTGCAACACACCCTGAATTAGCCGAGGAGGCAGTATATGTATGGAGTCTTCTTGTTTTATACATCATGCACATTTACCCTGTGATGGATGCAATGGCTATTGTGACAGCAGTTTTTCATGTATATAACATTCAAAGAAACAGTTTTTCAGTGCAATATCCTAAGTGGTGGATGCATAATGTTCTATATTACTTTTTAGAAATTAATGATATTGTCATGAACACTGTCTATGCACTATCAGATATATATTATCGTAAAGTCCTGAATTAAAAATATCCCAGTTTATAAATTTAATACTTTCTTCTGATAAAAAGCAAACTTTATGCACTGTGAGTGCATTTCTATTACGTACTATTTCGAAAATTTTGACACCTCTCAATTGCTTTAGATGAAATCATTTATAACTAAAATACTTATAAATATATACGTTACAAAATGACTTAACACTTTATAATTTTAATATATATATACACTACAAAAATTATTTATGGATATATGTAATTTATGAACTCTTCACTAAAACTAAAATGTATGAAAATTGCAAAACTCGTAAAATGTAATATACATTTTCTTGCAATATTTTCCTTTCTCGTATAGACCGGTTATTAATCAAATTCTCTAAGATGTTCCGCGCTATTTGGAATTAAAACATATTGTTGTCATAAGATTAATGCTGCTTGACTTTAATTTAACTGATAAATCGCTGCAATGAAAGGCTCGATTACATCCTATCTACGGATATTGATTTCAATGCTTGATCTCATAACTTGAACACCAGACATGCTGCATTTGTTGATTTCATGGTTGAATATTAAAGGCAAGGACATTTCAAAGCTAATAGGTTGCAATAAATATTTTGCATGGAATATATTTATCCTAGTAAATACTAACATCACAGCTTAAATACTTACTTTTGCACATTCTCTGTTATAAAATGTTATATCTGCAGAAATTTTCAGTATTTCTGCAGACACTAGAAGTATAGTAAATGCATTTGCAGATTTTTTGTAGAATTTTGAAGAAACTAGTGTTTTATAAAAAGATATAGATTCTCTGCAGAGTATTTTTACATTTCTGCAAAATTTTTGTACATTTCTGAAGAGCTTGCAATAAATATTCTCCATGGAATAAATACATCTTAGTAAATACTAACATCACAGCTTAACTACTTACTTTGACGCATTTACTGTATTACAACATTATATCTGCAGAATTTTGTAGTATTTCTGCAGACACTAGAGCTATAGCAAATGGATTTGCAGATTTGAAAAATTTTGAAGGAACTAGTGTTTTACAAAAAAAAATTACAGATTCTCCTCAGAATATTTTTATATTTCCACAAAATTTCTGTAGATTTCTGAAGAGCTTGCAATAAATTTTCACCATTGAATAAATTCATCTTAGTAAAGACTTATATCACAGCTTAAATACTTACTTTTACATGTTTTCTATAATAAAACGTTATATCTGCAGAATTCTGCAGTATGTCTGCAGACTCTAGAACTATAGAAAAATGCATTTGCAGATGTTTTGCAGAATTTTGAAGAAACTTAGGGATTTATAAAAAATTGTTATAGATTCTCTGCAGAATATTTTTACATTTCTGCCAAATTTCTGAAGCTTTCTGCAGAGGTTTGATGGCAAAAAGTCTTTAGAATAACTTTAAAAGTGTTCATCAGAATTATTTGCAGTACCACAGACGAGACCTGCATTTTGCAAATAAACTTGCAGATTTTGTACAATGCTTTTGCTGAGAAATATTGGTATAAGTAAACTGCAATTATTTTTGTGAAAATACGTATTCCATGTAATAAATTGCTACGAAGCGAAAGCCAGGAAAGTTTCATTTTTGAAGTTCCTTAAAAAACTTATAACTTACTTGATGTATGTATATATAGAGATATTTTGTAGAACATTGGAATTTTTTATTTTATCATGCGGTTTAAAATTTTATATTACTCATAATGGTAATTACTCATGATATTCTGTCTCTAATTTCAGTTTTATTTTGTTCTCTTTGGTGCCCCGAGCGAACGTATATTTAGGCATTTATTTAGAACGTATTGCGCATGCGCAAAGGTCGGGACTCAAAGAGAGACGGCGTATTTAATCACTTTTTGAGGCATATTGCGTCCAGAACAGTGGGTCCCATAAAAGTTGACATTTTTTGCATGTTAAGAACATTTAAAAAAGCAACAGTGCTATTTGCTGAAGATGAGTAGTAAATAATAATTTTCGTACATTATTTTATTAATTCGGGAGTGTAGATACATTGAACCAAACTAGTTGGCCAAACGTTGAATCAAACTTTAAAAAACCCTTTGAATTATTTCAGGAAATATAATTTATTTATTTATTAATACATAATAATTGCATGTATTTCTCAGCATGAATAGCTTAAATGACTACACGTTACCATAATATCACTTTTATGAGAATTTCGCACATCTGATTAATTGCTGTATTCTAATGAATGGTTAATTGCATCCCATTCTCCAACATTGATTATTAATTCACGATTCTGTAACTTGAAAAGTAGCACGCCCGCATTAATTAATTCCACGGTTGGGTTCACAGTGAGGTCGTGATATCATAAATCGCTAGTCAAGGATCAAATACCGGATGAATTATGAAGTAATTTTAGTTTTAGTTATTACATTTCCGGTCGATGTTTGCATTCGAAAAATACATGAAAATAATGCAGCATTCTGATTCTACGAAATATTCCTATTTATTATTTATCATGAAGTCGTATAATATGATTTGTTTGTATTGCTTAATTCTGATTATAAATTATTTAAGGGAAATTTTAAAACTGGATGTAGTTTTTTTGCACCATGTATGCAATGTCAAGTTTATAGAATGGAAATATTTTACCTATATTTATCACAATTTTATAAATCTTATTTATCTTAATTACATATTATAGAACATGGAAGCAGTAATTACAATCTGTCTCAATAAAACGGGCCTCGGAGTAAAGTTTAGATACAACACATAGAATTCGTACATACTTTTCGGAGAACATTTTAATAAGAAAAATTTTGACATTACTTTATTACAAAGAAATATTTTTTGAGACAAAACTTTCTGAACTAAGAAATGCTCTATCAATCCTTAGAAAAACGAACACATTCATTCTATCTACAGTGAGTTTCTTCAAGCTGCAAGGTGATCGCACGATTTGCAATTTCCTCGCACGGTTTGCAAATGAATACTAGGGTCATTGGTGTGGTTCAAATCCACAAAACAATGTAAAATATTTGTTTCATATTTCTTCACTGATGAAATAAAATTGGAAAAACTAATTATTTTTATTTAGGTAATTTAATGATTTACAAGCCAAGAAAACTCTCTAAAAACGATTTACTTCAGTTACAAACGAAGGCATTCTGACCACAGGGGAATTTTCTTCTTGAAATATTGAATGCTCCGTTTTGGCTGTAAGATTCGTACTCGAATAATAGACCCATTGGTATCAGGTTCATACATATAATTCATTGTAAGACATGGGTTTCTTATTTCTTCGCTGATAAAGCAAACTTGGAAAAATTAGTATTTTTCATTTTGGAAACCCAATGATTTACAAGCCAAAAAGAATTGGTTTACTACAGTTACAAACGAAGAAATTCTGGCCACAGGATAATTTTCTGGAAGCTACAAGGCTCCCTTTCGGCCGTACGGTTTGCACTCGAATAATAGGCCCATTGGTATCTGGTTCAAACCTGCAGTACTAGTAGAGCGGACTGTCTGGGTCAAAGAAGAAGAAACCTACAGTACTATCTCACTCAGTTCCGGTCTAAATTGGGTGGCACTTCTCGGCCGTCCAAACAGATACCTTAAATTTTCGGGTAGATCGCACGGTCTGGGTCGAAGATACAGAAAACACCTATAGTACTACAGTGCATTGTAAGACATTTCCTTGTAATTTCTTCACTGATTTCGTCACGTTCAGTATTGTTTCATGAACATTTAATACTCATTCAGTTAAAATCTGTGTCTGATCCATTCTAATTGGTTCATTTTATGTTCCTTACATGGTAATGTATAGAGAAAGTATACGAATATGTCGAAAATTGTAACTTGAGTTTTCGACAAATATACACTTTCGAGCACCCTAGAACCTGAAAACGCAATTTTAGTGTGACGTCTGTGTGTGCGTATGTGTGTATATGTATGTCTGTGTACCGGTGTGTTTGTCGGCTTGTGTGTCTGTGCGTCAGCCTGTCTATGCCATGTATGTATTCAATCTAGCTGAAAAACTAATGATTCAAATTTCATGAAATTTTGTAGGTAAGTCACTTGTGGGTTATCCTGTTGCTGTTCAGAGTGCGGTACGATTTGGTGAAAATAACTTGCTTCTTCTGTAAAATAGCCGACATAAATTGTTAAAATCTAAAACAAAACACTACATATCATCTAATATATTAACTAAATGCTTCTTTTATACGCAATTTTAACGATTGCCGTTCTAGAGATTATTTAGTTTTTATTGCATTTTCGCCACGTCGCCCTTAAAAATACTTCGGGTCTCTAATGCGGTGATTAATCATGATACAAAACTTCACATTCAGAGTCATTTCAAATAAACATCCAGTTTTTTTGTCCAATTAAAATCCATTTATTGAATTATGAAAGAAAGAAAGAAATAGAAAATGCATTGCATTCTGTAGTAAACGCCATTTCTGCTCATATCATATTTTGTTAAAGTAGTCCAATTTAGCTTTTAATTAGGAATGAATATGCCGAGAAATCCATGCTAAAATAGGTACATGTCGAGAGCGGAATTGTAGTTCCAGATTTTTTGAACTTGCATATGCAGATGCATTTCATAATATTATCTAGACATCTTCAACTACTAACTTTACAACGGCTATGATAGTTGCATACATAATTGGGGTTTTCTCTTCATCTAATTTGGTGATACAAGAACGTTTGGTTGGTGCGATTCCACTGGAGTGTTCTTTTACTAAGGAGACCCAATGTCACCATGTGTACAGAATGGGGTTAAAAATTATAATTGCATACAAAATATTCAATAAACACATAAACACATGTAGTCCTACCACTCTGATACGTTTTTGGGGTCTGCATGGAGGTACATTTCATATTATTATCTAAACACCAGCAACTACTAACTTTATAAGGACCATAATAGTTGCACACGATGTTGGAGTTTTCTTGTCATTTTCTTGTTCAGATCTACTTGGACAGATTTTTTATAAACGGTCAAGATGACTTTTAAAAAATGTTATATAAAACTTTGGACCTATCTATACCATAATTTTTAAGGATGTGCAATTATACTTAATGTATGGGTAAATTTTAGATAAAATTTTATATATTCGTTAATGCTATTTGTGAGACAAGATTTTTAGAGTCAATAAAATCAGAATATTCAACATATACTGATCTTATACATCACGAATTTATTTCATATTATTTCAAACACAAATGTCTGCAGAATACAATATGTCATCCCGTTTCACGACAAATAATAGAAAAGAGCTCTATCTATTAGAGGAATTGTATTACATGTTGATTGCTCATGGGTCAGGGTCAGTGGAGCGACATGCGAGGAAACAGCGGTTAATGACAGCTCTATTTAACGGTAAAAGTTAATGAAATCCCAGGCTGCAATTGTCAAAGTTATACACACGTCATTTTGCTTTCGTTAATGTGTCTGCTAGTATTGATCGACCAGAAAGTGGACGTTTTGTTTGAGGATTTCTGTAGAGTAATTAGTTTTCGGTTTTGTGTTTTAATATATGTGTAGTCAAGTTCGGAAGATGGAATGGAAAGGTCAAATAAAATAATATTTTATTAAGTATATAACAATAAAAACAAAATATTGTTGTTTAATTGATTTAAGTAACAATTAATAATAGAAAAGAAAATGAAGGAAAGAAAATAGAAAAATACGGTTTATAAATATTTAATGTTTTGAAAATTATTTTTGCTAAAAGTATGTAACTGTATCCAGTTTGTAGCAACGACCTAAAGCCAATTTTTAATGGTGTTAGTGATATACTATTTTACTCATTTCTCCTGTGACTCCTCTTTATTACAGTAATAATTTTACTCTAGGTTTCATGTTCATTCAATTTACCTTATCTTAATTATGATTGTTCTGTCTCCAAGACTTGCTTCTTGGGTTGAATTTCAGTGGAAGTCCCTATAGCTCTTCACTCCCCTCGTAATCAATGGTTAATTTTCTTCTCGTTCTCCTGAACACATCTCAACTCTCTGCCTTTCAATCTAAACTGCTCACCTGCTTTACACGAGGATTCTGGAATCTTGCCTCATGGTTCATGGTACTAAATGATTTCTTCACAAATTTTCAAATTTCATCCTATATTTATGCTTGTAGTCTGGGTTATGGTATATATAGTAACGAACTATTGCCATATCCGAAACAAGTATTTGTTTGGGTTAATTTGTGTTGGGAGGAATTTAATCCGAATTAACCTCCAAATTAAGCCTATCGCTGTTCATTTATTTTTCTGGCATGGTGGTCGTGTTTTAATTCTGTTGGTTAATTTATTGTTTTAATATTTTATGTAAGGATATGTCTCAAACAGTGTAAGGATATGTCTCAAACAACTGCCTTATGGTTTCGCTAAGTAAAACACCCTTTGTTTTAAAGGATGAGGCAAACTTAAGCAACGTGTTTTAGCACTAATAAAATTTAAATGCAACATACGTCTCTTTCGTGGATGTGTTGGTTCACCTTCTTCAGTGTTAGAGAAACGACAGACCGAAAGGATTAGAGACGAAAGGGTCATAAATGGAAGAATATGAGAACACAAAATGAATATCCCATCCAGCATGAAAAAATAACTAACACAATTGAAATTACTTTTCTTTTTTTTTATCCTATGCCCGTCTTCTACCTCTCGGTCATAAGTCAACGAGCAGCCCAATACAAAGCAGAATGATAAAAATAGTCACTAAAAGCCCTCTCAGTAACACATAAAGGAAAACAGTCAAGAACAGCATTGCATATGTTGAGGTGCTCTTCAGTCATGGGTACGCCATGGCCGCAAGTATGGCAGACATCTGTATTTGTCGGTCCCATTCGATACAGGTGGCTCTGTAAGTAATCATGACCCGTAGCAAGTCTAAAGCAAGTCACGCCAACTGTTCTATGCAAGGAACTGGATAGTCTTACCGACTTATTTAACAGGGAGTTCCACTTTTTTCCCAGAAGCTCTCTCTCCGAACAGACTGAAACGGTTAGCTTTAATAGAGAAGGATATATATCGCTTTATATGCCGCACAGGCAAGGAAGGATCCGGTTGCATCATTTGAGATCCATTCTTAGCCAATAAATCTGCCCGCTCATTTCCATATATCCCGCAGTGGCTTGGAATCCACTGCAGGGCAATGCGGTTCTTGATATTCAGCAGCTGATCTATTTTTTCTATACAATTCTTGGAAATCTCATATAAATTACTTATCTAGTACTCCGTTTTTGTCTATAGTCTGGTGGCGTGTCCTGAATTTCTTTTTTCATTTCCTTTACATTTGTTCTACTTTTTAGACTTTTGAAACCCTTGTGTGTCATTTGGAATTTTGCATCTCGTTCGACTCATTTTATCTCGTTTAGACTTGTCTTTTCTTGTTGGGACATTTCTGTTTTATTTTGGCACACTGCAATCTTGTGTGTCAGTTATTGTTTCAGACTAGCTCTCTCAGGTAAACTTCCAATCCGCGACTTGGGCATATATATATATTTTTTTTCTATTTTTCCGCTTATTTTTGTGCTCTTCTATTTGACTTCAGGTTCATTGGATCTCGTGCACTGATGATCCACCATCATTGAAACCACGTGACCAGCGCATCATTGAAACAGCTGCTTGCTGCAATTTTATTTTACTTGTCCTTGAATACATTGCTCAAATTTTTCTTATCTTAAGCTTTACTTCAAATTGATGATTATATATTTAATAATAATATAAAACCTATGTAAAGTCCATTGTGGTATGTTGGAAAAATACTTAAAAATAGTTAACGCGAAATTCCACGAAAATTGTATTGTTATTTCATATAAAGCAGTGTGAAAAGTATGTTTCCGTATTTTGTGGTAAAAATTATAATAAGTTACTCCTTATAGATATCCTTTGATAATACCATGAAATACAAAAATTAAAATAATAATGTGTTGGTCTAAATTTTCATATCTATATTGAATTGTATCAGCTTCAAGTTCTGTAATGGCAATGTCCATTTTCATTTACAAATTTTAATAAAGCCTGCATACTTAGAAAAACTCAAATTTATTAATTTTGTCTCATTAAAAAAAGGTAATTTAGAAAGTTGTTAAGGCAAACAATATCATTTTAACGAAACGTCAAATGCACCTGACTGAAATTTAGAAATTCAGACAACTAGGAATAAAGTGCCTTGAATTTTAGGTTTAAGGATTAAAAAGAAAAAAAAATAGAAAGAACCAGAATGCAATTTAAATGTCAGAATTCCGTTATGTTTAATAAAGAATAATTTACTTTCGTTTTTTATTTAACTGCCTTGAAGAAAAAGTAACAGCTTGTAAGAGTTCACATATCCTTTTCGAACATTTACCTAGTTTTTGTTTTAAATAACTTATTTAGTTTTTATTAAAGTTTTAAATAGAACTACCTTTAATTTATGCTTTTTGTTATTTTTATGTATTTAATTTCTTTGTAATTGATTAATAAATATTTTCATATAACAGACTGAATTTCTCTGTAATATTATACTTAATTGTAATACAATGAAGTAATGAATAAATAAATGCTGCCATTACCAAGATCATATCTGGTATATGTAAGTGGATGCATGTGACTTTACGCACAATCAATAATGAGCAGTTTCTCAACGTAAAACATGAAGGAAATAGATGTAAATGACTATACGCACGTTTCGGAAATCCTTTTGATTCCCCTTTTCAGTGTAACGTCTGAAGCTGAACAACCAAATAAGGGAAAGACTATATTGATCAAAATAAAAAGGGCTGAATGACAGATACCGATATAGTAGCGCCACCTACTTTTACCAAATGAAAACAAAACTAGAAAATGGATAAAATAAAAACAAGGAAATGTGAACATGTGAAGCAAATAAGAAAAAATAAAATGCATATAATATAAACAAACCTATTTCCTAAAATAGAGTAACTGAAATAAATAAAAATGGATCACACATTACATACTACGAAAATAGCATTTTTCTCAATAATATAATATGCTTTTTATGAAAACTCTATTGAATACACCATGCACAATATATTATCAAGTGTAAAGACAAATTGTAATTGCAGAGAATCGCATTAGATAGAGTTTTTTTAATAATGTTAACATATTTAATATATAATGTATTTCTCCAATTTTTTTACTTTCCTTATTACTTCCCTTATATACATATTATAATGTATAAGAAAAGTATTGTGACTGGGTTGAAAATTCGAATTCGAGCTTTCGACGGGACAGTGCATTTGACGCATCCGTGATAGCGAATCGAACGTTTTCGAGATGGTGTGTGTGTGTATGTGTGCGTGCATGTGTATGTGTGTGTGTGTGTGTGTCCGTGAATCTATGAAAACGATATCTCAAGAACGAATGCAGCGATTCGAAGTAAATTTGGTACAAAATTTGGTTCGCTATGTGAACACAGAATCTCAATTGTTTTTAAACGCAACCGAATGTTCAGAACACCTTAAAATTTTCGAATGAAATTTTGAAAAAATCGTCAAAAATTCAAAATTTTGGATAAAGTTACGTAAATGATCATTTCATAAAGTTACGTAAATGATCATTATAAAACGATTGACATAAAAATTAGAAGGCTAGTATGAACCCTTATTGAGATATTACACAATTTTTAAATAAATTTATCAAAAATCACATGGAATTAAAAATAAATTTAACTTTTGTAAAATGTGTTCACTTTTATGTAATATTATGCAATAAATTTGCTAACATCAGTCTCGTGGATCTAACGCGTTCCATTCACCAAGAAGATACTTCGCGTTCTAGTTTTTATTTAGAAACGAATAGTCATTTACATTTACCTACTATAAGAATAACCTATTTCTCGTCCATAACGTTTGGCGAAATTTTAGTGCCAAATTTTGATAAATATCGCCAACTTGGCGACTTTTTAAAAATATTTTCAAATTGACGAAAATGTCACCAAATTGGTAAATTTGACGCTAAATCATTGAAAATGACGACTAAATGATAGAAATTCAATTTCCTGGAAATAACTTAAAAATAGACTATAAAAATAACTCATTTCTCCGTCCGTAACGCTAGACGAAAATTTTCCAGGATGTCGCTAACTTGGGCAATTTTTTTAAATGTTGCCGAAGTGAGAAAAATGTCGCCAATTTGATAAAAATGATGCCAAATGATAGGTAATGATTTGCAATCCGTAGTCTGACAGGCATACCTTCTAGTATATCAGAAACGCACTTCTCTCCGTTTATCTTTAATACTTGGCGATACAAGCGGCAACTTAAAAAATAATCTAGCGAAATATTACCATCTTGGCGCTATATCGCTCAGATTAACGGAAATATAGTCAAAATTAATGTCAACGACGCCTAATTGATGAACTAATTATTAAATTTTGATACACTATATTGCTTATTGAGAGTGCTATCAACATTAATAATAGTTCATTTTGAGTTATGTGAAATATAAGTTAATTGGGTACTTTGAAACAGTATTATATGTTATCATCCGGAAAAGTGCCAAATGTTCAGTTCAACCTTAAGAACATTGTACTGTATATCTTTTCATCATTTTTACATTGTGAACGAAGTCAATACATTGCATTATATAAGCAAAGTCATGAGCTACCCACATTAGATTTTTTATAAAAATTACAAGCATTTAATCTGATGTTACTGTCAAATTTCAACAAATTTTATAGCGCAAAATGTTGCCATGCAAACGAGAAGCAATTGTCCTTTTAACCTTCTAGAATTTTCTTGCAGTGTTTTCTTAGTACATGCTTTCACAGAGTAGTCTTAAATTAGCTAGAGACACTGCAAAATGCATTTTTCTTCAAGATGCTTGCAGTGACTTTGTTCCATATCAGAACGTTGCAGCTATAGATCCACATAGACATCTGTAAATATACTGATACAGGTGGACTATATTTATCTGTATTTATACTATCATATATTACTAAAAAATTATATTAATTTGCGAAAAATTTAGAAACTTCTATAAGTTACTCCAAGATTACTGAGCACTGTTTTGAGAATTATATTTATAGTTTAAAAAATTCACTGGCATTATATCGAAAGCAAAGTTTGTTCTGCATAATAACAATTTTCTTTACTTTTGAGATACAAGCATTTATAAAACAGCACTTACTAAGAAGGAATAAAAAATATAAAAATTAACCTTTAAAGCATTCGGAATATATACAAGTTTAAACTTAATCAGATTGCTAAAATGCATCCAGACAACATAGTGACTTCACATTACATAATCCCAGATAAACATGAAAGAGAACTTTTTGTTAAATTAATAAAAAAGGTAAGACAATAACTGACATATATTAGCGAACGGTAAAAAAAAAAAAAAAAACAATTCTTTAGATTTTGGTATATCACAACGAAATAATACAATTGCAATAATATGAATGTATCTTACATATACAAAGAATCTGATGTGGGCAGCACATGCCTTTCCTTATATAATGCAATGAAATTACTACTTTTACAGTAAAAAAAAATCTGATTTGGGCAGCACCTGACTTTCCTTATATAATACAATGAATTTACTACATTTACAGTTAAAAAAAATGTTATTCTTAGAGTAAATATTTATATTCTTTCCAAGATATTGAATTTTCTTCAATTAGTCGTCATTTTCATTGATTTAGCGTCATTTTTATCCATTTGGCGTGATTTTCGTTAATTTGACAATATTTGAAAATGTCGCCAAGTGGGCGACATTCCGCTAAATTTGTCGCCAAAATCTCGCCAAGCGTTATGTAAGGAGAAATAATTTTTTCTTACAGCGGATAAATGACTATTGGCGTTCAAATACAAAAGTATTACTCAAAATATATTTTCTCGTGAATGGAATGAGTTAGATCCACGAAAATGATGTCACCAAATTTATCGTATGATATTACATATGAAAAGTGATTATTTTACTTAATAGTTAATATTTTTTTTTAATTTATGGGGTTTTTTGATAAATGTATTTGAGAAATGTGCAATATCTCGAGAACGGTTCGTGATAGCTTTCTTAAGATTATGTCAATCGTTTCCTAAGGAATAATTACTTAAGAAATGTCTATTTGCGTAACTTTATTAAGGGTTTTGATTTTTTGAGAATTTTTCAAAATTTAACTCGAAAATTTAGGGGGGTTCTGATCATTCGATTGTGTTTTAATACAATAGGCTTCCAGTATTCACGGATTGTGATTTTTTGCATCAAATTTCATTTGAATCGCTCCATTCGTTCGTGAGATATCGTCTCCGTAGACTCACTGACACACACACACACACACACACACACACACACACACACACACACAGACACAGACATCACTTCAAAAATGTTCGATTCGTGATCAGGAATGCTTGAAACGTGCTCTCCCGTCGAAAACTCGAATTCGAAATTTCGACCCCATCACAATACTTTCCTTATACATTATGTATATAAGGAAAGTAAAAACAGGTTATTCTTATAGTAGATACTTACATTCTTTCCATGATATTGAAGTTTTGTTAATTAGTCGTCGTTTTCATTGATTTAGCTTCATTTTTATCCATTTGGCGAGATTTTCTGTAATTTGGCAACATTTAAAAAAGACGTCAAGTTGGGGATATTCCACCAAATTCGTCGCCAAAATCTCGCCAAGCGTTATGGACAGAAAAATAAGTTATTATAGCATAAAAATGACTATTGGCGTTCAAATACAAATGTATTACTCAAAGTATCTTTTCTCATGAATAAAACGAGCTAGATCCACGGGAATAATGGTCACCAAATTTATAGCATGATATTACATATGAAAAATGAACATGTTTCTCAACAGTTAATATTTTTTTAATCTAATGAATTTTTTGATACATTAATTTGAAAAATGTGCAATATTTCGAAAAAGGTTGATACTAGTGTTCTAAATTTTATGTCAATCGTTTTCTAAGGAAAAATTACATAAGAAATGTCTATTTGCGTATCTTAACTAAAGGTTTTAATTTTTTTATGACTTTTTCAAAATTTCACTCGAAAATTTAGGGGGGGGTTTGAACATTCGATTGTGTTTAAAAACAATAGGCTTCCAGTACATGCGGATTGTAATTTTTGCACTAAATTTTATTCGAATCGCTTCATTTGTTCGTTAGATATCGTCTCCACAGACTCACTGACACACAGACATTATCTCAAAAATGTTCACTTCGTGATGCTTGAAACGCGTCAGGGATGCTTGAAAAGTTTTCTGCCGTCCAGAACTCGAATTAGAATTTTCGACCCCGTCACAATACTTTCCTTATATATTATACTACGTCTATAAGAAAAGTAAAATTAAAAAATAAAGCTGAAAGATCCCAAAACTAATTCTACTGTAAATATGCATTGCCACATTTACATATAATTTTTTTAAAAAATACATCACTGACAAAACAGAAAGATAAAATATAAATTCTTTAATAACCATACTTTTTGGCGTTTTTAAAAATATTCCTTTAGTTATAATAATTTTAATTGATGATAAAACAAATGATTTATTAAATAAAATTATTATTATTAAATTAATTTAAATTACTAAGTGATATATATATATATATATATATATATATATATATATATATATATATATATATATATATAGTATACATTTTAATTAAATATATGTAACTCGTGAAGCATCTTATGTTTTGCAGTTTTTTATGTTCAGAAACATTTGATAATGATTTAACTTGACAAAGAAAACATAAAAAGTTGGCCACACCAGAATTTTAATTTTATGGTGTTTGTGTAACGGAAAAAAAGGGTGTGATTTTTTAATGAAGAGATCCATTAAGAAAAATGTCCATTTAACAGGTTCTACTTTATATTTGTTTTTTTATATTGCAATTTAAAGTTTTAAAATTAAAAGTCGAAAAAATATAAATGACATCTTGTCGCAACAACACGCACTTCTCACTTTTTTATAGTGCATGATAAATGTTAATTTAACGTTTTAGATTTGAAAAAGAAAGGGCTTGTTTTCTTAAACAGACACATTTTTGTGGCAATGAATTTGAAAAAATTGAAGTTAATACATACAAAAAATTAACGTATTAAACAGTAAATTGTAAATGTATAAGATAATTTATTGGAATGTTTATGATGCTATGATACTTAATTTGTCTTATTTACACATAAAAAAACATTTTACGGTTCATTCTTAATTTTGTTTAACCCCCATACACACACATATGCTCTGTAGATCTACGGGAAATGTTTATTTTTTGAAGTAAAGATACTATTAATATTTGAGCATTTTCTCAGTATTTTGCCTATCGCTGGCATCATTGTATCGTATTATGACCGACATTTAACCTGCAGGTGCTGCCATTTTAAAATATATGTTTAAAGATTCTTAATTAGTTTAGGTGAGTAGGTATTGTTCATTGTTAAACTATAGCAGTGATAGTTCATTTTAAATTGTAGCAACATTAATTCTGAGTGTAGCTTCCATAACTTCGAATCAAATTTGATTATGCGCGAAGCTTTCATTGACTTAGTTAAAACTCAACCGATTCGAATAAAATAGTGTGAATAGCTAGAACTAATAATGTGTTATTTCATGACGAAGTCCAAATTTAATTTCGATCTAGGTTCTAAGGTATGTAAGGTCAAGGGTTTGATAATGTTAAGCTTATAGGGAAAATTAATTTCATAAAATTCGCGCGGCAAACATAATATTATCCTTATTCAAATTAATTAAACCTCCACGTTCATAATGATCCTTCTTTTGCGTCTCTGTAACTGGGCATGGAGGTCATTCATACGTAGCTGCTACGTTACAGTACTGGTAGATATCAATTATTCTATTGCTGTGATAACCATTGATCAGAGAGGCTGCTAGTACGGTTACCGTGCGATACCATTTGGCCAGTAACTTAATGTACTTGTCATCCCATTTTAAGGAATCCCATTGTTAAGGTTAATGGGAACTCTGTTCTGGTTGTGAGGGATGCCAGATGCTTGGATCTAGTGATCTCCTGCAGCTGGAATTGGTTTTCCCATATTGAGTCTTTTACTAGTAAATGTTTGGGCTTGATTTCTGGTTTTGGCAGGGGGGTTAATAGGATAGGATGGTGTGTAGACAGGGAGCTTTCGAAATTGTGGTATATCAGCGTAGCGGAGAATATAATCGTTTATTGCGCAGGAACATGTACGGGGGACCTGAACCAAAGTCAGGTCCGGAAGCTTCTAGACCTGAAAAGATCTATTTTTCTGCGGGTTGTCGGCAGTTACCGAACTTCTCCTTACAGTGCTTTATTCAATTATCCCTCCGGTGTACCTGATCCTTGCCAGTGTTAGTCTGTGTTAGTCTTCCCTGTGTTAGTCTTCCCTCCTGCTCTTTTTGACAACAAGGTTGCCTCATATGGAGTGCACCCTGGTTGTCATTTTGTTAATTTTGTTTGTGCTTTTGGATCTATCGGTGTACATATTTATGCCGACGGATCCAAAATGGGTGACAATGCGGGTTTTTCTGTTTGTGTTTATGAGGGAGGGCTGTTGACTTTTGTTGTTAGAAGAAAACTTGGTAAATTCAGTGTTTCATGCTGAGATCCTTAGGATGAGGTTTGTGTGTGACTGGGTCCTGCGGGAAAATAGGAGAGCAATTGTTTTACTTACAGTCTGCCTTATTTGGTCGAAGGGTAATCTGAGATATCGAGCTATTGCGTCGACGAGGGGTAATTCTTTATTCTTAAATGATGTCAAAAAGTCCATCTATCCTGTCCAGGACCGACAGCTTTGCCTAGGATTCTGCCCTCATCGGAGAGTTACTGGAGGCTTCCTGCCTCCTACTCGTTGCTGCTTCTTATATACCTTAGGACGATGATTCTTGGAGAATGGAGGGTGTACAGCGACTCCCTCTTCTCGGGCTCTTGAGCTCGCTCATTCTGTTTGGTGCCTGACTCGGGCTTTCATATATATTTATGATGGATTTTTTATTTTTATTTCTTTCTGGACATGGTCCATTTGTAGCTTATCTACATCGCTTTAAGGTCAAACGTTCCCTGATCTGCCCTTGTGGCAAGGTTAGAGATGTCGACCATAATATTTTTGATTGTGAGCTTAGTAGGAGTTATTATTTGGGCATGCCATCGGACAGTAATCGAGCAGCTTGTTTGTGTAGGGCAGTTTCTAGTCCCTCATCCACTGCGAGGATATAGGCGTGCGTCAGTATTACTGGTCGCGCGGCTGATAATTGTGCATAGTTTGTTCCTTGCACTATGTTAGTATTTTCCCCTTTTAGTTTGTTGATATTTTAATTTGTTTCTTTGTAAAATTTAACAGTCCTTGTGTTGGGTAACTTGCAAAACCTAGTTGTTAAATTATGTTTTATTAGTTGTTAAATTATGTTTTATTTAATAGTTTTTATTTTTTTAGTCCGAATCGGGCTTAATTTTGTGTTAGAGAGTTTCGATTAAATATTTTATTTTATTTTATACTTTGCCGAATTGGTGTGGTACCTTTAGTTTAATGACACTTATTTTTGGTGTTTCTGATTTCGTTGATCTTGTTTTCTTGTCCTATTTTTTGATTTTATTTTTGGAATTAGTTGGTTAAATTGGTTATTATTTTTATTTATATTTCTTGTAAATCATACTAAGCATTTGGGATAGGTTTATCCTTAGGAATATGTTAATTTTTGGTTTTTATGCAATTGTCATTTTAGTTGTAATTATTTATTGAATTTTGTTATGAATTTGTACATTTTATTATTGCTTATATTCAGCATTTATTACTACAATTGATTATGCATTGATATTTTCTTGTATGATTTGGTATTATGAATCACTATTATAGAGTTACATGCTTTGCACCGTTGTGAATGTGTCATGACGATCGTCTTGTCTTTTAATTAATGTTTACCACGCATTAACTCATGTCTAATACGCATGTACACATTAACACGTTTAATATATCTATTCCAATCTAAACAAATCGCGCCTGTTTATTCCGTAAAGATTGACAAGGAACTTCCTTCAGCTGGAAATGGCAAATATCCATTTAAGAAAAGCAACAAGAAGCCATTTTTTAAAATAGCTGAAATTATGTTGGCTTTAATCTTCCAGGTACTAAAAATTATCAGTAGGTCTTAATCACCTAAATGAACGAATTCCTGAATATGCTGTATGCGAATTCAGCAAGGGGAAATAATCGGAGAAGATTTGCATTCTGGTTGCATTGCACCTACAGTGAAACACCTAGTTAGTGTTCTGATCCGGGTTTGTATGGCATCAAGAGGTGTTGGCAGAATTTGCGTGAACAATGGGTATATAAATGCCCAAAGATACATAAATGAAATACTTGAGTCCAAACTACAGCCTTCTGCGTGTGATATTTTCCAAGATAATGAAGCATTTATATTTCAATATGATTCAGCTCCATGTCATGTTGCTCATGTGTGCAAAAAGTGGCTTGAAGATCATCATATTCAACTACTGGAATGGTCTGGAAATAGCTCAGACCTTAACCCTATCTAAAATCTATATATCCGACTCAACTTGTTAGTCAGAAGCAACCCAGCAATAAAACCCAATTAACAGAAGCAATAACTCAATCTTGGTTTCACATCATAACAGCTGCAGAACTAAAAAACTTTGTTCACTCCATGGGAAAGCGTTGTAAGGCCGTAATTAAGGCTAAAGTTTACCCAACTAAATATTAACAGACATGGTGAGAATTTTGTATATCTCATATTTTCTATGTATGTCAGTTTTCTTCTTTATAAATGTTGTTCTATTAAAAATTAATTTATAAATATTGTTGCATTACAATCTTTATTAAATTATATTTCCATTGATATTTAAGCCTCAAAAATGCACTTTTTCAAAGCAATTTCCACAATTTTGGCCACTACTGTATAATCTATCTTCACATTTATTATTAACATTTTCCTTATAATCGCAATCGGTATTTTGGGTAATGTACCCACCATTGTTTTCCAAATATCTCTTCAGAAGATGAAGCATATTTTTTTCAAAAATGTTTTCAGGTCTGTAGAAACCGAGCAATAAAAAAACAAGTCGGAACGATAAAAAATCCAGTCCTCATTATCTGTATTAAAGAGATTAGCATAAAAACTTAGCATAAAAGACTGAAATGGAAAATAAACTATATCTCTTTTAAACAGATGTGGTACATTTTTTTGAAGTTCTGGTCATCCATGAAAGAGATAGGATTTCCCATGTCGAAAGTTAGAGCAAGTTAAAAATGTGTGTTGCTTTTGAAAGTGTTAATATTTTAGCTAATACCTTGAGCAGATATTTAACTGGCTTAGATTTAGTATGATCCTGATGAGAAAGATAGAATTGTTTGAAGCACATTACCCTTTCATTATTTGATTAATAAATAATAAAATTTTGCATACTAAATATTTTTACATGGTAGAATAATTAATATAGCTTGCTACTAATATTTATGCAATTTTCATTCGCTGTTTCTTCTCAGCCTGTAAACTGAATACTAATAATAAAATCTTTGAAAATAATGTGTACAAAACAAAATACAGTCTAACAAAAGTAGTTTCTAATTAAATAAATTATAAAAAAATGAGATCTTGATTCAAGACTGATCCAGAGACCGAAACAACGATGAAACGTACAACAAAATGACTATTAGGGCTTTATGAGCCTAGACAGGAAAAAGCGAAATGCAGAAAAGACCCGTCCTCCTTCACCTCGGTGAAATAAGATACTGAATCTTTGCAAAATTATAGCATGGACCACATGGAAGAACCTAACGTAGACAGAATCTCAATTTACTCTTCATGTTGTGGAGAAAATTGAGGATTTTGAAAAGTTTTTCAGACCCTCCAGAAGTCCTTGGCGACCTAGAAGGATGAATCTTCACGCAATTATATTAAAGACTACTGTACTATGTTCGACCAGTATAGTGTATGATAATGTAATCGCTTGCAAACTCCATTGATACCATCGAAAGGGAACAATGAAGCCAGACTAATGAACGCCAACATAACGTTAAATCCTAAACGTATTTATGAGCCCATACATAAAATAATTAAACTGTATCACTGCAGCATCAAGCCTCTAGCAAGTTCTCACTAAACTTTACGTTACTATAGCAGCCGAATACCCGACCAATGTGGATTATAAAACCAGGCCAATACAGATATTAGACAAGCAATAACAGGAACAGAGAAGTTATACTAAATGTGTTATACTAAATGGGAAGATGGTTTTTATTTTAGTAAAATAGGCACAAAAAGAAAAGAGCTGATGATGTGATAGAGTCCTAAAATAGTTTTATCGAAGTGAGAACTTGAAAGTAGTAACAGTGTTTCCGAAATTCTGGAAAAGTTCAGTGCGAGAACAAGCCCTTAAATGTTTCTAGTACTCTGCCAGTAAACAGAAGTAAATAGTAATATGAAAAATTAAAAATTAGTTCCAACTTTATATACGGTATCGTATATAAATATCCTATATGACTTACGAATCGAGCATATTTTAATTAACTTAATCATGCTGCCCTGCTGTTTTCTAGTCTCACATATACCATTGTATAACGTGATCATGATGAAGCAGATGATGTGCTCCTCATAAGTACATTTGTTAAAATTAACACCGGTTAATAATCACCCTATGATCAAATTCTATTAAGCTAAATTAATGCTGTTTTCACTACTTTTTCTAACAATTTCATTTCTGGGAAGTAAAGTTACTCATGTGCAGAAATAAAACCCATTAGATATTCAATGCAATAACTATACCTACGGCAAAGTTTAAAATACAATTAATACCACGGGTCAAATTTAACGAAGCTAAAATTTCGATTTTTATTTTGGAGTGTCAAAAATGACGAGAAGGAGGGGGAAGTGGATCCCTCAGAACTGCCCCGAAATCTCCATCGGAGACATAAAATGCTTAAACACGTCAAGGGGGGGGGGGGGCAGAACCTAACTGAATCAAATTTCAACTGTGATGACACAACTATCTTGGGCATCATACCTTATTGAATAAAATAAAACTTACTAGACAAAGTTGCAGCGTAGTCTTTTAAGAGTGTTAGTTCCTCTGCCTTTAACAGATTTTAATATTAGTTTTTTTCAAAGAAATAAATATATATATTTCGTTAAAATTGTGTTTAAGGTAAAACTCTAATGTGGGCAGCACATGATTATCCCTTCAGACTCAAATTCAATTGAGTTTATCTGCACAAAACAACACCCATAATTATTTGAAGTGAAACTTAATTTTCAGTTTTAATTGAATTTTCATATTCATTTGGTAACTAGGCGTATTTTCAAAGGCGGCGCAGAGTGATTTTATTCTTTCCATCGTCTGAAATTAAGTGTAAAACAAGAATTTAATTGATACATTTGAGCATACTTAGTCTTTTATTTTGGATTTTGATCTTTTTTTTACGAGACATTTCAGAAAACACAGCAGGTTCTTTTCTCTCGAATCGTACTAAAATCCAAACAGCACTAGTCACACCCACAAGTGACTTGCCCGTACAATGTTATGAAGTTTGGTTAATTAGTTTCTCAGTTAGAGTGGATAAATACATTGTACACACAGACGTCACGCTAGAAATAGATTTTTCATGTTCTAGGGGTCCTCAATCGTGTAGATCCGTGAGAAATTCGAATTGTGATTTTCGACACGATCCCAATATTTTCCCTATGTATTATCATGTATTGCAAGGAAAGTAAAAAATCTGATGTGGGCAGCACATGACTTTCCCTGCAGACTTATATTCATTCTATTTATTTAAATTAAATTTAATTAATTTTTAATTCAATTTTCGTTCTCATTTGAAAACTGGACATATTTTCAAAAATGGTGTAGGAAAAATAAGAAAAACTAAAATATCTCGAGAACGGCTAGTCCTAGTGTAATGGGGTTGGTTTTATTCTTTTCTTCGCTAAAAATTACGTATTAAACAAGCATTTAATGGCTATATTTGAGCATACGTAGTTCTTAAGTTTAGATTTTGATGATTTTTGCGGGCCATTTTGCAAAAATAGGCAGGTTATTTTTTCTCGAATTATACCAAAATCTAATCTGCACCAGGGTGGCCTACAAGCGACTTATCTACCGAATTTTGTGAAATTCGGTCCATTAGTTTTTCAGTTAGAGTGGATACAAGCTTTTGCGGGCCATTTAGCAAAAAAAAAAGGCGGGTTCTTTTAATCCGAGTCATATCCAAAACTAATCAGCACCAGATTCGTGCACAAGTGACTTACCTACCAAGTTTTATGAAATTCAGTCAATTAGTTTTTTAGTTAGAGTGGATATAAAATATGCACAGACAGACAGACAGACACACAGACACACACACAGACGTCACGCTAAAAATAGTTTTTTCGTATTCTAGAGGTCTCGAAACGTGTAGATCGGTCGAAAACTCGAGTTGCGATTTTCGACATGATTCCAATACTTTCCCTATACATCACCATGTATTGTAGGGAAAGTAAAATTGTATTTTCTTTATAAAAAAAATCATTTAACTAAAAGATATAATGGCTCAGAAAATTAGAAGACATGACAAAAAATCCCATGCTTAAATTTTTGTTTCCTCTGAAGATAAACATATTAAAAATGTTAATTGGGAACAGATTAAAGATATAAAATTAAAGCTTTTTTGCGGGATTTGAATTTATTTATGTATTTAAAAACTTGTCAGGAATATGCAAAAACTAAACTTTTGCCCCTCGCGAGACGTTCAGGATATGTTTCAGAATAGAAAAAGAAGATGATTTTTAAAACACAAAAGCAAAAACCTGGGATAAAAAATGGTTATGATAGTAATAGACTGTTAATATTTTTTGCGCCTAATAAGTACATGCATATTTACGTTAAGAGGATAAAAACAATGCCTAAAGTATGAAATGTATAGTAAAACTCATTAAATTATATCTCTTGGGACATTTTTTTTATTATTTTACCTTATGAAATTATTTATATCAGAATCAGTATATATTAAGTATCTGGACGAGTATATAAAAATAAATAGTTTCTTGTGATATTAAAATTTTAAAGCAAATGTTTTTGCATTATATTTTGAAGTAATCTAAACAATTATGCAAATTTCCCATATCTAGAAATTTTATTAATAGAAAGAGATAAAAATAAGCGTACACACGGTAGTCCAAAAGTCTTAGACAAACTTTAAAGGTAGGTTAGCCACATAAAAACAATCCCGCTTTTCAAAGGAACATGTGTCAGCAAACACCCCCAGTAGTGCGCTATAGATACAGTAAGAAGCAAATGGAAATGAATGCAAATACACTCGCAGGTTTTTTAGACATAACAATTATAAGTATCACATACAATTGTTTATCATAGTATTAAATAAAGTAGGTGTTCAAAGTTCTTGCCATCCGCAGATATACATGTCTGGCAACATCGACGCATGGATTGGCGAACACGTTCAGCATTGTCAGAACACTCGCAGACAAATGCTGCTTCCTCAACAACTCTAGCGACCAGGTCAGCTTCAGATGTTACAGGAGATCTTGTTACAGGTAAACAAGACTTTTTAGGTAACCCCATAAGAAGAAATCAATAGGGAACACGTCGGGGGACAGTGGGGGCCAACTGTCACATACTTCCCGGCATATCCATCTTGCAGAAAAAGTCTTATTGTGATGAACCTGCACATCCTGATGGAAACACGCAGAGCTGCAGATAGCAAGAAATTTGACCACCTATTTTAATACTATGATCAACAATTGTAATTGATATTTTTAATTAGTATGTCTAATAAACCTGTGTTGTATTGTCTGCATTCCTTTCTTTTTGTTTCTTCCTGCATCTGTTATACCCTTTGTTAGAGTTTGGGGCCATCTGTTTCTATGCCAAACGGGCTTATTTTGGTATGTCTGACCTACTCTTAAAGTTTGTCTAAGACCCTTTGGACCACCTTGTTTATAAATTTTTATATGAGAACAAGGACTTTAAGGCCATTTCCAGCCAGAGGCATACTTATAATTGTTCTTTCCTTGGTACAAGGATATGTTAAAAGATGATTAAAATACCAAGATGTGGGTTATTACCAAGATAGATAAGATGTCATCATAGTTCCAGACAAGAGAAGGAAACGCTACTGTTGAACTTAGTAGAAAGTACTTAATAAATAGAAATAATTAGATTACTGCTGCAGTAAACAACAAGTATTAGTATACATAAACGGTTATTCTTAATTTCAACAGCATCGATTAATATACGTATACTGTTATTCTTAATTTCAACAGTAAAAATTTCAAGACTCAGAACTAAAATGTTCAATACTCACAGACAACCAACGATTAAGTGAGAACTTGACATTCAATATAAAATGCAGAAGACTTAGCCAAGAGTTTACAGGTACACTCTGTCACAAAACATAGAAGTATTCTAAAGCTTAAAATACTGCTTTTAAATCAAGACATAATTAAATCTACAGAACTCATGTGTAATTTCTAATTAACGTACCCAAGAAATTTTATATATATATATATATATATATATATATATATCAACGATACAATTATATACCGATTTATAAAATCAAAATTCCGCCAATAAAGAATTCCGCCAAAAATAGCCCTAGAAATATTAACACAATTTAAAGTAATTCAGAAATATACTTTTATTTAATATCAACCAAAGAAAATCTACAACTTTTAGCAATACTGAAAGACGTCGTATGACAAAGAAACTTTTCAACCCTTATTTGAAGAGTTTAATTTCAAAAGGACCATAGTCACTGTTGCTCGTCTGACTTGTATTATATGACTGTTATGTTGTATTCCAGTCATTTCAGAGGCTTCTCGAACAGAAGCAGTTGCCAGGTTCAGACTTCTGACTGGTCATGACTGTCTCAGTGCTCATCTCCATCGAATTAAACTTGCTGTCTCCTCGGATTGTAATTTATGTGACCTGAAACAGCCTATGTCTGGAAAACATTTAGATGAGTGCTCTGCACCAGTGACTTTTACTTCATTAATAGAGAAATACTGGAGAACTCGCTGTCTAATGGCCTAGCAGCCAAACGAACAGAATTTGCCATCAACAACAAAAACACTGTTTACAACAACACTGTTCACAACAACACTGTTCACAACAACAGTGTTCACAACAACAGTGTTCACAACAACACTGTCGTGCATTCATGGTAGGTGACCTTATAACACTGTAACTCTTAACTCTAACTCTTCAAGTGTTGGTCATACCCACACATGATATCAAAGATTCAAATTTAAGAAGATTTCAACAATATCGGAGGTATTGGATCTGACTCTCAAAATTATATTTGAGTGTCAGTGTGAAAATGTTCCTGAAACTATGCATATGAGATAATTGAATAATTCCTATGTACTTGCAAAACCAGCTCTAAAAGGTTCCAGTATTTTCATGGAAGCTCCTTATTTTAATATACCTTTTTAATATTATATAATATATATAATATGAATTATATAATATATAAAGAATAATTATCCCAAATGATAAAACTCCGCGATCCACCCCGATTCCAGGTCTCAGTAACCAATATTTAAGGGGTGCATGAATGTTGTAATTACATCTATACCGATAATAATTTTCACAATGCAAAATTTTCCCATCCCATGATATAAACATCCAAAATCCAGAATTTTTCAGAGCTCATATGGACATTTACAGCATCATACCTGGAGCTAATGTGACACCTATATACAGCCTAAAATGAATTCAGAACCACTGCAAGCGTAAGGAAAATTTAAACGTCGTATTTAAGCAGAATTAAAATAGTAGTGCAACATACAGATGGTTTGAAAATACGTTGGACCCTTTCGTCAATGCACTGCCAGCATACTTAGATGCTTAGGAGACTCTACATAATTACATAATTCAAGATTTAGATTTTGGGATTAGATCACAAAATACTTTCCCTAGATGGATGCACTCACAGAATTCCCACGATAGGCTAATTAGAAGCGTAGGTATTTAATAAACCTCTTGCGAACAGGATTCCTTGTTTATCGTAATATTTGCATTTCCTAGAAGAAATTAGTTAAATTTTACTTTATTTTCCATTGTAATAAAAACATCTCAGAAAATGTTTTACAGTTTAAGTGATATTTCAAAACTGAAATTCACTCTACTGAAATGTATATATAATCCCCCATTCGGTAATGATCAGTAGTGTTAGCCACATTCCCACAGCTTTTTCCCAATATATATTTTTAATAAATATTTCACTTTTTAAATTTGTAGATTGGATGGAGCAGCTAACAATCATTTTTTTTCTATTTCCTCTAAATTATAACATGCATTAAGCTTTTCATTTTTTATGCCTCTGATTCAAAAAACGCCATTTATAGTTTTTGCTCTGTTACTTACGGTTTTTCGAGTTAAAACGAATATTAAGTTAATCACAACAGAAAAGGAAAATTGATTTTTGTTTCCTAGAAGATCAACATTTGCTGTTTAAAATCATTGCAATGCATTTATTTTGTTGGTACAACAAAGCTATTTTAGCACTTACCATTGTTAATATTGAACCAACATTTGTAAAATTTCCCCCATATAAATAGGTATTATATATTCTATAGGTTATATTGTATATGAAACGTATATGTTTTACTATATTTTAAAGTTAGATAATTATGGGATAATAGTTAGAATATTTAGTTAGACCAACACCTCGAGGGTTTAAGAACACAAAGTTCAAAATTATTATAGTATAACAAGAAATTTATGAAAATTCCTTGGTGGTAAGTGATGTGCACACTTTATTTTCGATTAAACTATAATGAATATGTATTCTCTTATCCCGTACAGTCATGCAAATTACCGGAAAAACCGGGACATGATAATTAGAGCTATAAGTAGAAATCCGCAGTGAACCCGCTATTCCTTCCAAAATTTCAAGCTGAATCCATAACAGTAAATAAACCCAAATTTTAAGCAGAATCCATATCATTTAAGCTCTTTATAGCCGATCCTCAGAAATAACTGTTATACGAAAAATGTAATTTTTTACTTTCCCTGTCATAAATACATGGTAATATATAGGGAAGTATTGGAATCATGCCAAAAATCGTAGTTCGACTTTTCGACGGATTTATACGTTTTAACACCTCTAGAATACTAGAAAGCAATTTTTATCTTGACGTCTGTGTGTGTGTCTATCAGTGCAATGTACGTATCCACTCCAACTAAAAGACCAATTGTCTAAATTTCATAAAATTTGGTAGGTGCATCCCTTGTGGGTGACGTTTGTGCTGATTAAATTTTGGTATGATGCGGGATAAAAGAATTCGCCTTTTTTTTGTGAAATAACCCTCAAAAACAGACTGTATTCACTTCAGATGAAAAACTAATAGACAAAATTTTACAAAATTTGGTAAATATGTCATTTCTGGGTTACTTGGGTGCTGATTACATTTTGGTACAATTCGGAAAAAATACCCTGCCTTTTTTGCGAAATGCTCCCCAAAAATCGTCGACATCTAAAATAAAAGACTACGTATGCTCAAATTTATCAATTAAATGTTTGTTTTATACGCAATTTTTGACGGTGAATAGAATAAGATCAAACCCATTACACTAGGAATAACCGTGCTCGAGATATTTTGGTTTTTTCACTATTTTGCTTCGTCGCCTTTGAAAAATATCTGATGTGGGCAGCACATGACTTTACCTGCAGACTCATATTAACGGTCTCTTTATTTCTTCAATAATTCATTGCATTGAGATTAATTGCACAAAATAGCACCCATAATTATTTAAAATGACACTGCATTTGCATTTTTAATTCAATTTTCGTTCTCAGTTTTTAAATGCAGTTTTTTTCAACGGTGGCGTGGCGACAATTCAAAAATACTAATATATCTTGAGAACGGTTAGATCTAGTGTACTGGGATTTATCTTATTTTTTCCACCATTAAAAATTACTTATAAAACAAGCACTTAATTGATATATTTGAGCACAAAATTTTTTTAATTTTAGATTTTGACGATTTTTGCGGGCCATTTCGCTGAAATGGACAGGTTACTTTTCTCCAAATCGTACCAAAATCTAATCAGCAACAGGGTATCCCATAAGTGACCTATCAACCAAATTTTGTAAAATCTGATTTATTAGTTTTTCATCTATAGTGGTTACAGTTTCTTTTTTGGGTCATTTCGCAAAAAAGACGGGTTTCTATTATCCCGAATCTTACCCAAAACTAATTAGCATCAGGTTCACACACAAGTGACTTAGCTACCAAATTTTATGAAATGCGGTTCATTCGTTTTTGATTGAGAGTGGATACATGCATTTCACAGACAGACACACAGACAGACAGACCCACAGACAGACACACAGACAGACAGACCCACATACACATACACAGATGTCAAACTGAAAATAGTTTTTCCGTATTCGAAAGGTCCCAAATCATGTAGTTCCGCCGAAAGCGCAAGTTGCGATTTTCGGCACGATTCCACCACTTTGCCTATATATTGCCATGTATTGCAGGGAAAGTAATAAGTTCAGTTGCTAAATGAAAACGAAAGCTGAATTAAAGATGCAAATGTAGTGTAATTTAAAATAATTATGGGTGTTATTTTGTACAATTAAACTCAATTTGAGGAATTATTGAAGAAATTAAAAGAACATGAATTTGAGTCTGCAGCGAAAGTCCATGTGCTGCTCACATCCGATTTTTTACTTTCCCTGCAATACTTGCTAAAGTATAGAGAAAGTATTGGAATGATGTCGACAATCGCAACTCGAGTTTTCGACGGATCTACACGTTTTGACACCTCTAGAATTCTAAAAACCATTTTAGCGTAACGGCTGTGTGTCTGTATGTGTAATGTATGTATCCACTCTAACTCAAAAACTAATAGACATGATTTCACAAAATTTGGTAGTTAAGTCCCTTGTGGGTGATCCTGGTGCTGATTAGATTTTGGTATGATTCAGGCTAAAAAACCTGCAATTTTTTGCGAAATGGCCAGCAAAAATTGACTGTATTCATTCTAGCTAAACAAACAATAGACCAAATTTCACAAAATTTTGGTAGATAAGTCCTTTATGGGTTTCCCTGGTGCTGATAAGATTTTGGTACGCTTCGGAAAGAGAGAACCTGCATGGTTTTGCGAAATGGTTCACTAAAAACGTCAAAATCCAAAATAAAAGACTACGTATGCTCAAATATATGAAATAAATGCTTGTTTTATACGTAATTTTTGACGATAAAAAGCGTAAGGCTAATCCCATTACACAAGGACTAGCCGTTCTCGAGATATTTTAGTTTTTTCGCATTTTCTACGCCACCTTTGAAAATAAGTTTAGTTAAAAAATGAAAATGGAATTAAATGTGCAAATTCAGTGTCATCTCAAATAATTATGGGTTGAACTCAATTTAATGAATTGTTGAATAAATAAAGGGAACGTGGACATGAGTCTGCAGGAAAAGTCATGTACTGCCCACATCAGATTTTTTAATCTTTAGAGCGAAAAGTGAAACATTTAGTGAGACACCCACTCCCACAAGAATTCAATTTTGAATCCATATCAATCCGTATATAGGCTCTATCTATAGACAGATCTGAAAAAATTAGATGTTTCAATGAAAAATTTTAACCGGAAGTTAAAATCATTAGCGAATGGCACAACCCCCTCAGAAAGTTGATGCTGAATCTATACCAGTCATCATTTAAACACTAGAGGAAAAAATGTGGTAATATGGACCCCCACTTTGTTTTTTTTGTAATGTGCGCCTAAATTTTAAGCTAATTTCACTCGATTTGGGAATGGTTGGTCGCATACGCAAATCAGTTATGGCCCCAACAGGAGGGATAATTTTTAGAATATTTACAGTAACCTCCAAAATGCAATTCCCAAAATATGTGAAATCACCTTTTTTTAAAAAAAAAATGCGGATATTACGTACCCCCATGAGATAGTCACAGTTTAGTTGAAGACCCAGATCCTCCGACTCATCCTAAGGACTCGAGCAACCGCTTGGACGGCCGAGAGTTTAGTTGTCAAAACTGAACTTTATTGTTGAAAAAACATAAATTACTTACAAAAGTGGCAAATATATTTCTTTCTCGGCTCCAGCATATTCACTATGTGCCCATAATTTATTCATCGCACACATGACCCATTGTTCTCCATGACAGTCATCAGTAAAAGCTGAGTCACGGAAGAAACGGTTGGTATTTTGCACAACAGGTTGATCCTCCCCCACTTGGAGATCGAGCCGGAGTGGTCAGGATGGAATGATTGATAAGGATCCATATTACCAGCAACAACATGTTGAAAATATCACATCACTACTCCCAAACCTAACCAAAAAGTTGAAGTCTGGTTTCGATATGTTATCGTCTAACTGGTGTAGTTCAAGGTATGGCATCGAAATCTGCGCATTATACAACATAAATACCCATAAAATGTGTATATCACTTACCTCGCTAAACGTTCGCGAATAGGATGAAACTATTAACGCTCACAACACAATTGCTCCTTCAATAATGCACGGTCATGGTGATCTCTTATCTCAGGGAGAGTGCTTAGAATTAATTTACCACTCTGCCACTAGAGCGAGCCTCGTTCCGGTCGAGAAACCGAGGGGATCCATAATACCTGCAGAGTCCTTATCAACACTTTTCCCTCTATCTGTAGCCGATTCTTAGAATTAGGTGTTTCAAAGAAAATGTAAAATTTTGAACTGGATTTCGGAAAATATCTAACGTGGAAATCCCCAAATCCTTAGTAAATGCCCCTAATCCCCACAGGAATCTGATTTTGAATCCATATTAGTTATCATCTACGCTCTATATATGGTTATTCCTAAGATATAGACGTTTATAAAATTTAACCTGAAGTGGAAATCTTTAGTGAAGTTTTATCACCTCCAAAATATGATAATAACTCAATATCAGTTATAATCTAAACTATTTTTTGCCGATCCTGCAAAATATATGCTGCAAGGAACATGCACACTTTTTAATGGAAAGTTACATCTTCCCTGGTAGCAATCCAATATTGGCACATTATTCGCTTATTATTGGCTCCAATATTTGACCAATATGAAAAATTGGACTTTTAGATGGAATTCAACCAATATTGGCTTAAAATACGATCCAATATTTCCAATGAAACACCAATATTTGCTAAAATACTATACCATATTTACAATGAAATTCCAATATTGACGTAATATTGTAATGAAAATATTAGCCAATATACATTGGGGTATTATTGGGACTACATTGGAGATATTTCCAATGTAATGCCAATATATACGATATTTTACCAATATTAGACCGATATTAAATACTACTAGGTTTGATAACCGGAAGTGGAAATCCTTTATGAGGCACTCTTTACCCTCCAAAATGTAATACTGAATCTACATAGTTCAATATATAATATCTCTAGAGCTAATTTTGAAAAGTAGACGTTCAAGGAAAATTTTTGAAGCGGAAGGGGAAAAGGGAAGGAAACTGAAAATCATTATTAAGCCATCCTACTCCAGAATTTGAGGCTGAATTTATAACAACTATAATCTAAGTTCTATTTCTAACCAATCTTGAAAGATAGCTGTTTCAAGGAAAATGGAAAATTTTGAACCTGAAATAGGCAAAGAACCTGAAATGGAAATCCATATCAGTCATCATCTAAGCTCTATCTCTAGTAGATCCTGAGAAATAGATGCTTCAAAAATTTTTAGTAAAAACATAAACAGCAAATTTGATTGCCAAGAAAAATGTGACAGAGCCGACTTATTATAGACAGAAGGTTTTCTATTTGATATCCGAAATTTTATTGACGTTGAAATTAAAATGAACTCTAACTATGATATTAAATATATTAAACTGGAGAAGAGACGTACGTTCGTACTGGAAAAGAGACGTACGTTCGTACTGGAAAAGAGACGTACGTTCGTACTGGAAAAGAGACGTACGTTCGTACTGGAAAAGAGACGTACGTTCGTACTGAAAAAGAGACGCACGTTCGTACTGGAAAAGATAAGTTGGACCAGACTCCAGGCATTGTCACCTTTATTATGACTTTTTGATTATGAAGGTGATCCTGACTCAATGTATTGTCATCCTTATTATGAATCATTAATTATGAAGATGATCCAGACTCAAGGTATTTACTGCCATCTTCATTATGACTTTTTGATTATGAAGTTGATCCAGACTCAAGGTACTATCACCTTTATTACGACTTTTTGATTATGAGGATACCACATAAGTACCATGTTATTTTTTTAATTTGGTCAAATGTGAAAGGTGGTTCTTGTTATCAGTTACGCTCTTGAAGTTAAAATGCAACTATCCCCCTAAATTTTTCAGAGCTATTTTAAAAATTGATTTGTTGACAGTGGATGCATACAATTGAAAGAAGAGTGTTTTGCTGTATTGATTTTCGCAAAGCGAAATGTAATGTCTTATAAAATAAAAAAATAATTTTAAAACCTTAATCCCTATTTTTATTGCGTAATTTACTGATATTTTTCCAGCAAATTTGAAGAGGGTTCAAAGGACGTTTTTCTAAGACACAGAACAGTTGGCCGTTTTCTCGGGTCAAACACTATGCGATGTACAACTTTTCCAAATTGAACTACATATGTAATTTACAATACCAACACAATTTATTATCAGCTTAATATTTTTATTTTCAGAAATCAAAAATTTATGAAATTTTTGTTTCCAATATAGTGTCATGTTCCTTAATACGAAATTTTAGAGAAAATGTATACTAATTTATGCTCTCTTTTTTCAGTTTAGTCAATATCTAAACTTAAAATTACGACAGTAAAATGTGATTGCATTAATGTCTAAAGCAAGTGAAAAAATATTTAAATTTACATGCATAAATACAGGTAAACCAAAACTGAAATTAATGAAGAAAGCATGATTCTCTGATATTTATTGTACATTCTCTGTATTCATCATAAAAAAGGGAAAACACTTTATTTTTTCTGATATGTATTTTAAAACAATATTTTACTCGTTCAATTAATTACTGGATTAGCTATTTTGTCTATGTGTAAAAATGCATTTTTGAAAATTTCTATTTAATCGTAATCCGCTTTTATGCACTTCACTTTTTCCCTTTTTAATCAGAAAAACATGTTTAATATACATATTATCATTTTTTTTTTGCATTTTCATTATTGATTCTGAAGTTGAGTGGCATATTGACTTAATCAAATTAAAACGTTAAAATAGCAAAATTAAATACACATCCACAACATAAGGTCTTTATTTCACTTCCTATAAGACGTATAAAAGTTTTAAAAAAGGCCATAGCGCTTTCGAGCATAAGTACGCACTTCATCAGTGGCTACACGGAACTAGATTCTAATGTCTTCACAACAAAGGTTCTTTAATAGAAATCTGTAAACTATTTTGTATTTATAGTGATCTGACATTATAAAGTTGCAAATGTTAATGCAATATACCATGGATACGCAAGTCTGCACTCACATAGGTATTACTGCGAACATGTTCAACTTTAAGCTAGAAAGGGACAAAATGAGTAATTTAATTTCACATTTGATCATTTTGCATTCTCATAACACATATTTTCCCGAAAATGTTTTCTATGTTTATAAAGAAACTATTTCTGATAAATATAATTCTTGAATTTACTACTCAAGTGAAGCCACATTCAAACAATTTCAGAAATATGGAAATAGTTTAAATTACATATCAACATGGAAAAATCTTCATAGAAACTTTTTATATTTTCTATGTTTTCAATTATTTTTTAAATTTTTATGTACGATCCTAAAAAAAAACTGTAACAATTTTCAGTTTCCAGATTGTATAATTTTGAAAAACAAATCATTTTCTGTCCTTTTAGTTAGAATGTGCTTTATGTACGTCGATTTTTTGTTCTTTGTCATAAAGTGCTGCTTTATAATTTTTTGACCTTTCACTCGTTGTTTTTCAAATAGACAGGAATAAAAAATTAGTGGACAAAGTGGATAAATTAAATTTCAGTTAGAATGTGCTTTATGTACGTAGATTTTTTGTTCTTTGTCATAAAGTGCTGATTTATAATTTTTTGACTTTTCACTCGTTGTTTTTCAAATAGACAGGAATAAAAAATTAGTGGACAAAGTGGATAAATTAAATTTCCTCTTTCTTACCAGGAAAACATTTACTTAAATTTTAAGAAGATAAAACAGTAACATAATTTATACCATTATAGGAATTGGGCATAGAAACTGAAAACTAACAAGATCGATCAAGCATGCTTAAAGCATTGATTATGATACACTTTCCAACTTCAACGCAATTTTATTTAAACATCTCTAAAATGCAACACATTCCTCGGTAATATTTTAAAATTTATCACAATACTACACTAATTTATTATATTTGAAAGTTAAACCTTCATCGAAAAAAATGAACTTCATTCAAATGACGACATTGAAATATAAATTGTCTGGTTTAAACATCTCTAAAATGTGATACAATCCTTAGTAATAATTTTAGAAGTATCATAATACTACGATAATTTATTATATTTGAAAACTTCATCGAACGCAACAGAAATTCATTCAAATGACGCCATAGCGAAAATAACACGCCTGGCTCTCTATAAAAGCAGCAATTTATTTATAAATAATTTCCCATTCATTTCATTCATCACAATACTATAATAATTTATTTTATTTAAAAATTAAGACCATGGAGCTACAAGTAATTAAACTCAATGCTTAAAACTTCATCGAAAAAATTGTCCTTCTCTTTGTAAAATCAATGAATATTTCATTCATATCAGCTATGCAAACTCCATGAGCTAAATAATTTTGTGTTAAAGAAATACAGCAATTCTAATACAACTCATTCTATATATTTTGCTGTTTACATTTTACATAAGTGAAAAATAGGCTTTGTTGTAGAAATAATCAAATTTGGATGATCATTTAAACTCAAATATATTGTAATTGCGTTGTTTCAGCATGTAGATGCACAGAATTTAAGCAAAAATAAAGTGGTTTTAGGACGGATACAACACTCAATATTAATTAAAAAGAACTTTAAAAATCACGATTTTAAGACAAGATGGATACCATATTATATTTTGAAGTGGGTCACGTGATTTTTTCATATCATGGTCACGTGATCGCTTCATATAAGAGGTGTAATTATTATTTCAATTTTTATTTAAAAAACTACTGAATATATATTTCGCTGAATTTTTTTTATATATTTTATGGAACAATTTGAATATTACCTAAAATTTTCGAAGCAATTTGTGAATTTTTTAAATCCGCTTAAAAATGTTTGAAAAATTAGGTCCCATAGGGTTCAATTTATTTCATTTTTTCAATCCGGGTTCAATCCAAAACTAATTGGGTGATATTATTCATTTATATTTCCATAGGTCCTACAGACCGTCTGAACAACATACTAAAATTTCATTTTGATTAAGTCATTTTTACAGCAATTATCGTGCTAACGGACAGACAGACAGACAGAATGAACAAAGTCATAAACACTTTTCAAGTCTGTTGTAAAGTGTTAAAAATTAGAAAACTCATGCCAATTGACAATATCGTATTTGTAAGTTTCTTTTTCATATCGGTAACTAAAATACAAGAAAACAATATTGATAATTTTTACAATATTGATAATTTTGATGTATATTGGATGTACCTTGGATGTATTTCAAAGTCTATACTTAGATAATATTCTCCACTATTGATCAAATATAGGTCATATTAACAAAATATCCGAATTATAATATTAGAGCTGTATTTTAAATGAATGTTTGCAACTGGCGTTAGGGTTTATAAGAACTAAATTGGATAATCAGAAATATTGTGCTTAAATCTTACATGAAAAATATATGATATCATTTTACACGATGGTTTGCGCATGGCGTTAGGGTTTATAAGAACTAAATTTACAAGAATTTACAAGCTTTTACAAGAAAAATATGATATTTTTCAAAATGAAGGTGTGTAACTGGCGTTAGTGCCTGTAAGAACTAAATTTGGTTATCAGAAATATTGTGCTTAAATTTTAAATGAAAAATACATAATATCATTTTAAATGAAGGTTATAGGAACTGGCGTTAGGACTTATAAGAACTGAACTGGGTTATCAAAAATATCGTGATTTATTTTTTTCTGTTTGCTTTTTTTTAAGTTTAGTTCAACTTTTATTATATTCGAAATTAGAGATTTCTCTGATTTAGATAATTTCTGTTTAACATTTGATTAAACTCCTCAGTTGCATTTACAGCAATTTGTAAATAATAATTAATTGATAAAAATCATTAAACACAAATAATATGGAACTAAACTTACTCACAAAAATTTGCTACTTATTTTTAATTCCCTATTTTTAATTACCATTCCCTATTTTATTTAATTAGAAGTTCATTTATTATTTAAATATATTTTAAAAACAATATTTTATAATATGAATTTCCATGTTACGGCTTGCAAAAATGAATTTTTTTTTCTCTGCTGTCTTAATTATAATCCGCATTATGCTTTTCACTTTTTACCTTTCACAAACAAAAAACGCTGTTTTATAATTTTTCTCTCACTTATGACATCAGGAGTTGACAGGAATATTAAGTGAATCATATGAGTGGAAAGATTAAGTTCATTTTTTCATGGGACTAAAATTTGAGATTTTAAGGGACTGAGCAACAGCTTTCATTATTCCTTTGTACTTTAATCTTTCGGTTAAAAAAAACAATGCATACAATAATTTAGTAACTTATGTACATTGAACTATACGTACAATAAATATGTGAAGAGTGCCTTTTTTGCTTTGCAAATCACACCTGAGTCTTTTGATTATATAAACAGGGCAGCGGGAAGTGCTACTGACCTAGCGAGTTTGGCAATAACCGGTTAGTATGGGGCTGTGTAAAACAGGGGACACATTCTGTTATTTCAGATTTATAAATAGTTTTATATTCACATTGAAATCACACATGTCAAAGGATTGGGTATGTTTGGCTTGACAGGGCCGCTTAAATATCCATCTTTCATTTAATGTGGTAATATTGGTGTGGCAAAAGTCAAAATTAAATGTTTAATTGGAAATATTGTTGACAACGGGAATTTGTTACTGACCTAGCAAGTTTGGCAATACAGATCAAAGCCAGCAGGTTGAAGTTAAGATGACCAGTTAATGTTGAGTTGTAAGACAGAAGAAACAAACACATTCAGTTATTTCAGATTTAGAAATAATTTTATATTCGCATGGAAATCACACATTTCAAGGGATTGAGTATGTATGACATGACAGGGCTGCAAACATTCCGCTTATATTCAATGTGGTAATATTGGAGTGGCTAAAGTCAAAATTAGATGCTTAGTTGGAAATATTGTTATATACCCATTGGCACATAATATTGCTGTGATCGTTGTAACGGAGTACATTTTTTAGGGTGTTTTCTGATACAACTTAACGCAGGCATGGCAATGGATGAGCTCCAGCGTGACGTTACCAAAAATAGCTCCCGTACATAGCAATATAAAAATCACATTTGGGTTAACACCCGAGGCGAAAAAAGTGTATCACAACTCCTTTAGCTCAAATTAAACGTCTCCTAAAGGTCAGACTACACATTTGTCGGCTTATCAATTTAGAATAAAGGTAAGAAAAAAATTTGGAATCGAAAATGAAATAAAACTTTGCTGATTATAATGCAACGAAAAAGAATTTTGAAATCAAACTTCCGAAAATAGACTTTAGGAGAAATTCATTAATAAATGGGACGGAAAGGCGTTCATAACAATATTACCCCTCTCAACAAATTGTTATGGACCAAACACCACGTACGTTTTGGTCTTGCAATTAGTCCAAGTTTGTACTGCTGAATCATACAACCTTCAGAAATGACACCTCGTGAGTGGTTCGAGTTTCGATACGGTGTAATTGTTACTTCATGTTCATCAATTTTCATCATCGACAAAATGATCATACTTTAGGCGGTAGGACTGGATTCTATGTAGTGGTCTTACATTTTAATTGATTTCAACTTCCTTACAGTATTTACTAAATGTTTGTATATCAAGAATGGAGAAGTTTTAGAGAATGGATCTGTAATATTGAGATGTAAATTGAAAGATTTGGCATCATTCATTAATAAAAAATGATTTGGTACAGTTTCTCGCTCCCTCAAAATATAAGAAGATAAAGTGGTATTTTGACCATTATCCATAATTGTGAAATTGTGAAGAAAAAGTTCTGACCCAACGGCTTCGCCCACCAGGGAGTCCAAAATAGCTGCACCAGAGTAATTTGGGAATGGACATTCACGATTGGTCCCTGAAGCTGCTACGACTTTAAACGCAGTACCTAGTAAATCAACGATAAGTTCAACCCTAGTAGGTAAAAACCTAACTGACCAGCCGATTGATACACTGAGGCAGTGATGTTTCGTCCATTGAGGTTAAAAAGCTGAGCCTCCCCTGTTTAAAATCCAATTTAAAAATAATTTTACTTATTATATTTTTTTAAATAACTTTGCAAATGTATATCTATTTGTAAACTGTTACACTTTACTTAGTTAAAATAAGACTTTTCAAAGTATTTTTCCCATTAAAATGCATATCTATAAACATAATTCATCTAGTTTTTACGATGTTCTGAAAGAAGTATAATATTAAAAAACGCCCAGCTTCCAGAAAGGGGTGTCTATTGCTTCCCCCATTTTAAACACTTTCTAAATAGTGCAATGCAAGACAATGATTGGATATGGGGAGTGACATTAACTGGATGAAAATTTCTTGGGCAAGGCTAATGGATTCGCCATTTTGAGTCAAATCTGGTTCTATTAATTAACCTGACAGAAAAAAGTCATATGTAATACTAAAAATATGAGGCATTTTCCACGAATAACATGACATACACCAAAATGTAAACAATACCAAGATGAAGAAACATTTTAATGACTACCATTAAACTTAAGTAGTTTGTGAAGTAAACTCAGTCACAGAAACTATATGGCGAAGCATCCGTTTGAGTATTTGGAAGTTTTAGAAAGAATAAGTCTGATTTCCCTTTAAAAATCACGTTACATGAGAATCTCAGTTAAACAAAAGTCATTGACAATTTTCTGGCGATTTTTAGCATATTGTGGTTAAGATATCTTTAAGTATTTGTACATAATGATTATTCAAAATTGTTTAAAGACATTGTTGACTACAGTGACTTTCAACTAAACTTATGTTCCAGATATATATATCTTAACCATATTCAGTGCACTCCTATGAATTGTTATATTTCGTTAGTTCTAGCTGTTTATATTTACAAATCTGATATATTTTTCTATCACTTGCTAATAGTATTCTAATATAATTTTACTTCATATAGAGTAATTACATGTACCATTTCATACATAGCGCCTGCACAACTTTTTCCAAGTTAGGGGGAGAAACTCACGCACATGATGTACAGCATTGACTGGCTTGATACTTGCCTTTGTTAGATTGAATATCCTAGAATGTAATCCCCCTTTTTCTTCCCTATGGGCGATTATGAATTCATATTTAATAAAATGATTGTAAAAGTTCATCAAATTTACAAATAAGGATACATTTAAAATGTTATATCTTCTATGTATTCATCTTACATAGGTATGATTTTAAAATCTCGCGCACTTCATTTACTATTTGCATTTTCATGCAAAATTATTTTATTTTATTCACCAATAAATAAAACTTATTGAAATAAAACTTATGAAAATCCGAATTCCAATATAAATTTCCCTTGTAATACCAAATGTTTTGCCAAATTTTCAGCCTCCCCAGTCAAAAATCTCTCTCTACGCTACTGTACTGGGGGTCACCGAGTGCCTCCCTTATACCTGAAGCAAGGTCCAAGGCAATGTGTTTGTCTCCCTAAATTACCAGCATCAATCTTTCCATGGACATGGGGCTCCATATACGGCAAAAACATGGGTCATTTGCAACCTACTAGGTGTAATGAACAATAAAGCCGCTCATTGCACCTACAAGACAGCCCCACCCCCTAAAAAGAAACGACAAAGGAGAAAGGAAATGAAACAGGAGGGAAAGAGGAAAGAAAAAAATAAGAAGTTGAAATTATAGTAAGAGAAAAAATATTGGTAAGGTACCTCGGGATTGCAGCACCGTATTCAATAATGAAGGGAACCCCTGAAAGGATTGAAGTAAGAAGGACTCTGAATTTTTAATTCACTTTATCAAGAAAACCAATTTATAATATTATAAAAACGCGTAACAAATATATTTTTTACTTTAAAACTTTGAACCTGTAAAAAATCACATCTTGTTTTGGTTTTTAAATTATAAATTTTATAAAAAATGTTATTCACGATACTATTACACTGATTTTTCAATCACATATTATTGTATATCCAACTATATTGTATATCACATATCCAACTATCAATTTCATCAACAAAAGCCGCAGCTCTGGTAATAGGAAAACCATATCAACTGAAAAAAGTAGCCTATCTTCAAGATTAAAGGTACTATCATACCATGACCAAATAAAATCAAGTATCTCGGAATTACAATTGATACAATTGTTCATATAGAAGACCGACAATATAGAAGACCGACAATACGATATACAATTGCTCATATAGAATATTACAATTGCTCATATAGAAGACCTGCGTATAAAGATCTGCTACCAAATTCGTAATGTTAAAAGACTAGCGCCATCCATCTAGATGGGGTATGAATCCAAATAACTTCAAAACATGGCATCTATCAGTAACATGGTGAATTCTGTGCGATTCTGCGCGTAATTGGGCCCTAAGCTTGAACATCCAAACACAAACTAGAATCGGTTCAAAGGATAGCTCTTTTAAAAATTTCTGGGGTTTCTCTCACAACATTTACAGTACCATCCCACATGCTTATCGATAACCCCGATTAACATTGAAAGAACAAAATAAGCCATCCAAACACTAGTAACACTCCTGAAACAAACAAAGTTTAATAATCGTTATTATAGCCAAAACAGTAGCTAATAGCATAACAGAGTAGCAACAGCCGTGGAATTAAAGTGAGAAAAAAAGATAAACTTTCAACCATCTTTCCCAATTAACTCAGGAGAAACTAAGTTTCAGTAGAGAATTGCTACAGTTTTTCTCAGGCATGGCTGTTTCACCAACTACCTTCACAAAATTCAACAGAAAGGCACTTAAAACTGTATCTGTGGTGAAATTGAATCTTCGAAACCTGTGCCAACTTACAGAGAAGTATCATTTTAAAAAGTCCAGTACACAGCATTTGCCAATATGGTCCGAAATTCTTTGAGTATTAACTGTACGAAAGACAGCATGAAATCTATAATTCAATTTCTAAAGTGAAACGAACATTGGTAACTTCCAGCAATTATCTCATTGTGTATTGCATACTTATTCGTAATACTTGCGCATTTTATTATTTATACTACAATCAACTTACTTTTGAATTTGCATTTGTTCTAATTGCTAATACAATTGCATGTATCCATGTCGTATTGAAAGCCATTGTAATCTGTGAGCTTTGTTCGTACATTTTCTTCTGATCCATACCACATACCGTCTTGTATATATATTTGTTCGCAATTTATTTGCAGTTCTGTATATGTAGGCTGGTATATATATTTAACACACTTGCATATATATATATCTTTGATTTCTATTCATGGTATATTGTATATGCAATAACCACTTTTAGAAATAGTATTACGTATATCAATGCGCCCATTTCAAATGGCTCTGCATGTAACTGTTATAATTGGAAATATTTGTATATTTCAACAATATTTAGTATGAGCAAACATTTTTGTATAAAGTTATTTATCAATGTTATCTCGCCATTATGTTTTGTTTTCTGGCTTTTAGCAGATATTCCTCCCCATAGGCTATAAATACTATAAACTTTACAGTTGGTGCGTAAACACGGTTAATCTGTTAACTTGTTAATGTGTTTGTGCAAAGTCGATGTAACTAATATTTATCCTAAATGTATTGCAGATTAAAATATGATTTATGACATAAAGACAGAGACAACGTCGAAATATTGTGCTTAAACTTGTTCGTATCATTTGCATTATGTGAATACGCACGGTGCACTGGATTAAAACATTTAGAAAAATACTTAAACAAACCACTCCAAAATTTCTATTATTATCGGAGATAACATATAGGGTAAGTAGGTGTAATATAACATACTTAATGGAGATATCAGGTAAAATCCATTTCATTTACTAAGTTTTAAGCTAGTTTTATTATATTCGATCTTAAACGTTCCAATATATGAAATATGGTCAACAGATGATACAGTTGCATTTTACAAAATAATAAAAATATCTTAACGGACTGGCATATTTCCCAAAGTTGTGGAATACGCAAGTGTAGGAAGAGGTCACCATGAATTAAGGAACACATAAAGAGTTAGAAATGCAACTGGAAACTTAAACAGGAGACTTAATAATAATAGGTAACCGTCAAACTTAATTATAAAAAGAACTGAAATTTTTAAATAAATAAGTTGGTATCACGTCTTATTTCATACAAATAAGATTAAGGATACAACGCTAGACAGCAGATCTTTTATTAAAACTTCTTATAAGACGTACGAAGTAAAAAATGCCAGAGCGCTTCGAGCGTTAATACGCTTTCCATCAGTAGCTACATGGAAAGTAAATAGGGTCGTTCATATATAGACCAGCATTATAGCAAATTTGCATAAATAAATATAAAATTAGTAAATGAACAGATACTGTTTATTTACTAATTTTACATTTATTTATGCATCTGTTATTAACTCTCGAAAGCGCTCTAGCATTTTTAAACTTTGTACGTCTTATAAGAAGTTTTAATAAAAGACCTTCTGTCTAAAGTTGTGTCCTAAATCTTATTTGTCTGAAATTTTTCGATTATATTCCGATTCAGACGAGCAAAAATATGCTAATGATAAGTTAATTATTGAGAACGTCTGTTTTTTAATAGTGCATTCTAACTTTCATCCTTTACATAATACAATAATCTTCTTCGATATTTCTTAAAAAACTAACAAGTTTTAACATTGATAAAGTCATCCGGGCATTGACTTGCATACATCCCAAAATGCAGTTTGTTTGAATATATTATCTGCTACTACTCTTTTTAAGGCTACATTGAATCTAACTGTAAAAACGCCATTATATTTAAATGAGTATTGTACACGTAAATATTTATATTTTTTTAATCCCATACAATAATATTTGAAAGCAATAATTTTTCAAATGCAGCGTTCATTTTTATTTTCTTATACGTAGTATTTAGAAAGTATATCCCTACAGAACATATCCCTACAAATATATCCCTACAGAACAAGTAAAAAAATTACAGTTTGGTGCAAACCATTTCCACTCTCCCCGATTGCTCTATTTTTTTCTTTCTGCACCTCTTTCCTTCCAGTACAATTCGTGCCATTCTTTGTTACCTAATCAAGTGAGAGCGGAGGGACAAAGTGTTTTGTCACTATTCTGACACTAATTTATAGAAATTAATTATTAAAATATAAGAATTTTTAGTTTGATGGTTAATTTCTGAAATTCAGGAATTTATAGGGACTTACTTTAATATCTATAGAAAATAAAGTTATTTAATATCTACAGAAAATAAAGCTGGTTGGGTACATCAAATTGAATACCTATCTATAACTGAGAAAATTTGTAAAGAACCTTGCTGCCCCAACTGGGAATCCAACCCTAACATCTCCAAGCTGCTTATCCAACTCTCTATCATTAGAGTCAGAATATTGACAAAACACTTTGTCTCTAAGTACTAGAACGAAATTGCAATGGACTCTGCAAGTTCTGGATTCTTCCAAGTAAACTAATGGATGCCCTTAAACTTCCTGAACAATTCAGAAAACAGTGAAAATATACTTTTCTCCTGTAACAAGACGTTTTATACTAGCAAGAAAGAACTTGCGTAGTTAGGCTTTCAAAATATTTTTTCAATGGTATCATGGTTACAAGCGGCAATTCAGACTGTGAAAAAATTAGAGGGAGTTAATACTTTCATCACCCAGTAATATCTAGCTTGGCACTCTGGTCATCTTATTGCTTGTCCCTTGTGATGAAAAGAAACACCGAGAATAGAAAGTAACTGCAATAATACAAACTTTTTCCCTCTCTATCTCTCGACAGCGATTGTAGATTTAATTTCAAAACACATAGTAGTAACGCTTTTTGTTGTACACACTGACGATGATTCCGTTCATTTTTGCAGATTTCACCAGAGATGTCACAGATTCCTCACCATCGGAAGTGAATGACATCAGAAACGTCAACAATCTAGAAGTTGCTATGGAAAAAGAGATCATCCGTCATCCGCGATCTCCAACCATCTCTAAAGCAGCTGAGAGTAACAATCTGTCCTTAAAATATTTAAAGATATATCTTGACACTCTGCTCATATTATCGCTTATCACTTGTGATGAGAAGAAACACCGAGAAAAGAACATAACAGCAATAATACAAACTTTTCCCCTCGTCTCTATCTCTCGACAGCGATTGAAGATTTCATTTCAAAACACATGGTATTAACGCTTTTTGTTGTACACTCTGACGAGGATTCCGTTTATTTGTGCAGATTTCACCCGAGATGTCACAGATTCCTTAACATCGGAAGTGAATGACATCACAAACGTCAACAATCTGGAAGTTGCTATGGTAAATGAGATCATCGGTCATCCGGGATCTCCTGCCATCTCTAAAGCAGCTGAGAGTAAGAATATATTCTTAAAATATTTTAAAATATATCTTGACACTCTGCTCGTATTATCGCTTATCACTTGTGACGAGAAGAAACACCGAGAAAAGAACATAACAGCAATAATACAAACTTTTCCCCTCTCTATCTCTCGACAGCGATTGTAGATTTCATTTCAAAACACATAGTATTAACGCTTTTTGTTGTACACACTGACGATTATTCCGTTTATTTGTGCAGATTTCACGCGATATGTCACAGATTCCTTAACATCGGAAGTGAATGACATCACAAACGTCAACAATCTAGAAGTTGCTATGGTAAATGAGATCATCGATCATCCGGGATCTCCTGACACCTCTGAAGTAGTTGAGAGTAAGAATCTTTCCTTAAAATATTTAAAGATATATGTTGATACTCTGCTCATATTATCGCTTATCACTTTTGACGAGAAGAAACACCGAGAAAAAAACATAACAGCGTAATACAAACTTTTCCCCTCTCTATCTCTCGACAGCGATTGTAGATTTCATTTCAAAACACATATTATTAACGCTTCTTGTTTTACTGACGATGATTCCGTTTAATTTTGCAGATTTCACCCGAGATGTCACAGATTCCTCAACATCGGAAATGAATGACATCAGAAACGTCAACAATCAAGAAGTTTCTATGGTAAATGAGATCATCGGTCATCCGGGTTTAGGTTTATATGCAAATTTCAATCATTTAGGTTTATATGCAAATTTACTTAAAACTAATTTATTCTATTCCCCGTTGCGTAAAAATTCCCGAAAAATACAAAATGTTTGATTCTATAGAAAAATGAGTGTTGACACTGATAGAAAAATATATTGGTGGATTTTATTCTATCACAACAATATAATAAACGCTTTCGGAAGTATTTAAAGTTAGAACCATATTTAGCCATAATAGACAGATGACTTATATCACTAATGTCGCCAATCCCCTATTAGGTTTAGACAATTGATAAAACACAAGTGCAAAAACCACAAATCTATAAATTCATATAAATAATTAATTTGTTAAATTTATATCAGTATAACGTTTTCTTTCATATGCAGATTGTTTAATGAATCAAATAATAATAAGAAAAAACTTCTAACTTGAAAGATTTTTGACCCAATAAAAAATCTTCTTCCGTTACTAAGCTACTAAGCAACGCAATCTCATTTTTCTAAAATGGAATTTTTGGAAAGGCAATGGTCTGTCTATTTTTTATTCTTTGAAATAGAACCGGTTTTTAAGATTCCGACAATCACTGGACTTCGAACTCAACTCGAAATATAATTTTTTTTACCCGCTGTCCTCAGAAAATGTGAATTATCATGTTCAATTTAAAAAATATATAATCGCGCAAAACATGAATTTATATGTGGATACATACATTACACACACAGATGGACAGCCACACACACCGATACACAGACGTCACACTAAAAATAATTTTTTTTCGAATTCTAGAGTGCTCGAAACGTGTAGATGCGTCGAAAACGCGTATGGCGATTTTCGAGACAATTTCTATAATCTCACTATACATTACCATCTATTATAGCGCAATTCATACGAATAACCTAACTGACCTACCAAAAGGTATACGGCAAATAAAAAGTCGCTATGACAGCGATCCCGCTCAGGGTACGACACTGTCTCGGCGGCCAGAAGCTAAAGCCACCGTCCCCATTAGCACGCCCGGGCTCACAGACGGGTTCCCACTAACCACAATAAAAATACAGCCCGTAACAAAAAACCGAGCACGAAACGCAAAAATCCTAACTTCGACCATCATACTGGTTTGTCGGGACTTATCCCTTTCCTAAGTTTAGGGTCAGTGCTGGCTTTATAACTCCAGGTTCCATATAAATTAGAGTAAAAAGATGGAGCAGATAGTATATATGTAAAAGAAGTGAGTTTTGTATCAGAAGGAGTATATCGTAAAAATAATAATAACAAAATAATTAAACATTTGACAAAATTATTTTTCACTTATAATAACTAAATAATTTGATTTTTATCGAATGTTTATGTATCTGGCACTGAAAAAGATAACCCAAGAACAAAAATTAAATTTATTACCTTTTTTTTAATAAATGCCTTAAGAGAAGAAAGTCAGAACGGACCATTAAATTGATCTTAAATATAGCTATAATTCATTATATACATTATAAATAAGAGCATTATTTTTCTCCAATACTTAAAATAGTACTAGCTGTGTTGATTTCTTAAATCACATAATATGATCAGTCAGATAACTAATTGCACGCCAATCTGACATTAGAGAGTGGAGAATGCAGAGTCCGATTCGACAATAAGATCTTGCAACTAGTTCCCAGTAGCTCAACCGTAGAGTGTCGGCTGGCCAGTTTGGAGATCCGGGGTTCTCTTAATAATGAGTGAGCGGCAGCGCACAGTATTACGCTTGCGTATTTGCAGTCACGTAAAACATCGCGAAACAAGTGTCGGTATCCATGAGAGTCAGCGAGCAGGGGCAGTACTTGTATAATACTTTGCACCTTATTTGTAATAATACAGTTTCCTGCATTTGAGATATAATTTTTACCTTCGGTAATATTTTTACATTTCAGGTTTTTTGTTAAAATTAATATAGTAATGTTTAACATTATTAGACAACATATCCTTTTCTTCTTACTATCTTAGTAATAGAATTTTTATATTAATTTTTTTTACATCAAAACTTTTTTCACACTTTTCTGTGATGCTGTACTGATAAGATGATGTAACCCATGTGAGACGAAATTAATTTTATTTTCTCGTAATTTTTTTATTGCTGATTTAAATTTATAATTAGAACATAGAGGTAAAAACCCCTTTGATTTTTTATATCCTTCAATCAACCTACAGATAAAAGTGTGTTAATTAGACCCCATATGCAAAAAAAAAGGTAGCTTAAATGCCTTATTAATAAAAATAAGCATCTTTAAAAACATTAAAATCAATTTAAGCAATAAAAATAAGCACTAAAATCAATAAATATAAGCTCCTTTGAAAACTTCCAGATTGAAAAAAACACACACTGCATTACGTAAAACAAAATTTCATTTTGTCACATATCTTACTGCGTTTGTAAAGTGCGTAGATATAATCATAACTTTGAATCAATATATGTTATCTTTCAAAAATTTAGAAATGCAAAACACAGAAGTATAATTCACGATATGTCATCAACAACGAAAAAAATAATAAGTTTCAAATCAGAAGTATAAATAATTAAATACCAGAGCAAGTGTACTAACAAATATACCTAGACAGTATATCACTTAATATGCATGGGCAAAGCAATTATGTGCAATTCACTAAAACGCAGTTACGGTAAATTAACAGTCAAGCATAAGACATAATAGTCATATCTAGTGTATTTCTTTCTGTAAAAAGAGGGAACAAGGCTGGCACTTTTAAAAGGGCAATGTAACACCATCCCAAGTTTTCTATACATCGTAGGTACATGGTCATGACTTTCCGTTCCTGCCTTTTATTTCAGCTAATGCCTGCAGTCTGCCGTTTCAAGACTTGTATTGTTCTTCAGTTGCTCAGACCGAATTTAAACACCCAGAGATAAAGCAATCTCGCTCAATCAAAGAATATACTCGCATATTGCTATAATATTAGGGGGTGAAGATAAGGTGCATTGAATACTAGGATATCCATAAAGGGAAGTCTTTGCTTAAAAGCCCTAAGTTGCAGAGGAATATCGACTGTCAGAATCATAGTAAGCAAAATGAGTAGAAAGTACACTTAAATTGAGCTTAAAATGTTATATACCACTAGAATCCCTATCATACGACGGAATTCAAAATTTACAAATAATTACCTCCCATTTTGCGTCAATTTTATCAATTTGGCGATGGATTTGACATTGTGGTGGAGTTTCCCGCTGAATTTGCAGCCTATATGCTTCGGTATTTTCTTTTTGAATTATTTCCAAAGATTCTTGGCTTTTACGTGCACGCAATCTTCTGATACATCTTCTGATTCTGTGAGCGTGAATTGCGAACAAAAGATATTTCTTTCATCTGATTATGATTGTAATTCAAGTGAAACTAAACAGTATGAAATATGAAAACATGAGATATAGTCGAGCTGATTCATCAACTGTTTGTTCTTTCTGATCACATGTCAGAGTATATATATTTTATATAAGCATAATAAAAAGAAGTGATTAAAATGGAATATGTTTATGCGGAAAAAATAACATTATTTTAACTGATTCTGTGAGTGTGAACTTGCGAACAAAAGATAGTTCTTTCATCTGATACTGATTTTAATACAAGCTGAACTACACAGTATGAAATTCTGAAAGCATGAGATACAGTCGAGCTGTTTCTGAAAGCATGAGATACAGTCGAGCTGTTTCTGAAAGCATGAGATACAGTCGAGCTGTTTCTGAAAGCATGAGATACAGTCGAGCTGTTTCTGAAAGCATGAGATACAGTCGAGCTGTTTATTCATCAACTGGTTGTCTTTCTGTGCACATTTCAGAATATATATGTTTCAATAACAATAATAGAAATACGTGAAAACGTAAGATATATCATTCACCTGACACTGATTTTATCACAAATGGAACTAAACAGAATAAAATATGCAAATCATGCTTATGATGCAGTCACAGCCATCTTAAAATATAACAGTATTCAAAAATAAAATTATGTAGTAGTTAATGTTATAATGGCATAAGTATATTTGAAAAGCTTGTATATTTCATTAGTATGAGATATAGTCGAGTTGTTTCACCAGCCATTTGTATTTCTGTACGCATTTCAGAGTATATATATATCTAAGCATAATACAAAATGATGATGAAAAATCAACGATTGTGTGGAAAAAGTAACATGCTTTAGATTGGTTCTGTAGATATGAACTTTGCATAGTAGACCCGTGTAGCCTCAGCGCAACTTTTAGGAAATTCAATGACGGTTACTTGGTGATACTTCGGCCGGTATCTACAGCAGTTTGAAAAATTAAGGTGCATGGCAAGTTTACTTGCTGACATTGCATGTATAGGCTATTCCGTGCCCTTAAAGGGGATTTACCGAACGATATAGACAATAACTACAATTGCTCCACGAATTTTGGTATCCATAGAGAGCATTCAAACATATATAGTATTTCAAATATGGTGCACCTTACTATTTAGTATTCTTTTTTTTAACATGTATATCATTCTCAAATAGTCAAGTAATTATTGCTAACAATAATATAAAAAGTGTTATCTAATTTTATTAAGCAATTTTCCAATTTTAATAACGATTTTAGAAATTTGAAAAACCGAACAAAACATTTAAATTCAAAAAGGATCTATTAATAAATAGCATTCTTTCCCTAAGTGTATTTTTATGTAATGAAATGCTCTCAGCATTCAAATTAAATTAATCCGTATCTTAAACCTTTTTTTAAATCATCAGTAATTCCGTAAGGAATTACTGATACAGGGCTAAGAGTTTTTTATGGTATTAAAGCTTTTAGTATGTAAAACACTTTAAATAATTGAGACCACGATAAAACCGTTATACTTTTTACTAAGATAGTTTTTACTTTTCATTCGCATAAATACATCCATCATTTGCTGTTATTATTCCAAATGTGAATTATTCCTTTGTATCAAATGATTTTATAGACTCCCTTTATCGACACAAAATTTCTTCAAATTTACCAACATTTATTATAAATGTAGGCGAAACGTGACATTTCTTAAAGCTTTAAATTTAGTGATACTTATTGTTTATTGTGTAAAGTGATTTTTTAACACTTTACAACAAAGTTGAAAAGTGTTTATGAATTTGTTCATTCATTCTGTCTGTCTGTCCGTTAGCACGATAACTGCCGTAAAAATGACTTAATGAAAATGAAATTTTAGTATGTTGTTCAGACGGTCTGTAGAACCTATGAGAATATAAATGAATAATATCACCCAATTAGTTTTGGATTGAACCCGGGTTGAAAAAATGAAATACATAGAACCTTATGGGACCTAATTTTTCAAACATTTTTTAAGCGGATTTAAAATTCTCAAATTGCTTCGAAAATGTTAGGTAATATTTAAATTATTCTATGAAATATATAAAAAAAATTCAGCAAAATATACTCAGTAGTTTTTAAATAAAACTTAAAATAATAATTACAACTCTTATATGAAGCGATCATGTGACCATGATATGAAAAGATCACGTGACCCACTTCAAAATGGTAATATGGCATCCATCTTGTCTCAAAATCGTGATTTACAAAAAACGTGACTTAACGTTCTTTTTAATTCATATTGAGTGTTGTATCCGTCCTAAAACCGCTTTATTTCTGCTTAAATTCTGTGCATCTACATACTGAAACAACGCAATAACAATATATTTGAGTTTAAATGATCATCCAAATTTAATTATTTCGACAACGAAGCCTATTTTTCACTTATGTAAAATGTAAACAGCAAAATATGTGGAATGAATTGTATAAGAATTGCTGTATTTCTTTAACGCAAAATTATTTAGCTCATGGAGTCTGCATAGCTGATATGAATGAAATATTCATTGATTTTACAGAGGGAAGGACGATTTTTTTATGACGTTTTAAGCATAGAATTTAATTACTTGTAGCTCCATGGTCTTAAGTTTTGATATAAAATAAATTATTTGAGTACTGTGATGAATGAAATGAATGGGAAAATATTTATGAATGAAATGCTGCTTTTATAGAGAGAGCCAGGCGTGTTATTTTTTCTATGACGTCATTTGAATGAATTTCAGTTGTTTTCGATGAAGTTTTCAAATATAATAAACTATTTTAGTATTATGATAATTTAATAAATATTACCGAGGAATGTATCGCATTTTAGAGATGTTTAAACCAGGCAATGTATATTTCAATGCCTTCATTTGAATGAAGTTCATTTTTTTTCGATGAAAGTTTAAGTTTTCAAATATAATAAATCAATGTAGTATTGCGATAAGTTTTAAAATATTACCGAGGAATGTATTGCATTTTAGAGATGTTTAAATGAAATTGCATTGAAGTTGGAATGCGTTTCATAATCAATGCTATAAGCATGATTGATATTTCTTGTTTTATTCCGGAAAAGCAATTGATAAAATAAATTCCTTCTTAAAATCGCATTGCAAATTTCATTGTGAATCAATTTCATTTCTTATTTGGAAACGTGGCCATTAGGGGAGCTATGTTAATTTTTCTGGCATTCTATTATCTAATATGCCTACGATGCAGTCACAGCCGTCTTAAAATATAACAGAATTCAAAAATAAAATTATGGAGTAGTTGATACTATAATGGCTTAGGTATATTTGAAACGCGTGATGAAAAATTTAATAAAAGTTGGCGACGTTAGTCTCAAATTTGTGAAACTTTTAAAATGTCTCCAAGTTAAAGAATATGTTGTCAAATGATAAGATTTAAAATCAAAATGTAAGATTTTCATTTTGTATTTCAGGAATGAATTCAAAATAAAACATATTAATAAAAGGGCTGTGCATTAATTATGGTTCAATACACAAGAACGTCAAAATCACAGGAGCTTCAAAATCACAGGAGCCACAGAAACACATCACCTATCCAACGCATCTCTAGCTGTCTAGAGGTTAATATGGTGGTAAATGCATTCATTCTTAAATTTATATATCTATACCTTGCAGACATACGCACAAACACAAGTCTCTTTTATAAAGCTTTAAAAATGCGTTCAGAAAGTCTTTAAAAATAGGGGGCTTTTCCATCGAAATTGCGATGTAAAAAACTCTTGGAATGCAATACAGTTTCTAATAAATAAGAGGATAAATTAAAAATAACAAAATTCATTACACATATTTAATTTTCATAAAAGCTAACAAAATAAATACTACCTTGCTTTCCACATTTCCATGAATCATATTACAGTTTTTTAAATGGGAAACAAACATTTGAAAAATTTATAAGCGAAAATATTTCAAAATCAAAAACATGGAATAAATGAATATTTGGAGTTTTATTTTATAAACATATATAATGTATTCAAAACCATGCATTATACATAAAAACATGCTTTAAAATATGTATTTTTCACATGAAAGATTTCCGCGAAGAAAAATATTTTGTTTGTCACTCAGTGTGTTACTTATGGTAAATAATTTCTTCCGGCAAAAGTTTGGAATATCCCATAAAATTTTGAGTTTTAGATTTATCATTTTGAGCCAAGGATTTATCGAGGAAACTATAGTAGTCCAAGAGTAGGAAAATTTTCGATATTTTTCTAATTTTACTGAAAGGACTTCTCCCGTTTCCTTTATCCTGGTGAATTTAGTTGAGTTTAATCTCCAAACTAGTTAATACTTTAAAGTAGTTCTTTAATGTCATTTTACTAACAGTGTTTTTCTATTTTGCAGTTAATTTAAATATCCGTTTAAATAAATTATTTTGCATTTAACATGCATAAATGTATAATAGGAATAAATGTATAATAGGAAGCAAATGAAGGACGATTCCAGAAAGGTGATAAAGTGTGGCTGTTAAACCCTCGGCGATGACCAGTATTTTCACAGAAACCACAGCACAACTGCCAATGAATGACCTCAGGCCGTAATGAAACAAGTAAACAGTGTCGTTTATCTAAATAAGATATCGTTTTAACCAGTCTAAAAGTCTGAACTATCGACAGATTAACCACATATTTTAGACCAGAGTAGATTGCTACTGCCCGGAACGTGGCAGTGTTAAGGAGTGGGCAGTCTTACGACTGTATAAGATGCCTTTACAGGAGTCTCAGTTGAAAACGGGGTGGAGGAAAAACCTATACAGGCTGCCATTCCTGGGACTTGAATTTATGGCGAAACTATGCTGAAGTTTGGAGAGAGGTTGCTAGATTATGCGATTCCTCTCCCATTTAATGAGTTTTGGCGACGTTTCGAATGTTCAAAAACCCTCTCGAAATAACGAATATTCTACGTGGTGCGACTATTCTACGGTATACTCAGTGGAAACTTCCTTCTGAAAGTTTCTGCTGAGAGCATATAAAAGAGAACTCCGCTCAGTTGGAGCAGTTAAGGTGATAATAGAGTTGCATTAAATTGTGAAGTGTGCCAATGATTTGTAAATAGACCAGAGTAGATTGCTACTGCCCGGAACGTGGCAGTGTTAAGGAGTGGGCAGTCTTACGACTGTATAAGATGCCTTTACAGGAGTCTCAGTTGAAAACGGGGTGGAGGAAAAACCTATACAGGCTGCCATTCCTGGGACTTGAATTTATGGCGAACCTATGCTGAAGTTTGGAGAGAGGTTGCTAGATTATGCGATTCCTTTCCCATTTAATGAGTTTTGGCGACGTTTCGAATGTTCAAAAACCCTCTCGAAATAACGAATATTCTACGTGGTGCGACTATTCTACGGTATACTCAGTGGAAACTTCCTTCTGAAAGTTTCTGCTGAGAGCATATAAAAGAGAACTCCGCTCAGTTGGAGCAGTTAAGGTGATAATAGAGTTGCATTAAATTGTGAAGTGTGCCAATGATTTGTAAATAGTATCAGCCTTTTTGGGCATATAGATAAACGTGTTAGTTATCCAGACATTTAAACGCATTCTTGAATTTTGTGAGTACACCCAAGGTTCGAGAAATTACATCGTAACAATATATATATATATATATATATATACAAAATAATATCCAGGAAGAAAATCAATTTAAAATATAAACGTTAAAAGGTATTTAATAGAATAGCGGTATCTGCAGCTTACTCTAGTAATACCGAAAATATGACTAAATAATGAACAACAGAGAAAAAGTTAATTAATAGAAAGAAGAGGAAATTGCCTTCATAGTGCCAAAAGAAGTGGCGGAAGAGCGATTATGAACTCCTTTAATTCCCGACTACAGCTAGCTGCTAAGCCAAGGCGCACTCTCTGTCGCCAGCATATGAATAGGTAATGACCCCGAAATATCGCCTTAAAGTCGGACATTAGACCTGCATGAAGCATCTAAATAACCTACAATGAAGAAGTATCATAAAAATCACGACAATAAACACATACAACAAACATCACGACTCTCACAACTACTACACCACACGACAAATTAATATGTATATATATTATATATATAATATATATAATATATATATATATATATATATATATAATATATATAAGATGGAAATTGGAAGTTATTAAAGATATTGAAGTGTTATAGCATTTATGCGCAAAGCAGCTACAAATACTATACACGATATAAATATAAAAAGTATAAAAAGCATTTAAAATTTGAAAAAAGAAGGAAGGCTTATCGAGAAGCTTGCTTAATGGCGGTAAGGGGTTGTGACCTTACACCCCAGTTGTCAACATGCATGTCATAAATGCCGCTGCATTGCACTCCTGGACGCCAGCCCTGGCTGAAGCCAACCTCCGGACTGACAATAACAATCATCACAAGACCGATGAAAAAGAAAAGTCTAATGATAAGATGGAGACCATTACTGGATGGCAAACTAGTCCTTCAGACTACAATGACCTGTATATATCTGCGTGTTATCTTTCTGCTGTCCTGTTATTCATAGTATGCGAACTTTCATCGACCAAATTGATATAAAATTGATTTTAACTTTGAACAATATGCCTTATTATTACCATAGAAATTATCAATATAATGTAGAAGAAAAGGAATGGGGTATTGCTGTAGATATGCTTATTGTAGAAATGTCCCATCAAAATCAATACGGATGTCTTCATTGTTGATAATTCTCTATATTCTAGCCAATCCCTAAAAGAATACATTCCTAAATATATTCAAGTGGAGATTGGAATTTCAATTTATCAGACCGTTGATAGGTATATTAAAACGTTTTCTTTTATCATAGATAGTAAAATTTACAGGTATTTTCCTGAAATCGATGCTTAAATCTAAAAACTCCACTACATTTTTAAGTGTAGTTGGATTTTCTTTCACAACTAAGTTTGGTGGGTAGAAATCAAAATTCATTCTATAATTCTCATCCTTATATCCGACCATCAAATCATCCACATAACGTAGGTATATGATTTCATTATTAAGATGTGATTGGCTTTCATAATGGTTGAGGTACAAATCTGCAAGTATAGATGAGCACCCCCCTCCCATGGGGATGCCAATAAGTAGCTGATAGAACGAAATTCCATTAAAAAGGTAGTTTTCTTTCATGACAATATTAGTTAAAGACTTATATTTAATGAATTCTATTGTTTTCTTCAAGTCATATTCTTCATATAAAAGGTTTAGGATATGAGATAGGTCTTCAAGATCAATATTGTTGAAGAGTTCCTGAAAATCATAGGTTTTAAAGTATAAGGGATTTTTGTGATATTTTAAAGACTTTATAACTTCTTGACTATTCTTGATGATGTAACTACCTTTACTATTAATATGATGCAACAGAGGTATTAAAAGTTTGAGTAGAATTGAATTAGCTTTTGTAAGATAAGTATTATAACCAACTGTAACAGGTCTGAAACTAGTAGGAGACTTATGCAGTTTAGGAATATTAACTAAGTATAGGTATTTAATTCTGCTAGTGTATTTCATAACTGTTTTTTGATATAAGGCATTAATCCTATTATTAATTTCTTGGCGTATGTTAACTTTCCGATATAGCATAACATTTTCATATTTTTCTTTTAAGGTTTGAATATAATAGTATTTGCAGGTAAATGCGTAATTGCTTGAAACTTTATCAGTGTATGTAATTATGAACTTATCTTGAATGGTCTTGAAATAATTAATGTTCAGTTTGCATATTTCATGCGGTTGATATAACTATTGATAATAAAAAAACTCGAAGTCGTTGCATATCCTGTATCGCCATTGATTGAAGGTGAAGTTAGGTATACTGAAACGAATGGACATATCATAAATAAATTTATCAATATCTTGCTGAAAGGTTTCATATTTATTGCCTATATGAGGATTACGATATTTTGTACAAAGTTGAAAGACCCGTATTAAATTTCTATCTTCCAGGGCAGCACTCTCACCAGTGACTACATGTCCCATCAGTGGATCTGAATATGGATTATTTTCACAATTACATGCTTTTATATTTTCAGTTTGTAGATTTTTACTTAAGAAGTTATAGTTAAAAATTCTTCTACAATTTTCTTTTACAATTTAAGACAGCGATTTGAGTTAATGTGATACATTTCTTTAAAATGAGTTTATCAGGAAATCCACTTTTTTGAGATTTAAAAGGTTTTTGAAATTAAAGTATTGTTATTTTAAATGAAAAAAAAATTAAATAATCAAATACAGAACAAGTACGTAAAAGATTAATAATAATTTTAATTTATGGAACAAAATAGTTTCCAAAACTCAAGTGTTACGCTACATGCTCTAGACGTATATCGATAGATTACGTTAATCAATTACCCAAAACACCTGCTTGCAATAATTTTCCGATACTTCTTTCTCCAAATGTTTCGAATGTTTACAAGGATATACATGAAAATTTCCAATACAAAGTCAAACTCATTCTCTTTGTAATCTGTTATGGCAATAAAGAAAGTTGTACCAACTTATAATTAAACATAGAACAGCTAAAATACTTTGGAGGGCTGTAGAAGTAAAGCAGTTTCATGATCGACCTGAAGTAAGCGAAGTAATGTTAGAAATGTTCAAGTACTTAGATAATTAATAATGACTAATTTAAAAATATGAACAGCGTAGTGGCACTTTATTCTTCTAACACACAGTGTGTATTAGCTGGTTATAATAAATAGTTCGGATAAATTAGAAGCATTAAGGGTGTATCATTTAAGCATTCGCTTTCCTGTTACGTCAGTACATTTGTTTTTAAAGAATAAAAAATAAAAATTGGATGCATGCAGCATATTTCATTGCACCCAGTGATAAATAATTTTATGTTGAAATGCAGTTTTGTGTAATTTTCACAAAATTTGATTCCACAGAGAACGAAAATTTTACCCAGAATTTCCATTGTATCACCATCAGAAAAATAAAAAAAAAACACCTTTTCCATGGAATTTTGAATTTAATGAGTATTTTTCCACATTTCAATTTTTAAATACTCTAAAATACACGTGCTTCTTCGACTTCCAAAATAATAAGTAATTTTTAATTTCGTGAATCAGCGAATTTAAAATTCATACAATTCCGATTTTTTCCTGTGAACGTGAAGTGACATCTTTTGCATTTTATTCTATTTTTCATTATTTTATTTCTGAATTTTTTCAAATGTTTATATGTGTATAAAATCGTTGCGATTTTGCATTCAAATACTGATATTGAAATATTTTCCCCATGTGTTTATGGCATCACAATTGGGTACGTGCCCTTACTATGGATATCTTTACTTTTAAATGCAAAGTGCAAGAGATTTTCAACAAGCATGGACGTAATTATATAACCGCTGTTTAAGAACGTTCTATAATTTTCGGTGTATATTGAAAAACATATCGTTGGAATTAGTTTTGCTTCAAATCGGCGCTTAGAAATTGAACAAGCTTAATGAAATCTGAGAGGCACTAATGCGTTTAGACCAGGATTAATCTGTAGATTCTTAAGAAGATGGCTGATGCTATACACACAGAAATCTTGAATAATTATTTGCTCCCAAAATTACACTTGTGTAAAATACCAAAATGGCACTTTGAGTATCAACATGATAAATATCCAAAGCATACCTTAAGGATAGCTACTGTCTGAAGTCAGTAGAATAATATATACATTCTGGAGTGACCTTCTCAGTCTGCCGATCTGAATCTGATTTAACACACATAACGTCTTCCTGAAAGACTTGTTTAAGAGTGTGGTTAAGAGAATTAGTACTCTGTATTTCAAACTTTTTGAATGAACTTTGGATCGAAAAGGAAAGGGACTTATAGAAAAAATATATGTAATTTTCTTTCTTCAACTGAGCGCTTCGAATGCTTTAGTTACTAAAATTAATGCATTTGTAATATTTTAATATATTTTCGAAATTGTAGTATTAGCGAGTTGCATTTCAATATTTTAATGTTTAATGTGCATTGGGGGGGATTTTTTAGGGGGCGTGTCGGCTGAATTCACATGTTGGAAAAAAAGGTGATTAGATCATCATTTCAAATTAAAATCTACATCATACATGACTAAATCGAATCATAGTAATAATATTTCTCATATAATAAATTCAGAGTTTCAAGTGTGTCATTTTTATCGGTTTGAATCATCTAATGTAAATTTGTTAGTAGAAATTTTTCCTCAAAAATTTTGATTCATTTATCTATTGAAATACTTTTTACGCTAAATGTTGAAATTCAATATTCGAAGAAATGGTGGAACAATAGTTTTTATTACACGCAGTCTGTTTTTACACCTTAGTTAAGTTCTAACCATGTAAAAAAAATCCACGTAAAATCAGACTTAAATCTGCAGTCTAGTGGTCTAGTCTGTTTGTTAACCAAAGATACACTCAAATGTGTATGTAATAGTTATATACGAACTAAATATGTGAAAATAATGTTCATGTAATGTCTACGTGTGTCACTTGACAACAACTGCGGAATCGGAACTCTGAGTAGTCCTCCTCCACATACTTAGGCGGCGGTCATCAGCATTGAGAAAAGCAGAATTCGTTGCTAAAAACAGCATGCACTAAATCGGACACTGACCGTGCTCAGCACCAATCCAGACGGATCTGTCTATGTTGAGGTGTCAGTGGTAGAAGTCTTAATTAACGTCTACACTTGGTACCACCTTCTGTCAGTTGTATCCTAATAGTATTTCTTGATACAGGATGCACAGGGGTTGGTAAATATATTGGAATAGATGATAGCGAGGTGGTGTAGATGTGGTTCTTCTCATGACAGCACGATTCTATCGAGCAGTTGTCTACCTGGGGCATCCTGATGGTCTGTGATGGTCACGTGTGTCTTCTTTAATCCACTATTTCCTGCACCGAACAAATATCATATCGTTCAGAATAAAATGCGGAGTGATACGTCTGTTGGATTAACCAACTTTCCTTAGGGCTATGATGCGATCCCTCTCTAAGTCCGACAATTGTTCGTAGCCCCTTCGTGTACGTTTCAAAGGAATCTTTGTACACAACTTGCAGTATCAAAGCATAAAATCCAGTTCCATTTGTCCATAGTGTAGACACCAGTTGTTTTAATTGCTGTACGATATGCAGTTCTCATGTTCGCTGCATGAATCCTGTAACATAATTGGCGCTGACAGTTTGATCATTTGCATAACTCATAAAACAATATTTGCATGCCGAACTTTGTAGACGTAGCTCATTTTTTATGGGTGCATGTATTTCTTAGCAGCACAGTTCATTTTGAAACCTGACTATAAAGTCGATTTATGAATTAAAATGTTAAGTCCTCCTGGAAGCTAAAAAGATACCTGTTGTTTTTTCTTGTCACGTCATCTTGAAGAAGCATCTTTTGCAGCAGTCGTTGTTGGTATATTCATTAATAGTTCACTTGAACTTGTGTAGAAGTTGGGACTTTTATTTTATCCGTATACGAACTGGTTGCATTTATGCACTAGCCTATTGAAACGGCCTATATCAAATCTCACACTTTAACTCATTTTTGTTAACTTCGTGGACCTGAAATGTTCATGCGTTTTGCAACTATATTTCCTGGTTTCGCCTTCTTTTTTCCTCGTTCCATAAATTGATCCATTGGCTATCAGCATTCCTATATAACCCCATACCTCCATAACCATTGACTTTATATGGTGCAAGAACGCACTCATTGGTTGGAGATCCCTGAATGTAACTGCCAGTAGGCAGTTACACTCAGATGTCGATTGCAAGAAACAGTGGCATTCCGAAAAAGAGTTGGGCTAGTTTTATTTCCCACCATAAATTAGTTAGAATTTAATTTCAATAATTGGCATCAGCCCAACTGCTTGAATTGTTAGTTGGAACTTTGAGTTTATTGCTTAAGTTTTGACTTCATTATTCTTGTTACTCCACGGTATCCCAATATCAAATATTCCATAATCGCGTAAATCTGCCAAAATCTGTCATCACAACAGCATAAAATTCTTCTCTTGATGTGCAAGATCTCTGTACAAAGTAAAATGACTTTAAATATTGCAAAACAGAATATTCAAATAAATAACATAACTCAGGTAATCTCAACTTCCACGAAGATTTCACGTAGGAATTTATTTTTCATTAAGCAACTTACTACCAAAATACTTGAAAGAAAACCGATACTCCTTGGCACTAGATGAGATACGTTGGAAGAGCCATTAGACGGAATCCACGCCTGTGTTCCAAGCATTAACTTAATGGCTCAGTACAGTCCCTGGAATCCTTTTCATCGTAATATAAAAATTTTAATGAAATGATTGCTTAACACTTTTATCGGGAGAAGGCTATTATATATGTGGGCAGTTAGTTGATTTTATTCATATTTATTTAGGAATGGCGTGCAAGGCAGTAAGTTGTTTATAGCTATAAACAGCTTTATATGTAAATATTGTTGACGTATTTTTAAGTGCATTGCTCTTCAATAATACATTCCAATTAGTAGGCTGACATATGATTTTTATTCAATAAAATACATATGGCTAATTAAATTGTGTTTCAAAAATAGTCTCTTTCTGATTACTTTTCTGCAATACATAATACAATAAAATGAAATAAATGTGGTGGTAAAAAATACGGTTTGCAATTGTCGATGCAATTGCTCCTTAATGCGAGTGCCATGTTCATCCGCCGCTAAGATTTTATGTTGAATCTATATCAGTCTTCGTCTAATCTTTATCTATAGCCGATCCTGGATAACATTCATATTTCCAGAAAATTATTTTTAACAGTAACTTTAAAGGAGCCAAATGGAGAAATCATGTGAATCCCTTTTTCCCTAATGAACGTGTTGCTTGAAGATGTCATTAAATTTTATCCATAGCCGATTCTGAGAAATACATGTTTGAAAAAGATCGCGATTTTTTAACCGGAAGTTGGAAAAGAACCGGAAAGAGAAATCCTTACTCAACCACTCTAGTTCTCCCCCTCCCGAAATTTGAAGCTTAATTCATATCAGTCAATATCTAAACTCTACCTATAACGACTCCTAAGTTTATGCTTCAAGGGAGAATTTTCAGCCTTGAGTGGAAATTATCTGCAAGTAGAAATTTCTTGTGAACATTCTACTTCCTTCACAAGTTGATGCTAAATTCGTATCAATCATCATCTAAGCTCTATTTGCACTCAATCCTAAAAAAGTTAAGTTTTAAAGAAAATGTAATTTTTACTTTCCTTATATACATAATGTATAAGGAAAGTATTGTGACGGGGTCGAAAATTCGAATTCGAGTTTTCGACGGGAGAGCACGTTTCAAGCATCCCTGATCACGAATCAAACACTTTTGAAGTGTTGTGTGTGTGTGTGAAAATATGTGTGTGTGTGTCAGTGAGTCTGTGGAGAAGATAACTGATGAACGAATGGACCGATTCGACCAAAATTTGGTATTGGTACAAAAATCACAACCCATAAACACTGGACGCCTTTTGTTTTTATACGCAATCGAATGTTCAGAACCCCCCTAAATTTTTGAGTGAAATTTTGAAAAAATCGTCAAAAAATCAAAACCACTAATAACTTTACGCAAATAGATATTTCTTATGTAATTTTTCATTAGGAAACGATTGACATAAATTTTAGAACACTAACATGAACCGTTCTCGAGATATTGCACATTTTTCAAAAAATTATCAAAATGTTATAGTATAAAATAAAAAAAAATATTCTCTGTTGAGACACATGTTCAGTTTTCATATGTAATACCATGCGCTAAATTGGGTGACATCATTCTCGTGGATCTAGCTCTTTCCATTCATGAAAAAAGATACTTTGAGTAATACTTTTGTATTTGAACGCCAATACGCATTTATCTGCTGTAAGAATAACTTATTTCTCCGTCCATAACGCTTGGCGAGATTTTGGGGACGAAGTTGGTGGAATGTCGGCAACTTGGCGACATTTTTTATTGTTGCCAAATTTACAAAAAATCTCGCCAAATTGATAAAAATGACGCTAAATCAATGAAAATGATGACTAATTGAAGAAAATTCAATATCTTGGAAATAATATGAAGTATCAATTATAAGAATAACATTTTTTTAACTGTGAAAGTAGTAAATTCATTGCATTATAAAAGGAAAGCCATGTGTTGCCCACATCAGATATTTTAAAATCGGAAATGAGATTTCCATAACAGAAAGAGAAAATATTTAGGGAGTACACTTACCATCCCCTTTGGTATTTCATATTTAATCTACACCGATTATTATCTAAGCTGTATCTATAGCCAATCTTATGAAATTGGTGTTTCAAGGGAAAATAATTGACCGGGAAGTGTAAAAGGGATTTGGAGGTAAAACTTCTTGGTAACTGCACCAGAATTTGACGCTGAATGCATATCAGTCATGAACTATAACATATCTTATTATTAGTAAATGTTAATAAATGCAATAACAAGGACATATTTTGGTCACCAATAAAATAACTCAACCAATTTTCATATGTCTGCTTCTATGAATATAGTACAAATACTTCTTATTGTCACAAAAAGTAGTTACATTCATTATGATTAAACTAAGTAATCAATATACAGGGTCTTTATAATTAAAATTCCACATTGAAAGGACCATAAAAGGAAAACTACTGGACAGAATACTATCAAACTTGGTAATAGTTTACATAAGGTCATGGGATTTTATTTTCCGCAAAAAGAAAAAAAAAATTCAGAAATTCACCGCCAGCGGGGAATAGCACTGTATGCCATATTGTTAAATGAAATAAGACATGGATACATCGGTTTAAAAAGTTTTTATTCTTTTCTAAAACGTGTTACAAATCATGTTCAATGTGGCTTCCAGAATTTTCTGAAATCAAGTTAAATCGCATTACTGCGTTCTCAACAGTAGCTGTTAGCATATCAGGAGGAATGTTACGGACATGTCGCTGTATCGCATTTTTCAATTCCGCCAAGTTGTTTATGTTTAGCCATAAACAATGGATTTGAGGTAACCCCATAGCCAGAAGTCACAGGGGTTGAGGTCTGGTGATCGGGGTGGCCAAGAAATGGGGAAGTGTCGGATTACAATCCAGTCATAAGTGAAATGTTGCTTAAGTAACTGTTTGACACATGAACCAATGTGAGGTGGAGCCCCGTCCTGCATAAAAACCGTGGTATCTAAAATGCCACGTTGCTGAAGTTCAGGTATCACGAAACGCCTTAACATCGACTCTAAGCGAGCAACAGTCACAGTGCTAGTCACGGGTTCATCTGTCAATTGCTCTTCAAAGAAACATGATCCAATTATGACACTAGCTGTCATACCACACCAAACAGTGACTTTAGGAGAATGCAATGGAACTGGGTGGGTAACATGAGGGATTTCTTTGGCCCAAACCCTGCAGTTATGGTTATTGACATCCCCATTTAGGTAAAAATGGGCCTCATCCGTCCACAAAATGTTCCATGGCCACAAATGTTCGTCCACCTTCATCCGTGCAAGGAATTGCAAAGCGAAATATTCTCTTACAGCAGCATCGTTAGGTTCAAGTTGTTGAATAAGTTTGATTTTGTATGGGTAGTACAGCGGCACGTTACGAACGATTTTGTACACCGTACTCAACAGTAAGTCCATTCGACATGCAACAGCACTTACGCTGCATGTCCCGTGTGTGCTTTCCATTGTTGCTTCCTCTACTGCTAATGCAACAGTCTCCTCGGTTTCCACAGAAACAGGTTTCCTTCCCCGGCTAGGTGCAACAGATAACAGGCTTGTGGCTTCAAACTCTGCCATAATTTTCCTCAAACCCTGCGGTGTCATTGGCCCTCGGCGTATTCGTGTAACGGTACGATACGTTTGCAAAGCACGCCGTTCGTTGCTATCGCATTCACAATAACACTTAACGAGAAAAGCACGGCCTTGCATAGTTACAGACATCGTCGACTCGTAACAATGAGAGCTCTGACGAGCAGTCTCAATTTTATAGCTGCAAAATCAAATGACGTGTAAAGCGCATTTGCATAATTATAATTTTCATTCCTCCTGCTGTAAGCCATTTACAAGCCATTGCGATTTTTTATAACCCCACAAACAGTTGCGTTTTAGAAACGATTCAAAACATTTTAAACCGATGTCTTCATGTCTTATTTCGTTTAACAATATTGCATACAGCGCCATGCCCCGCTGGCGGTGAGTTTTTTAAGTTTTTTTTTGCGAAAAATAAAATCCCATGACCTCATGTAAACTATTACCAAGTTTGATAGCATTCTGTCCAGTAGTTTTCCTTTTATGGTTATTTCAAAGTGGAACTTTAATTATAAAGACCCTGTATATCTTGAGAATGCATAAAATAATCCTTTTTAATAAAGTAACATTGTTGTATATTTTTCGAAAATAAATATTCCTTGCTATTCGATAAAGCAATACTCTTTTGTATCTGATTAGATACGCTGAGAGGGTCATTAGGCGAATTCCGATTTTTATTTAATGCGTCTGATATCATTCCCCGCATTATTTTTCCTAGTAGTATAAAAACTATAATGAATAGATTATTGAACTCTATTTTTGGCCAAAGAGCATGATGTTAGAAGGTTGTTTCATTTACTATTGCATTTGTAAAATTCCCCAAAAGAGACTGATATTATCATAAATTTAATTCAATTTTCATAGATGCAGAATTATTGTCAATAAGCGAGATAGGCAGACACATATAATGTTTTTTATTACTTATATTATATTCTTATTGCATATATAAATGTGTGATATACACTACATTTTTACCACATACAATTAAAATTTCATTCCCATATTTTTCAGGAAAAATAAGACAATTTGAATAGGGGGCTTTGATTTTGAGTGTTATGCTCACAAACTCTGAATTCATGCACATCAAAATTTCAAAACCAATAACTGTATTCTTCATTCTTTTATATTCATTATGAATTGACAGACCACAAATAAATTTATTCGACTACAGCCATTTGGATAGTTCTTATTTAAACCCAAAGAGGATAACATTATTCTGTCTCCTCAAAAAGTATGAGGAAAATTAAAAGTGAATTATTTTTCCGTATCATCCATATTCATCGATATTATTTTAAAACTATATACTATATTGAAAAATGATTTTGTTTAGTCTATAGTGGGATAGCACAGAAGTGATAATTCCAGAAACTAAGTCGAATAAGGTCGCAGACAATATAAATAAATAGAGAAAAATTACTACACTATCCGCTATGGAATGCATTGTCTATCTTATAAGAGAAAATATCATGCCACGCGCGGCATAAAATACGGCATATATCTATCGTGCACGGTTGCTTACATATTTGTAAATTTTAAATTTAGAGCAATTGACAGATATTTTGTGATTTTCTTTCTTTATTATATATATTGCATATACAGCAGACTTCCCTTATAGCGAATTACTGAAATATAATGACAGATTCAAAAGTATAAGATTGAGATAGAAAAAGTAGAAATATCGTTTCAGCGACCTTATGGTAAACTGATCAGTAGACATGAAGCGAAAAATGTTCGTAAAACAATTCGCTGGTGCCAAGTATAAAAATATAGAAGATGTAAAATCGGAAGTCGCAGGCCGAGTATAGGGTAAAATAACCAGGGATAAAAATGCAATGCTATGTTACAGGGAGAGATTGACCGGGTATTCGGAACAAGGATGTAAATCCTGTTCCCCCATCCGAAATTGAGGAACCATGTTGATAATGTGGATGCATGGTTGTCGAATCGTAAGAGTCAGCAGGGCCCCAGAGAAGATCGGATAAACATCAAATTATTGTCGAACACAATTTTGTAATTTGGAAAGAGAGCCTATGTAAAAGACTCTTAGCGAAACTGATAGGCTAGGAGGTCGTAAATTATAATGACAAAATATAATCTTCAGTGAGTAGTTTAAAGCCGGGGATTAAAATAAAGCCTTGGAATACTTCTAGAGGGCAGATGACATCTTTTTATCTTTTGGTGTTTCAACTCCCTAACCCTCAAGCTTCGTTGATTGCCTTTTACATGGACCTTCTTACGGAATTCCAAAATTGTATTCGGCAATAACTTAACAGTAATCCAATCTTCTCTGGGGCCCTGCTGACTCGTACCAGTGGTTCACCATACATCAGCAGAATTAACCTGATTCCTCAATTTCGTCCTTCCAGCCTCTTGTGAATTGGGAATTGTGTTTCCTTTAACAGTTGATATGGATAACGGGCTTTATACCCTTGTTTCGAATACTCGGTCAATCTCTCCCGGTAACATAGCACTGATTTCCGATCCTTGGTTATTTTACCCTATACTCGGCCTGCGGCGTTCAATTTTACAGCTACTTTATTTTTATTCTTGGAATTGCATTGCTGAAACATTTGCATTTTTCGCTTCATGTCTTCTGATCAGTATACCATAAGATCGCTATAACGAAATTTCTAGATTTCCTATGGTCGTTATAAAGATAGTAAAATCGCATCATATCAATAGAGAACTGTAGGTACCTTCTGAATCCATTATATCGCATTATGTTGCTGTAAGGGAGTCTGTTGTATATGTAATATATGTAATATTGAAAGAACATTACAAAAAAAAACGAAATAGCTGCCAATTGCTCTAAATTTAAAATTTGCCAAATGTTAAGCATCCGTGCACGGTGGAAATGGATCTGGATTTACACCTCGTGCTGCATGACATTCTTCCTTATAGACAGGCAATTCGTTCTATAGAGGATAGTGGGTTAGTTTTTTTTTACATGTTTCAATTTGCTGTGATCTTATTCGACGCAGCTTTTTGAATATACCAGTTTTGTGCTATCCCACGATCGATTAAACTAAATCCTTTTTACTTTCCTTGTATACATAATGTATAAGGAAAGTATTGTGACGGGGTCAAAAATTCGAATTCGAGTTTTCGACAGGGAGAGCACGTTACAAGCATCCCTGATCACGAATCAAACATTTTTGAAGTGATGTCTGTGTGTTCGTGTGTGTGTGTGTGTGAAAGTATGTGTGTGTGTGTGTGTCAGTGAGTCTGTGGAGACGATAACTGACGAACGACTGGACCGATTCGAACCAAATTTGTTACAAAAATCACAATCCGTAAACACTGGAAGCCTATTGTTTTTATACGTAATCGAATGTTCAGAACCCCCTTAAATTTTCGAATGAAATTTTGAAAAAATCGTCGAAAAATCAAAACCGCTAATAAAGTTGCGCAAATAGACATTTCTTATGTAATTTTTCATTAGAAAATGATTGACATAAATTTAAAACGCTAACATGAACCGTTCTCGAGATATTGTACATTTTTTAAAAAAATTATGAAAAAGTCACATAAAAAAAAAAATCCTATTGAGAAACATGTTCACTTTTCATATGTAATACCATGCGATAAATTGAGTGACATCATTCTCGTGGATCTAGCTCGTTCTATTCATGAAAAAATATACTTTGAATAATACATTTGTATTTGAACGCCAATAGTCATTTATCTGCTGTAAGAATAACTTTTTCCTTAGTGCATAACGCTTGGCGAGATTTTGGCGACACATTTGGCGGAATGTCGCCAACTTGGTGATTTTTTTGAAATGTTGCCAAATTAATGAAAATCTCGCCAAATGGATAAAAATGATGCTCAATCAATGAAAATGACGACTAATTATCGAAAATTCAATATCTTGGAAAGAATATTAGTATCTACTATAAGAAAAACCTATTTTTTTACTGTAAAAGTAGTAAATTCATTACATTATATAAGGAAAGTCATGTGTTGCCCAAATTAGATTTTTTTTATATAAAGTACACTTTTAAAATAATATCAATGCATATAGATGGTACGAAAAAACACTTAGCTTTTAATTTTTCTCATACTTTGCGGCGATATTATATGTGATCCTCTTCGGGTTTAACTAAAGACTATCCAAATGGCTGTAGTCGAATATGTTTATTTTATTTGTGGTATGTCAATCTATAAATAAAACAAAATAAAAATAAAAAAGTGAAAAACACATTTATTGGTTTTCAAATTTTGGTCTGCATGCATTCTCTTTCCCGACAAATACGTTAATGTAATTTTAATCCTATGTAGGAAAATTGTAGTTTATAATCATATAATAATACATGCGGTAAGAATGTAATATAAGTGTTTTGCTAGAAAAAGGAAATTTCATGTTGGCTTTTATACTTATTGAATTGTTCATAATTAACATGACCGAATATCGTAAATCGTGAAACCTTAATACACCTTGCGTTGTGTGCCGCTTACTCACCATATTTATCTCCAGTGCGAGTTCCTTGAAATAAATATGTGTTAACATAATGCTACTCAATTAATTGCACCATTTTTAACTTTAAAAATAACATTATTTTTTAACAACATTTGTTTAATTATTAAATTAATTATAACAATTATTATATAATTCGCGGAGGAGCTTGGACATGTAAGATCGGACATGTGAGACCAGCAAATTATTATTACCAAGATGTTCTATGACCTGCTACAATAATTAATGGGCACGTACCTTCAATTTTGTCTTTATCCATTGATCACAATCCTTGCATTAGTGAATATCGTGCTGACACTAACTCTAAGTATTGTTCTTCTACTCGTACTGCATCTGCTCATTTGTTGAAGTCTATATCAGCACATCCTTTGTGGACTCTTTGTGGCATCTCTGTGGAACACACTCTTGCGGAATCATCATGGCATTCTTCTGCTGAACTTCTCTTCTCTTCTATGTTCTATGCATCTCTTGTCTAATCTCTTTGAGGGATCTTTGCGGCTATGAATCCGTCGTCGAAGTCGAGCCTATCCTTTATTAGCGCCTTTCGGTTGCCGCCCACTTTGCCTGATCTCTGTAACGCCCATTCGGCTACCATTGGCCGACCTTAGGACACCGCGATCAGACATCATCCATATTGGTCAATGTTTTTAGCCAATCTCGTAGCTACACTCTAGACGCTTAGGTTTGTGGCCTAATTGACCTCTTGGGTCAAAGTGCTATAAAAACTGGCGTCCTTACGTCTGCTGCCATTGTCCAACATTACAACATATTAACAAATAAAGTACATAAAACTATCGATCATATTCCTGGTCATAATCTGGTGTTACAATAAGTAAGAAAAAACAATATATATGTCGCCCTGTGTCGCTTATTGGCAGTAATTCTGCATCTTTGAAAATTAAATTTAATTTTGGATAATATTTCTCTCATTTTGGAAATTTTACAAATGTAGTAGTAAATGAAACAACTTGCAAATATCATGCTCATCGAAATTTTATGTATTATGTTTTTTTTTTGTAAATTGGTTTAGAACAAACCATTGAATAATTTATTCATTGGAATCAGCTGTGAATATTTAATTAATTTACTACATCAATAACATATTTGGCTTTTTGTCACTTTTTACTGGGACAATAAATGTAATTCGTTTAATGGAATTTTTGAAGAACATTTTTATATAGAATACTATTTGAATTTGCATATATTTTCAACCCTAAGCAACTCCTGTATATCTGCGAGACTTGTTATAAAATAGAAAATGTGCTTTCAGTTGCCCCTGAGTTAAAGTAGGGTATGTTATAAAAATGTACAAAATATAAATCCGTGTGCATCAGCTCATTGGGAGGGAAACTACTTCCCCCCTCTTTCAAAGCCAAAATAGTAATTTGCAGAGACATTACATTACTTTAAAATCTACCGAAGGAATCATTCTTGCGACACAAATAAACGAAAATCTTTGAAATCACAAAAAAAGTTTCTCTAAACCCGAAAATCATAATGGTAATATAATACCACATTAAAATTATGCAGACACACTCTTTAAATTTGCAGAGGTAGAAACCCTCTGGATAAACGCACTATAATGCTAATACAGATTGCGTTAGTAGTCAAAACTCGAAATGTTCTTATATCAATGGAGAATTGCTACAAAGACTAGAAATTTGGGGACATATTTAGATTAAAAATTAATAATTAATCAACGGATAGGTTTATGCAATTTTTTTCTGAAATACTTTGTGAAATTATAAGCAGCCGCTGAAAACAAATAAACGTATGAAGGCGCGTCAAATTCATTATATCGTAATATATAAATTGGAAAAACACGAGGAGCATATATAATTTTTAATTCATTAAACTGTGCCTATTCGTTGTTAGGCCACCGTTTAACGTTGGTTTGAAAGATAGTATTTTCCGACGGTGTTATCATATAAACTCTGTGATAATATCTCAGATAAGTAAGGAATCAGCCTGTATAAATATTAGCCTAAATCGGAGTAAAACATGAAAAAAATACTAATTCGAAATAAAAGAATCAGATTTGGTCAGCACATGACTTTCCCTTCAGACTTATATTCACGTTATCTATATTTTAATTAAATTTAACTCATTTTTAATTCAATATTCGTTCTCATTTGATACCTGGACTTATTTTCAAAAGTGGTCTATCAAAAATGCGAAAAAACTAAAATATCTTGAAAACGGCTAGTCCTAGTGTAATTGGGTTGGTCTTATTCTTTTCATCGTTAAAAATTACGGATACAACAATGAATGTATTTTAATTAATATATTTGATTAATATATTTGAGCATACGTAGTTTTTATTTCAGATTTTGACGATTTTCGCGGGACATTTCGCAAAAAAATGCAGGTTATTTATTTCCGAATCGTACCAAAGTATAATCAGCACAAGAGTAACCTACAAGTTACTTATCTACCAAATTTAGTGAAATTTAATCTATTAATTTTTCAGCTAGAGTGGATACAAGTAGTTTTTGCGACCCATTACGCAAAAAAAGCAGGTTATTTTATCCCAAATCGTACCAAATGCTAATCTGCACCAGGGTCACCCATAGGTGACATACCTAGTAAATTTTGTGAAATTTGGTCCATTAGTTTTTGAGTTGGAGTGGATACATACATTTCACAGGCAGACAGACAGGCAGACAGACACACAGAGACATACACAGACGTCACGCTAAAAATAGTTTTTTTTTGTATTCTAGAGATCCCAAACTATGTAGATCCGTCAAAATCTCGAGTTGCGATTTTCGGTATGATTCCAATACTTTCCCTACACATTACCATGTATTGTAGGGATAAAAATGACCGAGCATGCAGGGTAAAAATGCATAAAAATGCAGGGATAAAAATGCCGAGGTGACCTATTCGAGTGGTAGTACGACGCTTTGATTTCTAGCTATAGACTACACACACACATAGATAACTCCTTTTATTATGCAAGAGATGCCAATTAAAATAATGCAACTTCCAAACAGATTTCATAAAGAAATGTTCAATTAAGTATTTCAATACCTAAATATTTAAGAGGATACCAATATCCCTTGATACAGTATAGAATACATTTAAAGAGCAATTAGACGGAATCTGCGCCAGTGTTCGAAGCATTGAGTTAATGGTTCGGTCCATTCTTTTGAATATTTCTCATTGTGATATTAAATCACTAATGATACGACTGTAAACGTTTTTATCAAGAAGATGCTATTATATTTGCAGATACTTCTTTTACTGAGATGTACGGCTAAGAATGTATAATATCTTATGTGCTAGTATAATTCCACTAGTATAATAAGTATAACAACTATTGCATAACCTTACTTTTTTAGTGTTCCATAGATGCAGATGTAAGGCCTACTAACAGTAAATCTATGTTCTATAGATTCGGAAATCGTGTAGTGCATCTTGCGGCGAATTTAAGAATTCGTCTGAGGTGTTATTGGGTATTTCCAGCAATTCCTCTGTAATGTATCACTGATACAGAAACTATTAGAACAATATATCTCAAAGACATTTCTCTCGAGTATTAACTTTCTTTTTCTTATAAATGTTCATTTCAAATTGTTGAGATTATTCAGAAATATATTTGTGTCATCTACAACTGATTAAATTTTTGATTTTTACTTATATATATTGAACATTTCATCCATCTAATCTTTCCATTGTCATGTAACTAAATTTGAAATATTTCATGAATTAAACAAGCATTTAAAATTTTTACATACCAGGGGACTATCGCCTTCTACTTGCTGCCATAAATATCCTAAGGAGTAGATGGAGTTTTCCTATCTTTCATCACAATACTAGAAATTCCAGAGGTTCTTAACTGTGACTTTGCTCAAGTGATTTTGACGAAAATATATCAAACATTTACCTTTGATAGGCTACCTCTGATTGGTCCTCCGTGTGTACGCGTTCTACAGGAAGTCACCCTGAGGTCACACAACATGGGCATTAATGATTATTAGAAGTGATTTGACTCTCAATCACTTTGCTAATAAGTGCCAATATATTTTCTTAATTACTTTACGGCATTATGTTGTCATCCAAAACAGAAACATAATGTTTTATTCCAACCTAATAAACATCCTTGGAACTTTTCAGGCTTCTGTTACCTATCCATTCTACTAGGTTACATTCTACTATCCATTCTACTAGGTTACCATTCTTCCAGATTACATTCTACAATCTATTCTACCAGGTTATATTTTACATTCTACTATCCATTCTATTTGTGCTATTTATAAGGTTGTTTTCGCTAGCGAACTTCCTCCAAACGTCTCGACTCGCTCGTTCATGGGGGAATGTGTATATATGTCACCAAATGAACCAAGCTGTTTTACTGAACATGCACTATTATTGCTGGAGGGTGCATTGTCCTATCAAACTGTTCTGAAAACGTGGCTTTCGACTTTGATCATGGCAGCAGCTCCATGTTGCCAGAGCCGTCTACTTGCCGATATCTACTTGTTTAAATTTTCTACCCTATTTCAAAGCACGCACAAAATCCAATATTTTTCAAAAATTGGCCATCTAGCACTAAGGTCCCTCTTGTAAAAAGATTCGACGTACGGTGTATGCGCTTTGTAGTCATATTTCCTTTTTTGCTAAAATCCTTCATAATCCTGATAAAGAGTATTTGTGAAAACTATAATGGTTATTCTGATATATGGAGAGTGGTATCAAATCGATATGTTAGATCTATTATGTTAGACCGGTGTCGATTTGATTACATCAAAAATGATACAGCGGTCGATTATGACACGACCGTCATTAGATCATAAAGAATATCATAAGATATCGGAAGATCATAAAGGCAATCTTGAATTTTTTGGATATATAATTGGTTTGCAAACAAATTTGATCCATTGATAAACTAATAAGTGAAATGCTATAGTGACAAAACGTATATAGATAATATTAAAAATGTATTATAAATCTTATGCCACTATTGTTTCAAATTTTGAATAATATTTGAAATTATATATTATAATATGGATGAAACGCTCTGGATAATTATAACTTACTAAAACGTTTTAGATTATTAATATACAAATTATGAATTTTTAAAACACTTTACAACATAGTTGAAAAGTGCTTATGACTTTGTTCATTCTGTCTGTATATCAGTTCGCACGATGACTGCCGTAAAAGTGACTTTATCAAAATGAAATTTTAGTATGTTGTTGAGACGGTGAGTGGGACACATGAGAATATAAATGAAGAATATCACTCAATTAGTCTTGGAATGAACTCGGCTAGAAAATGTGAAATTCATTGAACTCTATGGGAAATAATTTTTCAAATAATAATTGTTAATAATTTCCATAAATGTTAATAGTTTTCATAATTTTTAAAATTTACAAATTGCTTAGAAAATTTTAGGAAATGTTTAAATTATCCCATAAAATATTTGAAAAAAATTCAGCAAAATATGTTCACTAGTTTTTTAAATAAAAATTAAAATAATAATTACACCCATATTATATGAAGAGATCACTTGATCCGCTTTAAAATAAAATATGGCATCCATCTTTTTTCTCAGAAAAAGAACCGTGATTTTAAAAGTTTTTTTCAATTTATATATAGTGCTACATCCGTCCTAAACTCGCTTTATTTTTGCGTATTTTCTATTCATCTATATACTGTGCCTACGCAATTACAATATTTTTGAGTTTAAATGATCATCAAACTTCGATAATTTCTACAACGAAGCTTAATTTTAATGTATGCAGAATGTAAACAAATGATTGTAAGTTGAGTTTCATAAGAATTGCTGAATTTTTTTCATGCAAAATTATTTAGTTTGGAGTCTGGAATAAAAGGGATATGAATAAAATATGCATTCCTTTTACATAGCCTGACGATTTATATTTCGCTGACGTCATTTAAATATTCATTTTTTGGATGAAGTTATAAGTTTTTCAATATAATAAGTTATTGTAGTACTGTGATAATTCAAAATATATCAACGCTGATCGTACCGCATTTTAGAGATGTTTAAATTGAATTGCATTTCGGTTGGGAAGTGTTTCATAATCAATGCTTTAAGCATGATAGACATTTTTTGTTTTTTATTCCTATGTTTCTTGGAAATATGATTCACAACGAAGTTATTGAATTAATTGAATTGCTACGAATTAAATGAATATAAATACTTTCGAATAAACTAATTAACGTTATAAAATTAATTGGGCTTGCTTGATGATTCGGATAGAAATTAATGAAGCACATGTTTATAAAACTATTATTTTTATTTAAACATATTAAAGCATCGCTATGTATATAAATAAAATAGAAATATAATATAAATTTATGTTGAAAATAGGTGTAAAATAGTTAATTAACTACGAGAGCAACAGCACCAACCACGGTTAAAACCTATGCGTTTTTTACATTGTTGGTGCTGGTGCTCTGTCATTTTACCATGATAAATGATTCTGCTCATTTCTTCTAAAACTGGTTTCTAACCACATTTTACGTTGTTAATAACAATGTATTTATTTTTGTAAAAATATTTACTTGCTGTAGTAGCATATATATTATGCCCATTAGTTACTATTCAAAAAGTCAATGTCTTTGTAAGAAATTTTGAAATTTAATGAATTTTTTAAATATTTAGAAGTCATTTATTTTCTCATATATTAAAAATTTGTTTTTATATTAAAGCAATATTTGAAATAGATCTAAATATGATATAATTTAAAACACATTTTGTAACTCTGTGTGTGGGGTTATATATTTTGAAATGTGCATCACTTTATATACAAAAGTACTTCAAGAAATTCAAAATACGTTTAATAAAAACACATAAATATCTAAAAACTCCTCTATCTCACGTGTTATTAAACTGAAAAAGTAAGCGTACTTTCAAGGAATGGAATTTGATGCTAAGAGATGTTATTGGAAGCGCAGGCAATTTTTGTGACATATCAAATGTAGAGACAGAGAATATTAGAACACTGCATTTTTACTCGTCATTACACTCTAGTAGTAACTGTTCTTTTCTTCTTTTTCGAAAAGCAATTTACGGATTGTTAAATTTATTAGTGCGCAATTGTTGCAAATGCTATTTTTTGATTTTGTGTACTACTTATTGATTGAAATATACATTTTCTAACGTGACATTTGTTTAAAAGTTGCTTATATTTAGGATTACTTACAGAGATATATTTCAATCAATATCTACATAAATGATTACATATTATAAAGTAATTTCCGTTTCAATGATTATTTTACCAATTATTAAAATATTTTAGGATTTAGTGCTACTGGAAGATATTTTGTGTCAAAAAAAATTTCCTTTATTTTAATTCCATACGACAATCACCTCTCTAAAATCACAATGCCAATATATCAGAGCACCAAATGTAACCCCATGAACCGATTTAACTTATGTATACTAATTACACCATATTGAATGCAAATCTGAAATCCGTTTTTCAAATTGCCCTCTGAATCTTCAGAAAAAGCCTCCCAAAATTTGGCCGTTTTTGCTGCCTCTGTGCTTATATATATTTCAGGCAAAAGGTGTTGTTACAACATGATGCAAATGCAAGGTCATGAGGTTTTAATGCCTGATATAAATTTTTAAACCATGGAACTCAGCAGACCGTCTTCCTCCTTTATCTTCAAATTCATGTTTTAAACAATGCAATTAGTGCACACTTCGTTTATAGTAAATAGATTAGTTGGATCTGAATTGTATGTCCCATGAAGTTAGTTAGAGAGATTTCCTTTACCTCCATGGTGTGACCAGAAATTGAAAACTTAAATTAAAAATGTTTGAGGTGTTACACTTGATAAATATGCGGTCACTCATCCTGTTGCTCATACCTTAGGGTGAGTCGTTTGGCCTGGGTCTTCGACTTGATAAATAGGAGTGTTAGAGAGTCTAAGGCAGGGATGACCAAACTACGGCCCGCGGGCCAACTACGGCCCGCGGGCCAACTACGGCCCGCCAGAAGGTTTTATCCGGCCCGCGGATTTTAATTTGCCGGTCCGATGGAAATTAAACGAAAACATTTATTTTATATTTTATATCCATCTCCTTTTCTACTTTGTTAAATATTACTTTTGTTTCAGTGCTATGTTTGCTTCATCTTATATATGTGAACAAGTGTTTTCAACTATGAACCTTAGAAAGAGTAATCTCAGAAGTAGACTGACAGATGAGCACTTAGCCTCGTTCCTTAGAATCAGTACATCTCACTTCGAACCTCAATATAAGGAACTTTTAAAAATGAAATCGCAATTTCAGTCATCTCATTAACATATTTAAAATGTAGTACTTGTTATTGTTTTTATCTTTTTCGAAAAAATTATCTTGGCTCGCCAAACTTTTTTTTTCGATTTTTGGCCCGCGACCGAAAAAGTTTGCCCATCCCTGGTCTAAGGGAACGTAAATTAATTGCGTTACGTTAAGGATTGGTATAGTATGTATGTTTCGATAGGGAGATGTATAAGAAATAGTGATGTCGAGGGGGGGGGGGGGTCTCGCATGTGTCTGTAGATATTAGGGACGGATGAAATGAAACCTGTTGTAATTTTATGAATGACGGATCTGAGATACTATTTTGCAACGTAATCCCGTCTTATGACAAGTTTACCCACCTAATGTTAGTACGAGAAATAGCAATAAAATATCCGCACTTTATTTTTTTTTCAATTTATTTACACAAATGTAGGGGTTGAATAAGTACACCATTTTCCTACACAATTTCCTTCCTTTTCGACGCACTTGATCCAGCTGTCCACAAGATCTTTCCGATTATCTTCTGCTTAGACCGTTCAAAGATGCTTTACGAAGTCATTGATTTTCTACGGATAAAGGACTACGAGAAGAGGTGCACAAATGTTTGAGCGACCAACCGAAAACCTCCTTATTTGAGGGAATACGCAAGCTTGTGGACCGCTGAACCACGTGCATCGAAAAGGAAGGAGACTATGTTGAAAAATGACGTAATCGTTCTGTGTACCAGAAATAGATCTCACACTTTGATGAGGCAAGTTTACAAGTTTATATGTGTAATTTATTGTGTATAAAACGGCAAACAATACTGCCAGTCTGGATGGCGCCGATTTTTACAACACGTGAACCCAAAAGGTCACAAAATTATAAATTTAAGGGCGACATTATGACTTGTGCAAATACTACAGAGATAACTTCGACATTGTGACTTGATAGGCTGGTGCTAATACTCGGGCGACATTGTGACTTGTGCAGATACTACAGACATGACTTGATATACTAAGAGAATGAAATAAGTGCGAGTGTTGGAGTCAGCAGTACAATATGAACGACGAAGTTAAGAGTGGATGCATTACACTACGAGTTAATACTAGTCTAAGCTAACAAAGTTAATACTAGTAGCTAACAAAGTCCAAGACAGACTTGAAGGTAAGTGTTCCTCAAATAACTTTAGGTCTAGAAATGTTTAGGCAAATTAAGTGGTCTCACATGTTTCCCCGCCAAATCTAATAATTAATTGTGTAATGAATTAATAAGTGTTTATGTTGTTAATAAATGTTTTATTGTTAAAGTTTAAATGGTGTGATCCATTGAGTATTATATTAATTAATAATTTCTTTACCGAACTCGCGGGAAAGGTAAATAATTGGAGGGGTTTATATAGCGGCACAATAATGCAATGTACAATTTAATAATAAATCCACTATGTACGAATTTACGGCCATATTAAGATATTTTAATGTTAATTATAACTGTAACTTTTAAGTTCCTCTTTTCTTTTCTGTTACCACATTTTGGTTTCCGTAAGCTTTTGTGTGAGTTCAAAATTTAAAATAAAAATTTTATTAAATAATACTAAGGTTGCTAAAAATAATTTAAATAAAGAGAGTAAATTTAATGGAGGAGCATGTGATGACTAGATTTAACATTGTTTGAATTAAATATGCACAGTCACCAGTGTAATGAAAGAAGTTAAATATATTTTAAGAAATTGAAAATAATGTTTGAAAAATTGATCAATATTAATAATATTTAGTTTGCATGTTGAAGTGTTTTATATGCAGTATTTTTAAAGTGTATTTTATGCTGTTAATTTTAAGTAGGATTTTGGAAGGGATAATTTTTGTTTTAAATGCCTTTGAGAAGCAATAGAAATTCTAGACGACAAAAGTCACCGGTTATATCACAAATAGGGGTTATTGGCTAATTTCATTTGGTCAATTACTTTTCCATCTAGAGTGGATACTTACAATATTTGTAAGCTATTTCGCAGAAAAATGCATACTTCTTTTTTTCGAATCGCACTAAATTTTAATCAGTATCAGGGTCAACCACAAATGACTAATCCACCAAATGCTGTGAAATTTGGACTATTAATTTTTTAGTTAGAGTGGATACATACATTGCACAGACAGACAGACAAACACACGGACGTCATACGCTAAAGATAGATTTTTCGGATTCTAGAATAGTCGAAACGCGTAAATTCATCAAAACTCGAGTTGCGATTTTTGACACGATTCGAATATTTTTCTCTGTCCATGCATTGAAGGGAAATTAAAACGGTTTGTTTCAGCGTGTGCTTCTAATATTCATATAAAAATATCACATTTCATATTTTAGTATGCTAGCTAAATTTTAGCACATTTTTATATGCTAGCTTTTGTATGCGTCAGCTAATTTATTTTAATATGGAGTGATTTTAGCTTTCTGTTAAACTATATTGTTTATTTAGCTTACATGTTACCGTCTGACGTAATTTAAAGTTTTCATTTTTTATTTCAGATATGACATATTTCAACGACATATTTTGTTGTTTAAGGTTATTAAGAAATCATTTGTTATTGAAGACTTTCATTTGTTTTACACTTTTCTTAAGATTTTATAACAATTTGCAAGGTAAAAATATGTTTTGAAAATACGGAATCAGTATCGTCCACAACTAACATATCTTATTTAACAATTTCTAATGAAATTAATTTTTAAATGTCTTTATAAATTAATTTTTAAATGTCTTTATAAATTAATTATTAAATGTCTTTATAAATTAATTTTTAAATGTCTTTATAAGTATATCATGTAAGAATAAAAATTTACATTAAGATCTCAATTTTAAATTTATATATAATAATTTTAATTTTACTTTTACATATAATAATTTAAATATACTGAAATAGGAACAAGATAAATATAAGAATTTTAATATTTATAGCAAGAAAATCTCTTTATGAGATATAATAAAAAATTCTTAATTTTTATTTAACATATATGGATTTGTAAAAAGTTTAATGATTCTATATAAATAATAAAATAAAGAATTTAATATATATTTATATAAAGGATACTATTTTTAGGTAGTCACTTCAGTATTCATTAATATCTTGAAAAAGTAAAGTGTGATATTATAACACCAGCAAGGAATATAGCTAGTAGCCAAAATGTTTATCCGCATACCGCAATATTTTAATTTACTAAACAGGTTTTTAATATATAATAATATCTTCGCATTTCTCTGGCGTCGACGTCTGAATCACTCCTTTATTTTTATACTCCAGTAAATGCCCGATAAATGCTTTTATATTGTATGGTTGACATATTTTACACTTCTAGGTAGAAGACTAAATTGTGAGAAACATCCCAAGTATTTGGCGTTCATTTTGGACCAGGAGATACTTAGCCGTGCCCATATAGACAATTTGGTTTTGAGAGGTAAACAGAGACTCAGAATTTTGAATTATATTTCTGGTAGAGATTGGGGTGCGGATGCGCGGACACTGAGAAACACATACATTGCACTTATTCGACCAATCTTCGAGTACGGTGTTCAGGCCCTCTGTTAGCAACCTAGATAAACTGGAAAGGGTTCAGCTCTCTGCTGCCTGAGCTATAACTGGTTTCCGCAACAACTGTCCGAGGGACATAGTACTGTATGAAGCTGACCTCCAACCCCTCAGGCTTCGGAGTAGGTTTCTCCTGGCCAAATATTTTTCAAGGCTCATCAGTTATGGAGATCAGCACACAACCTCTAGTTATGTGCGTGGCTGGAGCAACAATCTTCGTCTTAAGCGATAAAGTGCGCTTAGCCGAGCTGAAAGTCAGAGTTGGCTGCAAAGCGAAGTTGAACATGTCTCTCTGGCCTTCTGTATGCAGGTTACTGCGTCGTTTCGTGATATAGTCTTTCTCAGGATTGAACTCTGCTCATACACTAACAAAGGCACGCAGCATCCAGATTATCTTAAACACCTCGCTTTGGAAACTATTTATAATATTCCCAGTAACGCGTTGCAGATTTATACTGATGGAAGTAGGGGTGATGGCGCCATCTCCGGTAGCGGTGTCTACATCAACCAGGGTAATGGCATTAGGACATATAGGAGAAACCCCAAATGCTGCTCAGTTTTTCGGGCGGAACTCATAGCCATTGAGGAGGCCTTGAGTTATTGTGTCAAAGAGGGAGTCAATACAGACAATTGGAATTTGACTGACAGCCGTAGTTCTATTCAGCACCTGGCTGAATGGTGGAGACCTTTCGACAGAACGACAGTGAATATTGTTTAGCATTTGGTTTACTTGTGTGCCCAAATTAAGATATTTTATCAATGGGTGCCATCTCACATAGACATTTATGGTAATGAGGTTGCGGATGGTCTGGCCAGAGAGGCCAGCCTTAGGAGTCTATTAACGGTGGCTGTCTTTCTTTCTCGGAATTTGCCTCACGAGTCAAACTTCAAATCAACTACACTTGGAGAAAGACCACGTGCATGAGTGGTATGATTGTATCCGTCCTGGTGCTGCTTTGATTGAGGCAGGCAGTAGGGGAGAACAGACGGCTCTGGCCATACACCGCAGCGGCCATATTCGTGCTCTTCGGCATGTGTTGGATTCTAAGGTTAATCACCTTCGCCCGAAGTGAAATTGGGTTCAAGCCTCTACTGCCTATACCTTGGCATGTATTGAATGCCAAAGGAGTAAGCTGTACTACAGTCCTGGAGTACTTCTTCACCTTTTGAAGACTCACGGGTTCATGGACTTGATTTGATGTCGGTCAAGTGGGATAAGAAACAACAACAACATATTTTATATTTGCGTAATTTTTGCTCCAATTCACATTAAAGATGGTATATGGTCGGAGACCATCATGATATCAGTAAGTCATAACGTTGTTGCTGTATTTACTCTCCGGGGTTGGTCCTTCAAGCCTTGCTATTCGGGCTTGAATGGGCCAGTCCCGAGTATTCGATAATTTTATGATAAATTTTTGTTCTCGGACCCGTGCTCTTATTTTAGGCAGGAAGGGCCCAGATTTAAGCTTTAAGGCTTGACTGGGCCCGATCCGAGTATTTGATTATTGTATGATTAATTTTTGTGTTTGGGCCTGTGCTTCTATTTTAGACAGGGGGGGGCCGATATTTAAGCTTTGGGGCTTGATTAGGCCCGACCTGAGTAATCGATAATTTCAGATTATTTTTTGTTCTCAGGTCTGTGCTCCTATTTTAGACAGGAGGGGGCCAAGATTTAAGCTTTAGGGTTTGTCTGGGGCCGGCCCGAGTATTCGAAAATATTATGATTTATTTTTGTTCTCGGACCTGCGCTCCTATTGTAGAAAGGAGGGGGCCCATATTTAGGCTTTGGGGCTTGATTGAGTTTGGCTTGAATATTCGATAATTTTATACTTAATTTTTGGTCTCGGGCCTGTACTCCTGTTATAGGCAGGAGTGGCCTAGGTTTAAGTTTTGGGGCTTGACTAGGCCCGGCCAGAGTAATCGATAATATTTTGATTAATTTTTATTCTTAGGCATGTGCTCCTATTTTAGACAGGAGAGGTCCAGATTTAAGCTGTAGGGTTTGACTGGACCTTGTCCTAGAATTTGATAATTTTCTGATTAATTTTTGTTCTCGAGCCTGTGCTCCTATTTTAGACAGGACGGGCCCAATTGTAAGCTTTAGGACTTGTCTGGGACCAACCCGTGTATTTGATAATATTATGATTAATTTTTTTATCTCGGGCCTGCGCTCCTATTGTAGACAGGAGGGGGCCCATATTGACGCTATGGGGCTTGATTGGGTTTGACCCGAGTATTCGATAATTTTATGAAAAATTTTTGTTCTCAGAACCGTGCTCTTATCTTAGACAAGAAGATCCCAGATTTAAGCTTTAGAACTTGACTGGGGCCGATCCGAGTATTTTATTATTGTATGATTAATTTTTGTGCTTGGGCCTGTGTTCCTATTTTAGACAGGGGGAGCCCAGAATTAAGCTTTGGAGTATGATTGGGCTTAGCCCAAGTATTCGATAATTTTATGATTAATTTTTGTTCTAGGTCCTATTGTCCTATTTTACACAGGAAGGGCCCAGATGTATGCTTTAGGACTTGACTGGGACCGGCCCGTGTATTCGATACTATTTTGATTAAGTTTTGTTCTCGGGACTGCACTGCTATTGTAGAAGAGAGGGAGTCTATATTTAAGTTTTGGGGCTTGATTGAGTTTGGCTCGAGTATTCGATAATTTTATGCCTAAATTTTGTTCTCGGGCCTGTACTCCTATTATGGACAGGAGTGGCCTAGGTTTTGGATCTTGACTGGGCCGGGGCCGAGTAATCGATAATTTGTAGATTAATTTTTATTCTTGAGCCTCTGTTCCTATTTTAGAAATGAGGGTTCAGATTTAAGCTTTAGGGCCTGACTGGCCCTGGTCCAAGTATTTGATAATTTTATGATTAATTTTTGTTCTCGTGTCTGTGTTCCTATTTTAGACAGGATGGGCCCAGATGTAAGCTTTAGGGCTTGATTAGGTTTGACCCGAATATTCGATAATAATTTTATACTTAATTTTTGTTCTCGGGCCTGTACTATTATAGACAGGAGTGGATTAGGTTTAAATTTTGGGGCTTGACTGGGCCTGGCCCGAATGTTCGATAATTTTTGATTAATTTTTATTCTTGGCCCTGTGTTCCTATTTTAGACAGGAAGAGCCCAGAATTAAGCTTTAGAGTATGATTGGGATTGTCCCGAGTATTCGATAATTTTATGATTGATTTTTGTTCTCGGGCCAGTGATCCTATTTTAGACTGGAGTTACCCATATTTGAGTTTTGGAGCTTCACTAGGTCCGGCCAGAGTATTCGATAAATTTTTGATTAATTTTTATTTATGGGCCTGCGTTCCTATTTTAGACAGGTGGAGGCCAGATTGAAGCTTTAGAATATGATTAGGCTTGGCCCGAGTATTCGATAATTTTATGATTAATTTCTGTTCTCGGGCCAGTGATACTATTTTAGACAGGAGGGGCCCAGATTTAAGTTTTGGGGCTTGTCTGTGCCATGCCCGAGTTTTCGATAATATATTTTTATAAGGAATTACAGTTTCTCGGGCCTTTGCTCCTACGTTGGATTATGAAGTCACTTTGTTATCCGGGCTCGAATGCATCCGAGTAATCTGTATAATAACTATTTGAACTCGAGCCGTTTTTTGTATTGACACGGATTTCTATAATAAGTGGCTAAATCCGGTCAATATCCATCCAGTCCTCAGCCATTCATTCCTAAGTTTAGGGTCAGTGCTGGCTTTATATCTCCAGGTTCCATATAAATGAGGGTAAAAAGATGGAGCAAATAGTGCATATGTATAAGAAGTGAATTTTGTATTAGAAGGAGTATATCTTAAAAATAATAATAACAAAATAATTAAACATTGGACAAAATTATGTTTCACATAAATAACTAAAGAATTTGATATTTATCGAATGTTTATGTATCGATTACTGAAAAAGATAACACAAGAACAAAAATTATATTTATTAGCTTTTTTTAATAAATGCCTTACGAGAAGAAAGTCAGAAATAACCATTAAATTGATTTTAAATACACCTATAATTCATTATATACATTATAAATAAAAATATTATATTTCTCTAATACTTAAAATAGTACTAGCTGTGTTTAATTCTTAAACCGCATTTATTAGTTTCCTAAGTAATTGATATAATTCGTCCTGTCTCACAGCGTTTTTTATTTTGAATGTAAGAAACTGTATCGAGATTTAGAAAATAATTAAATACATTGGAATTTATGTTGGTTTTCTACAAAATGTCCAATTGACTCTGGTTAAGTAATTTAAGAACATGCAATTAATTCTTTCCCGCTGCCTTCTTAAAATATAATAAATAATCTTTTGAAATTTCTGTAACTTTATAGCAAATATTTTTAAAAAATATCAAAATATAAAAATGACTCGCAAAATGAAAATGAAAGGATAAAGTGTTTATTAATAAATATTGATATCTTATAATTTATAATTATCATTATATATATAATAAAACTTATATCTTTTAAATATTTCTATTATAATGATTAGTCAAAATCCTAGTCTATATTATTTGTTGTACAAAGTTGAATTTTTCCTATTTTTGAAGATATTATTTAAGACTTTAATCAAAAACACCTTTTTCTAAAATCTGCTTTCTTAAATCGTGCATTATATTGCATTTCAAAATAATATATCCTATTCATATTTATTACTTAAATTTCTTAGTTTTCAATACCATTTATATACTGTATACTACCTGAAGTTAGCATTTCCTGTATTTAATCTGCTTTCTTAAATCATGCATTATATTGTATTTCAAAATAATATATCCTATTCATATTTATTATTTAAATTTCTTAGTTTTCAATACCATTTATATACTGTATACTACCTGAAGTTAGCATTTCCTATATATTAACTTTTATTAACTATTATCCATGGTTACATCACAGAAAAAGATGAAAATAATAAGTGATGACTATGAGTAAATAGCAATAACTAATAAACATCCATAGTTTCATAACAAAAAATTATAAAACTAATAATTGCGATGGTTATGATTAAAGAATTAAGGATTGATACCGATTTCCGTAAAAACTCAAGAACACTGAAATGAGTATGAAATAATGAAATTAAGAAATTTTACATAATAAAGCAAATTCTGATATGTTGAAAATGAAATAATGAAATTATGAAATTTTACATAATAAAATAAATTGTGATATGTTTTAATAGTTTGTTGTTTGAATTTGATTTTGTATAGCAGTATGACAAGCTCCATTTCTCACAGAATAGGACAATAGGAGAATCAATGATGGGGAGTACCAACATTCGTTTTTCTATATACTTTAATTTTATAGAGCTTAGCATTTTATAGAACTGCATTTATAAATAATTAGCTTGTTCGTGACATTCTAGAAACTCTAACCAAGAACTTCAAAAGTAGACGTTAAGAAAGATTAATTCTTCTAAGTTAGTGATTTCCCTTCTAACAGGGGAATATATATCTATTGGAACAAGTTAATCATCGTCTTCACAATTAAGAATGTGGCCCATTAGCCCCATCATTCAAATGAAAGCCGATATGAGTTTTTTAAACTGCTTGTTATTTATTCTCTTATTTGTTGTTGTTGTTGTTTCTGATGACCTCCTGTAAATCGAATCATAGCCGACACAGGACCAGTGACTCAGGAAAGAACGAATAGACAATATAAGAGAACAAAGTTTATTTCGGACAAGCATCACTGACAAGGGTAAAAGGGGGTGCAGCTTCACATTGTAGATGAGGATCCAGTAGGCGGAAGATTGACTATACCTCGATATACAACCATGCCTTTCTCGGGATTCGAACCCGAGCCCACCGGACAGCAGCCGACGACGCTATCCACTTCACCGACAAGGCGGCATTCTCTTATTTTATACAACATTAGCAAATAAATTATGTTGCTTTTGAACAATATTTATTAAAATCCTGATGTTAGCAGCATATGACTTTTTCTATATAATAGAAGCACTTTACATATTTCAATGCGAAATAGTGATGGACAAGATCCAAGGCACAATGAATATATGTTAATTATTATTTCATCAATTTGGCGTCATTTTCGTAACTTTAACGCATTTTTGCGAATTTGGCGACATCTTCTTCAATTTGCCACCATATGAAAAAAAATGCCGAGTTGACAATATTTCGTCAAAGTTGTCATTTTTATGTAATTTTTTAGATATATTTGTGTAAAAAACGTGCAACATTCTAGTCATCGGTTCAAAATACCGTTTCAAAGTGTGTTTCATTAGTTTTAGAATTAAAAATGACTTATAAAATGATTACATATTTAGCATTATTGAATGTTCTGACTTTTTATTATGATTTTTTCAAAAAGTCATTCGAATGTTTGGGGGTTCGAATGTAACTTCCAAACGTTCGATCTCGTTTAAAATAAATATGATTCCACTATTCACATATCATAATAATCATACAAAATTACGAACTCCGTTCCTTCATGAGATATTGCATCCACAGACTCATGGACATACACATATATTCACGCACATATATGCGCACATATGCACACACATATACACACACATACATCACCTCAAAAACGTTTTATTCGAAATGCTTGAAACATGCTCTTCCGTCGAAAACTCCAATTCGAATTTTTGACCCGTCTCACAATACTTTCTTAATACCTTATACTATGTAAAAAAAATCTGATGTGGTCAGCATATGACTTTCTCTGCAGATTCATATTCACGTTCTCTCCATTTCTTCCATAATTCATTGAATTTAATTACACACCCGTAATTATTTAAAATTACACTGAATTTGTAAATTTTAATTCAATTTTCGTTGTCATTTGGTAACTGGACATATTTTCAAATCTGGCGTAGCGAAAATGCGAAAAATCTAAAATATCTCAAGAATGGCTATTCTTAGTGTAATGGGGTTGGTTAATTCTTTTTATCGTTAAAAATTACGTATAAAACAAGCATTTAATAGATGTATTTGAGAATACAAATTTTTTTATTTTACTTTTTGACAACTTTTGAGGACCATTTCGCAAAAATGGCAGTTTATTTTTGTCCGAATCGTACCAAAATCTAATCAGTACCAACGTAACCTACAAGTGACTGCCAAATTTCGTAAAATCTACCAAATAAACAATTTCGTAAAATCTTCGTGATCTACCAAATTTCGTAAAATTTGATCTATTAGACTTTCAGCTAAAATGGATAAAGGAAATTTTTGCGGGCCATTTCGCAAAAAGGGCGGGTTAATTTATCCTAAATCATATCCAAAACTAATCAGCACCAGGGTCACCCAGAAGTGATTTACCTACTAAAATTTATGAAGTTTGGTCCCTTAGTTTTTGAGTAAGGATGGATACATACATTGCACAGACAGACACACAGACACACAAGCACACAGGCAGACAGACAGACACACACACACACACGCAGAAGTCACACTAAATATAATTTTTCCGCTTTCTAGAGGTCCCCCTTTTCATCTTTACTACTTGCTAATATATTAGATACTTCTTCTCGTACTACAGGGTATTTCATATTTTATTTTTTTTATAGCAAATCCTAAGATAAAAAAAAATGGGATCCAAATTGCAGAAAACATTTTCCTTAATTGTCCATGTGAGATGAAGGCTTATTTTCTCCCAATTTTTATGAAGCGGATTAAAATTAATAATTAAAACGCGCAAAAAACATAAGTTGCTTTTTGACATTTTTTTTATCAGCCTGCAGGTAACATTTTGTTAATTAGATCGCATTAAAAATATTTATTTTAAAAGATTTATTCGTAAAATCAGATTATGCATAAAAAATAAGTTTTATTTGCCCACCCATATAAGATCGATCCTATTTTACACTGCTTAAATGCAGTATTTGGTACCATATAACACGAAACATTACCGCTGTAAAATCACCTACCAATCTAAATTTTATTCGCAGACACTCTCTATGGAATAAAAGTATCTGCCACTGTTTGACAAATTTTGCTTCCCTTGAGGTACTCTATCTCGAACCGAAAAGCCTTTAACATACAAAAATATATTTGGTACATTTGCGTAAACATGTTAGAGAAACACGCTGATATAAACCATTTTCTTTTTAAATTAAGAGATGTTTAATGTCAATGTCAAACAAAGGATATTTGAGCCACGAGCATGCATACTGGACAGCCTAACAATAGCAAAACTGGGACATTTTGAAGGCATGCAGATACATAGTTGAATTTTTGCAGATAGGAGAACATCTTTATTTTATTTCTAATTAGTTTGTGAGGTATTTTATTTTCTGATGCACTTCTGAAGTGAAAAATTTTCTTCCGTATGAGCAAGGATTTATTTAAACGAGCAGATATCCAATTTCTGTGTAATTAGTTGCTGTCGAAAATGTCACAAGGATGACCAATGATGACTTATTTAAGTACTGAGAACATTAAAAGTAAAAACATTTAATTCTAAACGACTTTAACTTTAGTTATTACACTTGTAACACTGAATGTGGTCGCGGTAGCTCAGTGGCTAGAACGCAGAAATTGCACTCGGTAGGCCCGGGTTCGATTCCCGCCACTGCCAGAACTGTCGCTGTGTTTACGCGGAGTACGATCACGTTAAACATGTGGGACCGTAAGTCCTTCCGAGAGGTTGGTGGTAGGGGAAGGAGGGTACCGTCCCTGGGGATGGCTCCCCCACTGGGTTCCGGTTTAAATTGGGTGGCACTTCCGGCAGTCCAAATAGTTACCTTACACCTTTCTGGTAGGTCAGCCGGTCTGGGTCTCAACTTGTAACAATGAGGACAACGTTGAACAAGATTGAACAATAATAGAACACTGTTGAAACTTACATAGGGTTTCACAACTATTTCAAATCCCTACTTCGCTCTCTCTAATATTTGGTGGTATATGCGTAGCTCCCTATGTATATATCACCAACCTCTCCAAATTACTTATGGACTAACACATTCAAAGTGTCCGTACTCCGCGTAAACATAGGGATGGTTTGGGCAGAGCCAAATATCGAACTCCGGTCTTCCGAGTGCAATTCCAGCGCGTTAACCAATGATATGTCTCACCTCCGGTCAGATTGGCTTGCAGCACAACTATTTCTTCTTCTTCACAGAGCCAGATCGTCCGACCTACCAGAAGGTGTAAAATATCTGTTTGAGTGACTTGGGCAGAGCCACCCAATTTAGACTGGAACCCAGTGAGGTTGCATCCACAAGAACCGTACACTATTTCCCTTACCACCAACCTCTCAAAAGGACTTAAGGACCCAGATATGTATAATGTCCTTAATCCGCATAAACACGGAAACAGTTTGGATGGAGTCTAAAGAATAGAACTCAGATCATGCTATTGCAATCCCCACACACAACAGGGTTATTCCACCCATCTATGTCAATCCTTCGTTCTTGCTTTCGATCCAGACGATCCGACCTACTCAAAGGTGTATGTGGAAACCTTTTTTCCTCTTTAATCCAAACCGTCTGACCTACCTCAAGGTGTATGTGTAAACCCTTCTTCTTCTTCGACCCAGGCCGTCTGACATACGTGAAGGTGCATGTGTGAACCCTCCTTCTTCGACCCAGATCGTCCAACCTACCCAAATATGTAAGGTACTTGTTTGTTTTCCTGGGAAGTGCCACCCCATTTAGACACTAACCCACTGAGGGCGGCATCAACAAGGAACGTACCCTCCTTCCTCTACCACTAATCTCTTAGAAAGATTTATGGACCCACATATATAACGTTCCCGTACTCTGAACAGGGAGACAATTTGGGCAGAACCGGGAATCAAACTTGGGCCATCCGAGTGTGTGTAATCCCTGAGCGCAAATCACTGGATTAGTCCATCCCATGTGTAAACCTTAGCTCTTTATAAATCATAGCTCGAAAATCCTTTCGACTTAAATCCCTGTTTGTCACTACCTTATTATATTATTGAAATTATTATTATTTCAATCTGCGTACAACTGTACGTAGATGGACAAAAAATTCCATCTTCCTACCAATCGTATTTTTTGAGTAAAATAGATCACAAAGTTCATCCAAAGATTGAATTAATGTGAATGGAGGATGGACTTAGCTTCGTTCAATTAAAAATAGTTCTTTAAAAAGATCTTGCAAATCCGACAATGACTTCTAATTTTGATTGTAATAAGTTCTTTAATTTTACTTTCTCTTGAAAGTTGAGAAATATATATATATATTTTAAGTTTTGTTCCTCTTGGCACAGTGGCAACCAGATGCATTTGACGTTCCGTGAAAATGAGATTTTTTATATGCCTTGTTTTATTTTCCTTGGAAGAATACGTTACGCTTTCATTTTTCTGATTAATTTTTTATAATTAATAGTATAATTATGGTAAATTATCTTTACCGTGGAAATTAATTTTAATACCAAGTTAAAAATAAAAAGTTAAATTCGTAATTTGTTTTGTTTTATTCAATACAGACCGTCCAACCTACCAGAAGTTGTAAGGTATCTGTTTAGATGGTAGGGAAGTGCCACCTAATAAAGACTGGAATCCAGTGGGGGTAGCATCCACAGGGACAGTACTCTCTTTCCCCTACAACCAACCTCTCGAAACGGCTTACATATTTAACTTGCCCGTACTACACGTGATCACAGGAACAGTTTGGGAAGAGTCAGGAATCGAACTCGGATCGTCCGAGTGCAATCCTCGTGCCTTAACTACTGGGCTATCCAACCCCTAAATTCGTAATTTATAAAGAACAGCCCATGAGGGGAAAAGGACACCATTAGAAGGGGAGTACCCGGATTCCGGAAAGGGACGGGACCGCCAATAGTTTTTGAGGCAGGAGTAGACATAAAAAATTCACAAAAAATATAAAATCAAATATGGAAATGGCTCATGATAAATGTTTATAGAGGACCCACAATTTCTGTAGACGTGCATAGTGAATGCTGATAATCCTCAATCACATAAGTTAATACAATAACAAGTGTTTTCAATGTAAATTTACTATATACCAAGAACAATAATCAGAACAAACCCCGTAAACAAACCGTTAATAAAGCACATCAGTGCCCTTAGATCCAGGCCAACCTAATTGATAATCTCAGGTCAATTTGGGTGCAAGCCAAGCTCGAAGTACCAGGCCACGAGGAAGCCAATCACTAAAAGGGCCAACTTAAGTCAATGAACATATATGCTTATTATCAGAAAAATCTACCATGCAATATAGCATAATATATACATAGATAAATCATACATAATATTAAACTTTAAACATATAGTAAATAAAATATTTACATCAAATATTAGCTATGTTCATCTATCTATAGTGTCAATAGCAATTAAAGTCCGTTCTGAAAAGTCCAGGAGGCAATGGATGTCGTAAAATGTATCCTCGTTCGGCTATTCAAACAGCATCACCATTAATACCAACATCAATGCTCGTAGGAAACTTCGTTATAAAAATCAAAGTGTCAGAGAATTAATATCATAGTCCAAAGCAAAGCAAAATCCATCAAAATGAAAATATTGTCCCGCAATTGTTCAATTAAAGCTGATTCAGAGTGAAATCGGTCGGGAGATGTCCTTAATGAAGTAGTATCATTAATCCCTGGACTTTTTATTTAATTTTACTAATTTTGTTAATAGAATATATACATAACTAAGACCGCAATGTTTAAATAAAGACATTCAATCCTTATATTATTAACTCAATTAAAATTACGTCTCTTCCTGACCAGCATTATAATAACAATTAGAAGAGTTGTGACGTCATGGAAGTCTTTAAAATTAATTTAAGCAGTACCAATAGTGGTACAAATTCCAAAACCATTCATTTGATAGTCTCCGTATAATACCATTGTTGTGTTTGACAGATAGAATAAAACTTGCTGTGTTTAAAAAAGATAAATGAAGACATAATATTTAGTTTAAAGAAAATTAGTTTATTAAATTGTAACTTCAATTATTTCCAATTAACAAATACAAAAACACTGCTCACAGGCAGGCAACTCAGGAAGAATTAACATTAGAATTTTAGAATTTTATCAACTTAGTTAAAATTAAGGAATTAGCATAAAAACTTAACTCAAAACAATCTATTTAAATTTCATCAAAAATCATTAACAAAAATATTAAATTTAAAGAATTTTAGAATTTTAACCCAGGCTCTTAAAAATTATGAAGGTTTAGAAATTTGCTCTCAGAATGAAGTTTAGAATTTTAATTTTACAGAATAAATTTTAGTTAAATGCATTTCAAAAATATTGAGAAATCATATTCAGAATTAAAGAAATTAAGGGTTTAAATAAAACATCAGTATTCACCCGGATGGGCCGCCAGACAGGGGGAAAGTTCCAATCATTGGAGCAGCACAGATTTTGGAAAAAAACTGGTTTTCTTGGGATCAGGATCTCAACAAACTTTAGTCAGGAAAGGATTCAGCACTTTTGAAAAACATCAGCAGAGGCCTAACAACCACATCGGGAACGCTAGGATTTTCTCAAAACTCGGACGTCATCGTCAGACGCTTCATTCACATAACTCGCAAAAGGAATTTCACCATACACTTTTCTGGAGAGTTACGTCGCGAATTACGCGAAAAAGCTTGAAAAATGCATAATTTAAATTAAAACAACTAATGAAAAAAAAGAATAACGCGAGGAACTTAACGTTCCATTAAAAAAACTCGCGTGGAACATAAGTTCCATTCGAAAAAAAACAACGCGCTTCTCGCGCTAACGCACAACGAAGGATTTCAACAAAAAACTGAAACTGAAAAGTTCTACGCGCGTATTTATACTTGCGGCAAAAGGGCGAGTTTAGATAAACGGCAGCAATTAAAATTCGCTTACCGAAATTAGAATTGCCAAAATAATACTCATAATTCCGAGAGCAGACGATCCGTAAAAACGCGAACCAATTAAAAAAAATCCCGAATTCTAAAGAGGTGCGAAAAACGCTTAGGTGGCGGCTTAATCGCAGTAAAGGGCCCGCGAAACAAAATTCCGAAAATGGCCGCAACTGAAATTTTTGAATTACAGTGAGACATGGAAATAACTTGAAACTGTAGAACAAACGGAATTTCTAACCAAAATGGGAAAATGGGACGTCAAATTAAAGAGAATTTTAAGGGGAATCAAATAAATAAATAATTTCTAAAATTTGCAAATCAAAAGTAATATTAATTTAAGGAATGGAACATTTTTAACTAAGAATATCATAAAGAAAATTAATTTAGAAGATTAAAAATATTCTAATTAAAGAATAAATGAAAAGCCAATAAATATTATTTAAATATTACCAAATTAAGAATATTGAGCCAGGGAAAAAGAAATAAAAGTAAATTTTCAAATCTCCAAATTACCTAAATACTAAAGCAACCCAACACATTCCTTCCACCTATCCCCCAAAAATTTTTCATTTGAAAAATGAAAAATTTTTGATAATAAAATAAAATATCTATCAGAAGTTACCAATTTAAGTATAGCAATTTTTATCCGAATTCAACCTCTATTTCGGAATAAGCAATTTGTTAACAAACTATAAACTAAAACAATAATTATATAACAGTGAATAAATTTTTGTACATCAGATCACTAAATTTGTGTAGACAAAAGTAAAGGTAGAGGATTTGACATTGATTCTCATTAGCTATAAATAAAAATAAATTTTTAAGAAAACATTGGACCAGCCAAATAGTTTTCAAAGAATCGAAACATTGAATTTTGAAAAGGTACCTTGAATAACCAATGAGAAACAACTCTCACTTCCACTACAAAATATAAATACCAGCTGGAAAGAGAAAAAAAAATGTGTAAATAGAGTGATCTAAAAAAATAAAACAATGTACATAAGTTGTATAAAATAATAAAAATTTCAATAGAAGTGTCAAATGACAATTGACACAATAACAATTATTATCAATAAGTAACAATAATATACTAAAATTTCAAAGACACAAGTATCTATTCATGTCCATTCAGAACTACACATAACATCATCTGCATCTGCAGTTATCTAATATACACTGCCACTTTTATCTTTGCAGAACTCTAATACTTTTAACGACAACAAATATATACCAAAAAATATCAACATATGTGATCAGAACTTACGTCATGGACCACCTAATCAAATATTTGCATAAATCTGCACTCTCAATAACAATAAATAAGTAACTATATATCTCTATCAATATAAATATAATCAATTCATATAATCCAAATTAATCTTTTCTCAATCATTCTCTAAATCCTGCAGTAATCTGCAATATCAATAGCAACAAATTTTATCTTAAATCAACATCAATTAAATCCAGTTTGCAGCATTCTGCAATGTATCAATAACAAATACACACATATAAAAATTATACACTTAAAAAAAATTATGTTGCGCAACAATAAAATAAAAAAAAAATGTCATTCTAGTTTTTCCTTTGTCGTAAATTATATCTTTGTGTTGGAATTATATCATTCTCATGAGATGTATTACTTGCTGAATTATCAGATTGTGCACAAGAAAAGAACACAGAATCTCTTTCTGGAATTTTTGTTAATCTGTCAATGTGCACCAACTGAATATTTCGTGTGTCATTTACATGTTGAATTTTAAAGTTTACATTAGATGTTTTTTGTATAACTTTAAAAGGACCTTTATTAAGTTTGGAGAGTTTCTTACAATGTCCCCTTGGAAAAACAGGAATGTATAAATATACTAAATCTCCAACTTTTATATCTTTTATAACAGCAGACTTATTTCTGTATGTCTCTTGTGTTTTAGCTGCTTTAAGTAAGTTCTTCTTTACTATTTCAAAAGATTTTTTCATACGAATTGCCAAATCCTGACTATAATCACTAACAGTGGTAAAATTTTGTTCATTTAAATTAAAAAGAAGATGATGTGGCAAAATTAATTCTCTACCATAGAGAAGATTAGCTGGAGACTCACCAGTCGAGGAATGGATTGAAGTTCGGTGGGCCAGCAAGGCAAAAGATAAATGTCGATCCCAATCCTCTTGTGTTTCAGACACTAAATGACTAAGTGTGTTAATTATTTTACTGTTTAAACGCTCGCAGACTCCATCCGATTGTGGGTGATAGCTAGTAGTGGTATGTTTTTCAATACCTAATTTTTCATACAACTTCATGGCAGCATTCGAAATGAAATTAGATCCTTTGTCAGTGATAATGTGTTTTGGCACACCATGAAGAGAAAAGAAGTTTTCTAAACAATTTAAAATAGTTTCAGATTTAATATTGGGGATAGCATAAGCTTCTGGCCAACGAGTAAAATAGTCTGTAATTACCAGTATGTACTTATTGCCAGAGTAAGTTAGAGGCATGGGGCCAATACAATCCATAGCTATTCTTTCCATAGGGTAAGTAGAATTTGGAAACCTCTGTAAAGGAGCTTTTTGTTTTTGTTTAAATCCTCTTTTCTGTAAACAATCAGGACAACTCTTAACATAATTTAAAATTTGAACATACATCCTAGGCCAATAAAAGTGTTGCTGAATTTTCCTCAAAGTCCTTCTAAAACCACCATGTCCTGCAGTGATCGAATCATGACAATAATTTAGAATATCAGAGATCAAATTTTGTGGAACAACAATACGCTCTTTTCTTTGATATTTTAATTTAGGTTTCCTATTAGTACAATATAATACATCATCTTTTAAGAAAAACATTAAATTTTTAGGGAATGGGTCAATATTTTTATCTAAGCATGAGCCAATTCTTATACAATTAGGGTCAGAATTTTGAGAATTACGTACTCTTAAAAGAAGGTTTGTATCAACATCCAAGTCTATAGTGTTTACGTTTACATTATTTACACATCTAGATAGATAATCAGCTGTTAAATTTAGGCGACCAGGTTTATGAATAATTTTGTAATTAAACTGGGTCATGGACATTATCCATCGTGCTATCCTAGAAGTGGGGTCTTTTAATTTTAAAACATTTGAAAGGGAGGCCTGATCACAATAAACAGTAAAATGTTTTCCCAAAAGGTATTGCTTAAAATAGGATGTTGCCCAGACAACTCCTAAAGTCTCTTTCTCGACTGTGCTATAGTTTATTTCTGCATCTTTTAGTTTTTTACTAGCATAAGCAATAGGGTGCAAAAATCCATCCTTTCCTTCTTGACAGAGAACTGCTCCTAGAGCAAAATTTGATGCATCGGTACATACCGAAAACGGTTTTGAAAAATCAGGGAGATGTAAAATGGGTTCTTTAAGTAATTCGGATTTTAAGGTTTGATAAGAATTTTCTGCTTCAGGGGTCCAAGAGAATTTAATATTTTGCTTAGTTAAATTAGTTAAGGGAAGAGCTTTTAAGGAGTAATTTTCAATAAATTTTCTGTAGAAGCCAGTTAATCCTAAAAATTGGCGAATTTGTTTTTTAGAGGTAGGTATTTGAAAATTTTTAACAGTTTTTAAATTTGAGGGGTCAGGCTGGACAATACCTTCAGAAACTTGAAAACCCAAATAATTTATTGAAGATTTAAAAAAATTGCATTTACTTGGCTTTAAACATAATTTATGTTGAGCTAATCTATCAAATACTACCTTTAATTTCATTAAGTGTTCCTCAAAGGTTCTAGATGCAATAACAATATCATCTATGTAAATAGAAATTTGTAAAGGGGAAAGCTTAGCTAGGACGATGGACATAAGTCGTTGAAAGGAGCTGGGGGCATTTTTCAAACCGAAAGGGACTCTTTTCCATTCATAGTGGCCAAAAGGTGTAGAAAAGCCACATTTGTGTGTGTCGTCTGGGTGCAATTTCATTTGATAAAATCCTGATGTTAAGTCTAATGTAGAAAAATATTTCGCACCATTTAAACTATCAATCAATTCAGTGATATTTGGCAGTGGAAAAATATCATCAATAGTTTTATCATTTAATTTTCTAAAATCTGTTACTAATCTTAATGTTCCATCTGCCTTTTTAACAAACAGTACAGGTGCGGAGAATGGTGAATCACTTTCTTGTATAATGTCATTTTCAAGAAGCTCATTAATTTGTCTATCTAATTCATCTCTTACATGATAAGGAACTCTATAAGGTTTTTGTTTAACAGGAATATCATCTTTTAAGTTAATGTTATGAAAAACTGTATCACACCCCTTTAAATCTGGAATAGAATTAGCAAAAATATGTTTATAATCATTAATTAAACTCTCTATTTGTCTTTTTTCATTATAGTCTAAGTGTGAAAGATCAAAATTTCCTCCCCAAACATCAAAATTATCACCACTCTCTGCACTTGACTCAGTAATATTGTTAACTGAAAAGGAAGATACTACTGTGATAGGAACAATTTTTGCTAAATTTGAATGCTTATTTATGTGCAACTCATCAGTTGACAAATTCAATACTTTTACATTATATATATTAGATCTAGATACATTATTTACTGATCTAGCGACCAGAATTTTACTGTTGTTTAAAGGCTCAATCATCACAGTAGGTGAATTAAATTTAACAATCTCTTTTAATTTTAGTTGTATGAAAGCCTCCGATAGAGGAGGAATTGTGTATTTCCTAAGTGCATAGCACAAATTATCCCTATATTTTTCAGAATTCAAAGTATTTTCTCTGTTAATTTCATAATTATTAAAGAATTGAGTTGTATCAGATAATGAAAATGGTACAGATTCATCCTTAATTGCAAAAGGCACAGTTACAATATTATTGTATAAAACATTATTAGTAAAATCTATTGACATCTTATAACCCTTTAAAAATTTCACACCAAGTATTGCTGAATAATTACAAGAATCACAGTTCATAATATAAAAATCAACATTAAATATTTTGTTATTTAAATGTAAATTAATATTTAATTTCCTGGAAATTTTTATAATATCACTAGAGATGCCTTTTAAATTTATATTACACTTTGTTAATTGACTGTCAGGTATATTTAAATGAGATAATACATTTGTAAACAACACATTAATAGAAGCACCAGAATCAATAAGTATAGGAATATCAACATTATTTATCATACCAGAAATCACTGGTAGAGACAAATTCTGTAATGAAATCAAATTTGAATTTTGCACCACAGGTAACACCCCAAGGGCTTCAGAAGGTAAGTTGGAGTGAAAACTCCCTTCACCCTTACTTAGTTTAAATTTTGTTTGTCGTTGTCATTTTTATCACCCCTAGGTGTATAAAAAGTGTTGTAACTCATTTTAGGTTTAGTTTCATTAATGTCAGGCTGAAAGTTTTGATTTGGCTGATGGTAAAAAAATTGAGTAGGTTGTTGAAATCCTTGCATTTGTTGTGGAAAACCATATGGATAGTTTTGTGTAGGTTGTGGAAAATAAAAAGGTTGTTGATACATTCGAGTAGGCAGAGACCTAGAATTTCTGTTGAACCTGCGTGATTGAGGAAATTTCCTACAATCCACACTTATGTGACCTAATAGACCACATGAAAAACACCTTCGGCTATCCTTTGTCACTCTAGTTTGAGGCAGCTGTGGTTTGGTGTTAATCTGAGTTTGCAACTCAGCAAGCCTTTTAGTGAGGTTCTCTACCTCCATTTTATTTCTCTTAAGCTCATCATGGAGCTGCTTATTTTCAGACTCTCCAATACTCATGACATATTGGGGATCATCCCCATGTTGCTTGCTCCACACCTCTTCCTCCGCCACAGCATGCCTTTTTGCAGAGTCAAAACTCTTGTGGTTTTGAGGTAGGATTAGCCGTTTGAAATGAGGCTTCAAGCCTTCAATGAAAACCGAGCACAAGACATCAAGTCTTTGCTGGTTTGCCACTCTGTCATTTAGTAAGCCAGGTGAAACAGTTTTGTATGAGGAAGCCTCAACTCTAGCAGCAAACTGACGCACAGATTCATTTGGTCTCTGATAACTCTGCAGAAATGCTCTCAAGTTACTGTGTAAACATTCTATTGAGGAAAATCTGTCGCGTAAAGCTTTAAGAATTTGAGAGAAAGATTTCTCTTCTTTTAACTTAGGATTATCTCTAATAAATCTTGCAGCTATGCCTGACAGTTTTAACTTTAAAACTAAGACCTTGTCTGACTCTGACCAATTTGCATGGCCAGCTAACATTTTAATTCTATCTATGTAATCCTCCAATGGGAGGCCAGATTCCTCTCCTGAAAATACTGGGATTGAATCTAAAAAGTCTCCTATTGAAGAGACTGTTTTAAAATTACTCATTACATTACATTTAGAAGAATCTATTTTTAATCCCTGTTCATTTGAGTCATATTGTTTACTATTAACATTTGAATCAATATTTTTGTTACCAACAGAATTTACATTATCAGAGGTTGCCTCAATGTTTATTTTAGAAGGTAAATTTCTTTCCAATAAGGATAACCAAGTTTTCTTGGTACTAGCAACCTGACTTCTGGGAATTAAATCCCAATCTTTACCATCATTTGAATTTGTAAGAAATGAAGGAAATGGCTCTTTACCAACAAAGAACATAGCATATAATAAAGTTTCAAAAGGCTTATCTTTAGAGCCATCTCCAGTTTCATCTGACCCAAATACAGAAACATACATACAGTTACTTTCTCTAATATCATCCATAATTGCAATACAATTGAAAGTTTAATACTACTAATAAATATTATAAAACATGAGAGCAATTTCTAGACTGGTACACGGCACCAAAACTACTGTTGTGTTTGACAGATAGAATAAAACTTGCTGTGTTTAAAAAAGATAAATGAAGACATAATATTTAGTTTAAAGAAAATTAGTTTATTAAATTGTAACTTCAATTATTTCCAATTAACAAATACAAAAACACTGCTCACAGGCAGGCAACTCAGGAAGAATTAACATTAGAATTTTAGAATTTTATCAACTTAGTTAAAATTAAGGAATTAGCATAAAAACTTAACTCAAAACAATCTATTTAAATTTCATCAAAAATCATTAACAAAAATATTAAATTTAAAGAATTTTAGAATTTTAACCCAGGCTCTTAAAAATTATGAAGGTTTAGAAATTTGCTCTCAGAATGAAGTTTAGAATTTTAATTTTACAGAATAAATTTTAGTTAAATGCATTTCAAAAATATTGAGAAATCATATTCAGAATTAAAGAAATTAAGGGTTTAAATAAAACATCAGTATTCACCCGGATGGGCCGCCAGACAGGGGGAAAGTTCCAATCATTGGAGCAGCACAGATTTTGGAAAAAAACTGGTTTTCTTGGGATCAGGATCTCAACAAACTTTAGTCAGGAAAGGATTCAGCACTTTTGAAAAACATCAGCAGAGGCCTAACAACCACATCGGGAACGCTAGGATTTTCTCAAAACTCGGACGTCATCGTCAGACGCTTCATTCACATAACTCGCAAAAGGAATTTCACCATACACTTTTCTGGAGAGTTACGTCGCGAATTACGCGAAAAAGCTTGAAAAATGCATAATTTAAATTAAAACAACTAATGAAAAAAAAGAATAACGCGAGGAACTTAACGTTCCATAAAAAAAACTCGCGTGGAACATAAGTTCCATTCGAAAAAAAACAACGCGCTTCTCGCGCTAACGCACAACGAAGGATTTCAACAAAAAACTGAAACTGAAAAGTTCTACGCGCGTATTTATACTTGCGGCAAAAGGGCGAGTTTAGATAAACGGCAGCAATTAAAATTCGCTTACCGAAATTAGAATTGCCAAAATAATACTCATAATTCCGAGAGCAGACGATCCGTAAAAACGCGAACCAATTAAAAAAAATCCCGAATTCTAAAGAGGTGCGAAAAACGCTTAGGTGGCGGCTTAATCGCAGTAAAGGGCCCGCGAAACAAAATTCCGAAAATGGCCGCAACTGAAATTTTTGAATTACAGTGAGACATGGAAATAACTTGAAACTGTAGAACAAACGGAATTTCTAACCAAAATGGGAAAATGGGACGTCAAATTAAAGGGAATTTTAAGGGGAATCAAATAAATAAATAATTTCTAAAATTTGCAAATCAAAAGTAATATTAATTTAAGGAATGGAACATTTTTAACTAAGAATATCATAAAGAAAATTAATTTAGAAGATTAAAAATATTCTAATTAAAGAATAAATGAAAAACCAATAAATATTATTTAAATATTACCAAATTAAGAATATTGAGCCAGGGAAAAAGAAATAAAAGTAAATTTTCAAATCTCCAAATTACCTAAATACTAAAGCAACCCAACACCATTGTACTACAAAAATTCTTTCAAGTCTCAAAACACTACAGAACCCGTTAAAGTTGAAGAAATGTCCTACAGTTGCATAGAGACAAAGCTTGTCCAGAACAAAACCAATTGTGCAATGAAATTCATGATATCATAACTATTTAATGAACTATTAATTTCGTTTCTTCCTGAGCAGCACTTGAATTATGACGCCATGGAATTCATCAAAAATTAACTCAAGCAGCACCAGCAGTGGTACAGGCCACAAAATCAGTTGATAACCACAGTACAATACTATTGCAACACAAAAATAATTTCTGGCCTCCAAACACTACAGAACCCGTCAAAATATAAAAACTGTCCCGCAGTTACATAGACAAAGCTGGTCCAGTACAAAACCGGTTGAGCAATGACATTAATGTTATGGTAACACTATTCTTTGGAATATTTACTTAATTTTACCATTTGCATAACGAAAACCGCAAAATTAATGAAGAAGATCCAAGAATCGAATTATTAGGATGGGCATAACTCCGTTTCTTCCCAATCAGCACAATAGCAATAAGAAAAGTTGTGACGTCAGAGAATTTTCAATAATTTACAATTAAAATATCAGCAATGGTATAAGCTTCAAAACCAGTTGTTATCATCGGTATAGTGCTATTGTACCACAAAAATAATTTCAAGTCCTTGAGCACCACAGATCAGTACCGAGTCAGAACATGCATCATGGAAAAGTCAAGTGGAACTGTATTGCCTCACCTTCCTTCCCATCTTGATTTGAAACGTAGCGTTTGTTGATTTTTAACTCAGAAAATTTATTGACGTTGAATAGTGCTAATTTTATGAAGTGGTGGTTAATAGTGGTATTGAAGAAATCTTTGAAAAATATGGAATGCTGTGGTATTGTTTAATTCTCCTAAAAGTTATTTTATAGTGTATAATAAGTGTTTAAACATTTTACAAGATGCTAATGCTAAATGTTTATGAAGTTCCCTTGTTAAGTTTACTTTCAATGACTGCCAGTGCCACTAAATAGATGATATAAGCTTAGGGTCATGTGAGAGTTATGTCTGATTCTGACATGGAGTAATGGTCCGTTTAAATTGGAAAGTCCAGTGTAACATGAACTGTATTGTTAAGTTTTGTTTACACATTTCCGAACATATATTTTTATTACGTTTTCATCGGCATAATAGAATGCAGCCCAACTTTTATGGGCAAGTAAATCTAATTACAAAACATAGAAATCATTCAGCTTAATCTGCACATTTTAACACCTAATATTAATTATTCTGAATTTATTTATTTTTACTTTCCCTATATGCATAGTATAATGCATAATGAAAGCATTGTTACAAGGTTGAAAATTCGAATTTCGGTTTTCGATAAGAGAGCACGTTTCAAGCTTCCCTGAACACAAATCAGAAATTTCTGAGGTGACTCTGTCTCTATGTGTGTGTGTGTGTGTGTGTTTGTGTGTGTGTGAAGACGATATCTCCCGAACAAATGAAGCGATTCTTACAAAATTCGGTACGAAATTTGCAATCAGTGAATACTGAATCTGAAAAGTCAGAACCTTCAGTAAAGTTAGGTAAATAATTATTTCTTATATAATGTTTCATTATAAAATGATTGACATCAACTAAGAACGTTAAAATCGACCATTCTTGAGATATTGCCCATTTTTCAAATAAATTAATCAAAAAATCACTTAAAATTAAAAAAAAGTATTAACTATCGAGAAATATGTTCACTTTTCATATACAATATAATGTGATAAATTTTTATCATCATTCTCGTGGATCTAGCTCATTCTATTCACAAGAAAATATACTTTGGGTAAGAGTTTTGTATTTGGACGCCATTTGTGGTTTATCTACTGTAATAATAACCTATTTCTCCGTCCATAACGCTTGGCGAAATTTTGTGACACATTTGGCGGAATATCGCCAACTTGGTGAGATTTTTAAATGTTGCCAAATTGACAAAAATGTTGCGAATTGATAAAAATGTCACCAAATTTATAAAAATGACTCTAAATGAAAGAAAACTACGACTAATTGATGAAAATTCAAAAGCTTGGAAAGAATATAAAAATCTACTATACAATAATAACATATGTCTCCATCGGTAAAGCTTGGCGAAATTCTGTCGACGAAATTTGGCAGCATATCCCGAACTTGGTGAGTTTTAAATGTTACCAAATTGATGAAAATGTCGCCTAATAGATAAAATTGTCCCCAAATTGATAAAAAGGACGCTAACTCAATTGAAATGGTGACTAATTGGTGAAAATTCAATATATTAGAAAGAACATAAGAAACGACTATAAGAATAACCCATTTCTTCGCCCATCCGTAATTCTTGGCAAAAACTTTAGTAGGGTGTCACTAACTTGACGACTTTCCTAAATGTTACCAAATTGACGAGAATGTCCCTAAATTGCTCAAAATGTCCCGAAATTGATAAGAATCACGTTAAATACAGGACATGGTCCTTTTCCGTCCTTTCTATATCAGATAGGCAAGAGCTTCACGAACTTTTGTTTCTGTGGGGATGTCGGCGACCCACTTCACTGCTTATCATACTGTCGCACAGATACCATATTAAAGCACCAGCAACAGACAGCATGGCCCTCTGGACTGACAGAGTTCTAAAAACTCATCAACACAGGCAAGAATAAAAAAAGTCATCAATTATCTAGAAGTTAACGAAATTTATCTCATAAATACAACACCACACAACACACACACTCCAATCGCAGAAGGCTAATGAAACAGAAGAGAAACACAGACCCTTATCATCCATTTAGGTGATTGTGTACATAGTTAAATATTTATACTGGACGAACATTATTTGAACTATAAAATTTTATAACACGAACTGAAAGGACTTAAAAATTGACTGTGTACATAGATAAAAATAGATAAAGTGATTGTGTACATAGATAAAAATAGATAAAGTGATTATGTACATAGATAAAATAAAGTGATGTACATAGATAAAAATAGATAAAGTGATTGTGTACATAGATAAAATAGATACAGTGATTGTGTACATAAATAAAAATAGATAAAGTGATTGTGCACATAGATAAAAATAGATAAAGTTATTATGAACATAGATAAAAATAGATAAAGTGATTATGTATATAGATAAAAATTGATAAATCGATTGTGTACATAAATAAAAATAGATAAAGTGATTATATAGATAAATAAAAATTATTATTGGACGGACATTATTTGAACTATACAAGCTTATAAAACAAACTCAAAGAACTCAAAAATTGAATAATATTTTAATCGGTCAGGTGTCTGCGTATGCCGTAGCCAATATGCACTGTAAAGCACCTGCGCGTGCTTTCTCGAGCTAATTTCCAACTGTTTGCAAACACGTAGTGCATTTATACGTTGACTAAACCAATACCTCGTGCAAGATTGTCAGTCCGCCTGCTGCATCCGAGGCAATGTTTTAAAAATTTTTAATTACGTCATGTGATGGACATACCTTTTAGGAAATGCTCTTCGCTCCGTTTGTCTGTAACATTTGACGATAAATTTTCAAACTTGGTGAATAATCAAGCGAAATATCGCCAACTTAGTGATATTTAGCCCCAGATTGACGAAAGGCAGAATGTTATTGAAAATGACGTGTAATTGATGAATTTGTTACTGAAATATTTTAATATATGGACTGTATTGCTTATTGAGGAAGCTATCAGTATTGATAACTGTTAATTTGAGTTGTGTAAAATTGTACATGCTGTCACCCGAAAAAGTGCCAATTGTACAGTTCAACGATAAAAACACTGTGCCTTGGGTCTTTTTACCATTTTTTCACCGTGAAAAAAGAAAATTCATTGCATTATATAAAAAAAGCCATGTGCTGCCCTACTATTAGCATTATTCAGAATTAGGAGCCTGTTAATAACTTTTTAAATAGACGAATAAACAATTAGTAATTGTCAATTACTTAACTCTATTAATTACTTCCTAAATTTAAAGAACTGAAAAAAACATATAAATTTAAAGTGGGCCTATTTATAAATAACATTCAACGTGTTTGTTAAGTGCGTTTTTATGTAGTCAAATATTTTGAACATTCAGATCAAATTAAGACATGTTTGTAACACTTTTTTTTCTTATTTTACATATCATGATTCCATAAGGACTTACTGATTCACAGCTAAGTTTTTATGCTATTAAAATATCTGGCATGTAAAACAATAATTGAAATTATAAACAAGAAAGATCAATCATACTTAAAGCATTGATTATGAAACACTTTCCAACTTCAATGCAATTTTATTTAAACATCTCTAAAATGCAATACATTCCTCGGTAATATTTTAAAACTTATCACAATACTACATTAATTTATTATATTTGAAAACTTAAACCATCATCGAAAAAAATGAACTTCATTCAAATAACGGAATTGAAATATAAATTGCCTGGTTTAAACATCTCTAAAATGTGATACATTCCTCGGTAATAATTTTAGAATTATCATAATACTACGATAATTTATTATATTTCAAAACTTAATCGAAAATAACTGATATTCATGCAAATGACGTCATAGAAAAAATAACACGGCTGGCTCTCTCTATAAAATCAGCATTTCATTCTTAACATTTTCGCATTCATTTCATTCATCCCAATACTATAATAGTTTATTTTACTTAAAAATTGAGACCATAGAGCTACAAGTAAATAAACTCTATGCTTAAAACTTCATCGAAAAAATCGTCCTTCTCTCTGTGAAATCAATGAATATTTCATTCATATCAGCTATGCAGACTCTATGGGCTAAATAATTTTGTGCTGAAGAAATACAGCAATTCTTATACAACTCATTCTACTTATTTTGCTGTTTACATTTTACATAAGTGAAAAATAGGCTTCGTTGTAGAAATAATCAAATTTGGATGATCATTTAAACTCAAATATATTGTAATTGCGTTGTTTCAGTATGTAGATGCACAGAATTTAAGCAAAACTAAAGTCGTTTTACGACAGATACAACACTCAGTATGAATTAAAAAGAACTTTAAAAATCACGATTTTGAAACAAGATGGAAGCCATACTTCATTTTGAAGTAGGTCACGTGATCTTTTCATATCATAGTCCCTCGTTTACATAGTATAATGTATAAGGAAGTATTGTAACGGGGTTGAAAATTCGAATTCGAGTTTTCAAGGGGAGATCACGTTTCAAGCATCCCTGATCAATAATCGAACATTTTTGAGGTGATGTCTGTCTGTGTGCATGTGTGTCTGTCTGTGTGCATGTGTGTGTGTCTGTGGTGACGATACCTCACGAACGAATAGAGCGATACAAATGAAATTTTGTATAAAAATTACAATCCGTGAATACTGGAAGGCTATTATTTTTAAACACAATCGAATGCTTAGAATCCCCTAAATTTTCGAGTGAAATTTTGAAAAAATCATCCAAAAATTAAAATCTTTAATAAAGTTACTCAACTAGACATTTCTTATATAATTTTTCCCTAAAAAACGATTGTCATAAACTTTGGAAAGATAGCATGAGCCGTTCTCCAGATATTGCACATTTTTTAAATTAATTTATCAAAATATTCCATAAATTTAAAAAGAATGTTAACTGTTGAGAAACATGTTCACTTTTCATATGTAACATCATGCGATAAATTTGGTGACATTCTCTTAGACATCTGGTGACATCTAGCTCGTTTCATTCATGAGAAAAGATACTTTGAGTAATAAATTTGTATTTGAGCGTCAATAGTCATTTATCTGCTATAAGAATAACTTATTTCTTCATCCATAACGCTTGGCCAGATCTTGCCGACAAATTTGGCGAAATGTCGCCAACTTGGCGTGTTTTTTAAATGTTGCTAAATTAACGATAAACTCTCCAAATGGATAAAAATGACGCTAAAATCAATGAAAATGACGACTAATTGAAGAAAATCCAATATCTTGGAATATATAAGAATCTACGAGTTTTAGATAAATAACTTATTTTTCCGTCCGTAACGTTTGGATAAAATTTTGGCGGCAAATGTTTCGGAATATTTCCAATTTGGTTACTTTTCAAATGATGAGGTTAGAAATTTGATTTCGAGTTTTTGACTCGACAGCACGTTTCAAACATCCCTGAACAGGAATTAATTTTCTTGCAAAGAATATAAGCAACTACTATAAGAATAACCTATTTTTTTACTGTAAAAATAGTAAATTCATTGCATCATATAAGGAAAGGCATGCGCTTCCCACATCAGATTTTTTATTATTAGAAATTGAATCTTGCCACGAAAATTAATGCAGTGCATTCATGTGAACTTGTTATGCTACTTAATACCAAGAAATCTAAAATTGATTTGAAACGTATTCCCCTGGCTGTGTTACTTAAACTTATTTTCAAAATCATTTTTAGAATTATTCAATGCAATATTAAGGGCCCTAATGAGAAAAGATAATTCATTGTAATCAAATAAATAATGAGTGTGTGCTTTGGGACTTTGATGTACAGAATCGGAAATAATTTAATCAATGTTATTTTAAAGGCATAGTTGTGTAACAATTCCCTTCTATTCGTCGTATGGTGGTCTTTACGAAATTTTGCATCGAAAGTATCTATCTGTATTGCAAATTTGAATACTTAAATAAAAGGTTTATATACGAAATTGTGGTAAGAAATGTTATGTATTATTCATTACAGCTAATACACTGTTACCTGAATAACAGGCTAGAAAGTATATTTAAATAATGGTACCTTTATTGGTATAATAATTCGCTTATTTAATATTTCCCTATAATGTAGATGTAGAAGATTAATAGTTGTGTTGAAAATATACAATGGAAACAATGCCACTGAAGAATTTATGCAACAGCGGATTAACATAAAATACGAATATGCTCATTTATTTGGGGACAATGCTATTCTAATTATTTAACCATAATATTATTTTGTTAATGGAATATTTGTATTGTAATTTAGCATGATAATAAAATACTATTATTTAATGCTTTTCTGGAGTGTTGACATAGTCTTACAAGTAATAGCAACTTAATAATGTCACTGGAAGCTAAAGAAACTGGAATTAATGACTGTTTGATTTACCTGACGATAATATTGAAGGAACTTTCAAGGCACAGTAGCCTCCTCATTGTCACTTGAATATTGTTTTTTGCATTTTACAACCAACGCGGTTTCTTTCGACTCAAACCACCCATTTCTTCTTCTTCTTCTTCTTCGACCCAGGTCGTTAATTTCTTCTTCTTCTTCTTTGGAACAGACCGTTCGTATCTACCCGAAGATGTAATTAATCTGTTTAGATGGCCGGGAAGTGCCATCCAATTTAAACCGAATCCCAATTGGGGGGGGGGGGCGGCGCCCGCAGGGCTTCACGCTCCTCCCCCTACCAGTAACCTCTCGGAAGGACTTACGGATTCATATGTCGTGGTCGTCCTCCGCGTGAACACGACCATAAGGCATTTCGTCATGAGGCTTAGAGTATCTTAATGTGCAGTTGGAATAACATGGTTGCTGTCGGATTCCCTCAACATATCGTTTGATGGCTACTTTATAATAAAAAATGATATATTTATATATTGGAAACGTTATTGTGCATAAGCAATTCGTAGTATTCAGACTATATGTTTTTTTTGTTATTGATATATGAGTACGCTCTATTAGTTATTATAGTTATGTTGACTGGCGAAATATAACTATCCTGCCAAAAATCTTACAGACTCAGACTGATTACGCATGGATGATCTCTGCAGTTTTAACTTTAATGGCCCAAACGTAGGTAATATCTTGGAGTCATGTCTTATTATGCAATTAAATATAAACTGATAATTATCAATTTCAAGCAAAAGGTAAACTTTACTTACTTTCTGGGCTATGCATCAAAATTATTGTGTTGGTTTATTTGACAGACTAATTTTCACGGATTTTCCTAGGTACATTTAAAGGTGGGCTTTGGTGTTACTAAGCGATGTGCTGCGAAGTCTTTTGTAAGATGGCAGTCAATTTTAGATTCCTAAACGGTTCAATAAATGAACGTCTCAACCATAAATCCTAGTTGATTTCGAGGTACGCTGCTTTTCAACCCTATAAAGTGTTCGTTATAGTTCACAATAATATTTCTAAACTCAGATGTGTCTATTTACTAGTACAGACACTTCGTCGTTCAACTACTATGTGTCTATATACTAATTGCATGAAGAGTCAATATTTCTGCCTTCGTATGCGGCTGTCTTCTTTCATACTTCATGAAATTAATAAATAATTTGAATTTAGTATACAACACGTAAAGACAAATGCTAAAATGATTAAAATGACATAATAACAGACAACTTGGGATCTGACGAATAATATTTGATCATTATATATTAGACTATCCAAAGTGACTACCCAAAGTGACTATGAATCATGTGGTGATTTTTACATTATTCAAGTCCTGAAAGCACATGGGGCTAGGACTTATTAACATACTTATCAAGAACTTATCAACATACTTATCAAGAACTTATCAATATACTTATCATCATAAATTCTTTGGGAAAGCCCCTACTTGATTTTGAGGTAAAGCTATTGGAAATTTTAAACACATCATCTACTGATGCGAATTAATGAATGCTATCAGGGGAAAATATTATTTCTCCCAAAGCTTTGCCCATGTTACTATTATAAATTCGTATAAGGGCAGGTGATTCCGAGATCGGCATTATTGAAATTATGAAGAATCTCCTAAATAGAGATGAATAAACATCTTTAATTTTTGGTGCCAAGTTCAACACAATACATTCTTTAAAAGTACTAAGCCGTGACTAAGTTTGGAAGCAGTTTCAATATTGCCTAGTCATTTTTTGTGACTGTCAAGTTGTAGGAATTAACAATTTCAATTCTCGATTTCTTATTTTTCAAGCAGTGTCTGCTTCAGGGAATGGAGAGTCTAAATTTAAATAGCAGTCCGGCAGATTGCGGGCGGCCGAGAGAGCTGGCAACCAGGTTCTTAAAATGCGAAGTGCGAAGCACGAGTTGGAACGTGGCGTGTGTAGCTGCAGCCGATGGTAGAAAGGTTTGACCATATACATTGTGAATTTTATTTTTAAATTACGTTAATTGGTGTTTATTTTATGATTTTCTACAGTTTTAAGAACAAACTTGTTGATTTTATCAAAAGATGCCTGAGTGTCCATTCCGCGAGCTTTACAATGTTTATGGATAAATTTGTACAATATTGTAAATTTTGGAAATGTGAAATATGTGCATGTTTTACACTATTATCTTGTTTTGAACTTCTAGTGCTTTACTTTGATATTTTTTAATGGAATTGAATTATATTATTTATATTTTGTCCTAAAGGACTTAATATGTTGGAGTGAGTATTATTTAGAATAGTATTTAGTTTTAGTACAGAAACTAATTTTAATTGTGCATATGTACATTTTTATGTGATTACTAGATTTTATGGAATTAAATTTTTCGAAAATTTATTATGTGAAGTATCTATTGTGACATTTAGAATGTTGGTACTGATTATGTTGTCCATGTTTTTATCTAATTTCTTTTAATTTTATTAAATGCTGTTTTGGAAGCTTTAGTCCACTATTGTTTAGTATTAAATTGCTTGAAAACGTTCGAAAAATAAAGTTTAAGTTATGATTTTATCATGGAATCAAATTATAAATTGTAAATTGTTATTAATTAATTTGCTAAATTGTGCAAATGAGTTACCAAGTACGGTGAACTGGTGTCTGCTGGGAGCAGCACAATTAAAGAAGGGCAATTAAGATGGAGCTTCCCCTACAGAGGAAGAAGGAGAACGATGGAATTCTGGCAAACCACACGGAGGCATTCAAACCTGAAGTCAATAACTGGAGTTAAGAGCAGCCAGTTCGGTTGCCAGTTGCCTTAGAGGTCAGTTCCTGTGTGAAATATGCTGTATTTGTATCTTATGTTGAATAAACCTTTTCCCAGGATTCAATTGACGGGTTTCAATAGATGAGTATGGTAGTTGAACGATCTTCAGTCGTGTTTGTTTTCTGCTTGGGGCATCCATTGCCATGGAGCGCGGATGGTGTCGTTCGTCACCTCCGAAAGTCCTACTCTTGGAGGTGATGTTTCGCTGCGGTGAGAGGCAGGGGCGGCATTGGGGGCGTTGGGCCTTAGTCTGGAGGTGGTGATTTTCCTCCTGCAGCTTTCTTCCCTCTTGCAAGTAGCCTAGAATTGGTGATGTGACGACGCGTGGTCTCCCATATACTTTCTGGTGGTGCAGGTTTTTTAACGATTACTATTCTCATTTTCAAACTCTGTTCCAAACGTTGGGTATCCCGTTCTGCTTCGGTTTCCGCTATCCCTATTTTTGTATCTGTAAGTTCGGAAACTGAATTTAACGTTCAAATTTAATTTAAGAAAATTCTTCCCTAAACATTCCATTCTATTTAAATATACAACATATCGTGATATTTTCAAAGTCTACGTTCTGAATTAAAATTATACTTTACATAGTTTTAAGACATTGATTAAAATTTAATATTTATTTAATTTCATTCATTTTGAGCTTTCGTAACCTAGACTAAATGAAAAAGAAAATTTGTTCTCTCCAGATACATTAACTGATTATAGATTTACACGTTCTTCGGTTATTGGAACATAGTAATATTTCTAAACTGGATTAGAAACCATTTTCTGGTGGGAAATTATCTAGTCACATTATCCTTCATTTCTATTCCTGGGAGAACTTAATTAATTTTTGGATAATGGTTGCAATAGGGAATATATCACAATCAAATAAAGAGATCAGACTTGAGTATTCGAAATATGGATTGTGGAATAATTGAACAAATCTCGTTTAGCTTACGGAGTTTAGTGAAATATAGCATAGGGTTGCATTAAAAATATACTTATGTTGGTATATTTTACTTTTAAATCTAAAAATACTTTTATCTAGTCGTAAATGATTAATATGCTAACAGGAATAAATATAAAATGAAGTGTGGGAACATAGGAAATGACTATAATTGTCGAATTAGGAGATATATAGCGGTGTATGTGTTAACCGTTAAAGTAGATTAATATTTCAAAATGTTTTCTAAAATCAATCATATAGATTTAAATAAATTAAAGACGAAATCTTTTGATCTTAAAAGTCATTTAATAAGCATCCCATAGACATACACAGATATTAAAATCCAGAGCGCTTTCAGGCATCACAATACCCTTCCTCAGTGGCATTATATTAAAATCGTACCAACAAGTTTAAATACTATCCACACTAATAGACAAAATTTGCATGTTACATATCGGCATCATTGCAAAAAGCACGATAATGTATCAACATAAAAACATGAGCAAGAAAATTTAAATTGAAGTCTATTATAAGTCAAAATTAGAAGGACAAATTGCCAAATTCTATATCAAGCATGGGATGTATTAAACAATTAATTTTAAAATCAGAGGTAATGTTGTAAAGGCTTGAGGCGCATGAAATTGAGAACGAGTGGCCAGGCATAACTCAAAACATGCACAGGATCAAAATTAGAGATATAAGCACGGTATAAATAAATAAACAGGGATTCATACTTTAAAATTGAACGGGGGTTGTTACAACTGATCAAAATAAAATATTTTTCGAAAAGGGGCTGAAAATTATCTTTAACATGTTTGGTAAGAGCCGTAGATAACGGCCCTTGCCCAACTACCGCTCTTGTCCAACTTGTGCTACCCAACTTGTGCCAATCGCGTATCTAAGGCTATTGCCCAACTTGTGGTTAAAGATAATTTTCAGCCCCTTTTCGGAAAATATTCTCAATACATGACATGCTTGATATATAACTTGGCAATTTGTCCTTCTAATTTTGCAATATTATAGTCTTCAATTTGCCAGAGTTATGAGCATATAAAGTTTTGAGCTCATAATGTTAAATTTGTTTCCCAGATATTTACGCGGTTTTTTTGTATGACGTTACTACTAAGTAACCCAAATGCAATTAAGAGTAGTAAGAAAAGGAGAGTTCACCGGCAGTGGCTCAGCGATGCTCAGCGCTCAGCAAAATGGCCGCCATCGTGAATTCCGTAATCCTGGACGGGGGTGTAAAAGGGGGGAGAATGAAAAAAGGTGGGGGTAAAAATGTTGAAGAAACTTTTTGTCGGGTGGCAACGATGTCGTAGTCTTGTACGAGGGGTTGAGGGGGAAATAAATTTTTTGGAATGAGATTTTTTCTAAGTAGGGAAGAAACTTTTTGAGGGATGGCAACACCGGCAGTGGCTCAGCGACGTTTAGCGCCCCCTAGCGGCGAAAATTGGAACTATCGAGGATGGAACTTAGAAATATTTTCTGTTTCGGTTGCCATAGCAACACCTGTGGGGTAGAAACTTTTTTCAGGGTGGCAACACCAACGGTGGCGGAGCAATGCCATCAGCGCCCCCTAGCGGCAGAAAGGAGAATTAAAATTGGGATTTTTCTGATAGTTGGGATTTTTTTTTCTTTTTTCTAAATGAAGAAATTAAGTACGAAATATTCGTATTTTTCTTTTCTTTTTTTTTTTTTTTTTTTTTTTTTAAATGAATGAGGATAATTAAATAAAGTAATTAAGATCTATGTTATTGCATGCTAGGAGCGTGCCAAGGACATGCCAACGGTGTACCAAAGGGATATGCTGAAGACATGCCAAGGTCCTACAATATCCCTCCGCCTTCTAAGAAAAGAGTGCTTTTCCTATTCGTATGTTAAGGGATATACCAAGAACATGCTAAGGTCCTTACACTATCCCTCCGCTATATCGCGGTTACGAAGTGAACTGCGAGAATATCGTATGATGAGGGGAAATAACATTTCGGGAAATAGTATATCTGTACTTACTTGAATTTTACACGTTTGTAATTTTTTTTTTAAAAATGTGGTAATGGGAAAAATTAACATTTTGTTAAAATGTTCCAAAACCGTAAAAAAGTAACAAAAAATGTGGTAATGGGCAAAATTAACATTTTGCGTCTTTTTTTTGAAAATGTTAATTTCTCTATGGGAATTAACATGGGTTTTCACACTTTTGTCATTTTTTTTCAAAAAATGTGGTAATGGGAAAAATTAACTTTTTGCACAAAATGTCTCAAAAACGTAAAAAAGTAACAAAAAATGTGGTAATGGGCAAAATTAACATTTTGCGATTTTTTTTCAAAATTCCAATTTCTCTATGGGAATTAACATGGGTTTTCGCACTTTTGTAATTTTCTTACAAAAAAATATGCGTTTTTACAAAAATGTCACTAAAAATGTGGTAATGGGCAAAATTAACATTTCGCACAAAATGTTGCAAAAACGTCAAAAAACAACAAAAATGTGTGTTTTTTACAAAAATGTGATAAAAAAGCGTGTTTTCAAAGTAGCAGAATCGCGTGAATTGAGTGTATGGGAATCTCGGGAATCTCGAGAATCTCGGGAATCTCGGGAATCGGGTGTATAGGAGGGGTGTGTTTCCCCAACCATTTCGATCTTGGGGGGTTTAAAAAATTTTAAAAATAAATATTTTTAATAAATATTCCCAAAAATAAATATTTTTAATAAATATGGGGGTATCTTTGAATCTTAACTTGTTTTAAAGAATCGTGAAAGTGTATACTACCATAGGGGTTTCTTTATACCAACATGGTTTAATATGGGTGTTATTTTATACATGCGTTATTTCTTTAAACCAACATGGCTTAATATATATGTTTTTACAAGTGTATACTGCCATAGGAGTTTCTTTCAATCCTAACATGTTTTAAGATAAAGCCAGAGACACGGTTTTGCTTTAGAAAACCCCTGTTCGATGCCTAGAGTAAAAACGCGCAAGAAACGTAGTATTGAGGAGCCCCTATTTAAAACCGCAGAGTGCATTAAATCACGATGACAGATTTACCCCTCCCCACCTCTCGTAAATGTGGATAGTTACATCGTATGGTCAGTGCGGGAAAGATGGGGATACTGCTAACAGAGTGGTACCAGGCTATAACTTTAGGCAATATGCCGCGTTGGGCTGGGTCGACTGAACGGCCCTCGCTGCTATTGTTAACATCTGTGGTGGGGGACAGTTTTTACGGATGCTTGTGTTGGACCATCGCGAAATGCTATTCTCAGCTGGGAGAGACTCTTGAAGTTCTTATGCATTGCTTGTTAATAGCTGAAACAAATATTTTGTGCACTTACATTTTAAATTCTTATGTTTCTACATTTACGTTTAAATATGTTTGTTACCAAGTTGTTAATACCTGAAAAAGAAATTCTTATTTCCATTTCCTAATAATACCTGAAAAAGAAATTCTTATGTTCTACATTTCCGTTTAAATGCATTTTTTACCAAGTGTTTGTTAAATTCTTATTTCCATTTCCTAATAATATCTGAAAAAGAAAATCCTGGATAGCTGAAACAAAGATGTATACCATGCGTTTTGCATTTCTACTTAAATTCTTATGCGTATGCATTTCCTAATAATACCTGAAAAAGAAATATTTTTACCAAGTTTTTACGAATACCTGAAAGGTGTGTATCTGTAGTTTCCAAGAAAAAGGCAAAGTTAAGAAAACACACATTTATTAAAAAATAAATAAATAAATATTTACATATATATATATATATACATTATTCTTCTTTTACACATAGATTTTGAATCGTTTCAAAAAGTTCGGTAACAGGTCTAAAAAGTAGCCAATACAGGGCATTTCCTCTGTAAAAGGCGCCAAAGGTGTGTAACGTATTCAAACAATGACGTCACTCGCTTCATGCCCGTTCTTGAATGTGCGGAGACAAATTCAGGCACAGCTGTTTCGCGTGCATTCCTGAATACGCGTGACGTATTGAGACAATGAGGTCACTCGTTTCGTGTCTATTCTTGAATTTGTACCTGTTTTATCGTTGGAGGGCTTGTAATACATTTACACAGACGTTTCATTTTCCATTAAGGTTAGAACATTGCTTTTTACAGTTTCCATGGATATATTCCGTGCGAGTGATATAAAATAAGAGTTATTCTTGAATCGGCTTAAAGAGAGAGCAATTTCATGCATATCCAATCTCAGAAATATCTCATCGTCCATTGTACGTAACTTCTCCATATCCGTCTTGTATAAACAGTCATGATTTAATTGTGCATATGAATTAGCTGCACAACCATGACAGGTATAGAGACTTCTGATTTGAAATCCCAAATCCTCTCGAACCACAGACATAAACTTATCATACAAACAGTCCTCGGATAGCATAGATGAAACACATTCACTATTTTCTAATGCATTTAATTCGTGAGGCAAGATCCGTTGAAACAATCCTTCCAACAAACAGCTTGAAATTTCATAAGTGAGTCCTTTTAAACGTTCCAATTGTTCTAGAGTGAGTCTAATAAAGGTAAATTTTAAATGATATGCTCCACATCTTTCACTTTGCACAAGTTGCTGGAAATGTACATTTGCTGAATCTGCAATCACTAATATGGAATTATTGCAAATAAAAGAGGTTTCTGATCGAGTTGCATTAAAAGCTGATATTTTCTGCACAAAACTAGCCCATGTAGCGGGTGACATAACAACTCCTTTCGTTGTAGGACTTAACATACACTCGGAATTCTCAGCATACTGTCTTATGTGTACCTTCACTTGGTTATGAAATGTTTTTACAGAAACTAAAATATTACCTCCAAGCTGCATACTGAGATAGCAGTGATTAGGCTTTGCTGTAGTAGAACACTTAGCTGAATCTGTCATAGGCTCTGTCGTAGTAGAACATTTAGGCGAATCACTAATAGGTGAGATGGGTTCAGGAATACTTAATCCAAGCATCATGTTACATATAGTAGAATTAGGAAGGGAATTATCACAATCGTCTGGATGATCCAACAAAGAATCGTCTGGACATGTCTGGGCAGTTTCCACAAGATGGGGCATTGTCTCGCTGGATGCAGGTGCGGGGTCCATACAGACATCTTCGGACATGTCTATGCAAAGCTTTTTGCAGGGATTTGGCGCATAAAACATATCTTTGCGCTTAATAGGCAGGATGAGGGTAGACATTTCTAGATTATTCATGAAAATACGTTTAAGGTTAAAATAGTACTATTAAAGACTGATACGAAATAACAAGTGCTTAATCGATGGAGTGCTAGCTATACAGAGTGAATACCTTATTTTAGACTTCATACACTTATATAGACTAAAATATCGCCACGAATATCACGTGACGAGCTGTAATCTCGCCAAAAGAGTCACATGACCCTTTAAAAAGCATTTATGTATGGATAACGTACATTAAATGAATACATTCTGTAAAACAATGGGATGAACGTTTTGATAATACTTATGAATTCACATTTATGAAGGTAATGACAATAGAAATAGTGTGAATATATTTTAATGAATATCCAATCTTATAAATAGTAATACCCTCAAGGAAAGAAAGCAGTGTATTTAATTATTACTAAATAATGATAACGCGATAAGACCCCAAATATGGTAACCTTTTCCCCACTCCCATTCGCAATATGACTTCATATCTCGCCACACATATGTGGTAACCCCATTGTGCTACATAAGGGGGCAACCGTACGGACTTCGCTCTCACTTTCTTTTGATCGACCTGCTGAGAAGGACTCTCCCTGCCTTTAGAAGGAATCCTGCTTAGACTTGTTTAAATCGACTTAGCTGCTTTTTAGCTTAAAATTTCTTTCTTTTTTATCCGTAGTAGTTTCACCGATTGTATCTGAAATGGATTCTACTAGCAATGTAAGTATAGTTTTTATAGAGCGTACTGCGTATATGAGAAATAGCATTTACTTATTTATTTATTTATTTTTTCTATCTTTTAATACAGGTTTTTGTCGACTTTGGATTGTCCCAAGACGAGTTCCAGAATATTACGGAGTTGCCCTTGGAGCAAGAAGTGGTACAAATTGTAGAACGACAAAGCGACTGGGAAAGAATGGATTTCACACAAGCGGCGACATCCCCACCCCCTAGACGTGATGGATTAGCTGTTGAGAATATCGAAAAGGTATTGCCTATGGTTTTTCATGTACGTAGTTCCCTCGCTAGAACCCCAAATAGTTTTAGGGCTTTTGAAAATACGGGAGAAAAGAAAGGGAAAGTGATCTTTTACAAAGATCGTTTTAAGAAAAGAAGAAATAATCTTTTAATTTAATGTTTTTACATGGGGGAAATACTTTCAATGTTTTTTAGCAAACTTATATATTTATGCGAATTGTTTTGTTCTATTTACAGGTAGATGATGACGCTGACGCACAACCGATGGTTTCTACAGAGAAAAAGAGAGCTGTTGGAAAGACTGTCCATGTAAGTATTATTTATTGATTTATTTTAGGTAGGCATTTTTTTAAATAGAGTGAGGCGGTTTTTTACGATTAAAGTGTTAGTTTGTTCAAGATTTTAGCAATGCTGTTAGTTGGTTCAAGATTTTAGCAATGCTGTGAGCTTGAGATTCAATGTTAGGTTAGGATGCTGATTTTATCCAAGAGAATGCATAATTAAGATAGACGAATTAGTGTGTTACTTAGATTTCATTTTGGTGAATGAATAGGCGATATCGAGTGAATAGGTGATATCAAACGAATAAGTTTGGTTCTAAGCGTATGCGTTCTTGTAAATACTTTATGTAAAATGTATGGAATATAGCGTGATTCTAATTCCAGTCTTTTGTCTTTTGACAGACCTGCACCCTTTGTGAGAAGACTTTTACATCCAAGTTTAACCTGGCGAGTCATCTAAAAGTACATTCTGGAGAAAAGCCTTTTGCCTGTGACGTATGCGACAAAGGCTTTAAACGAAAATCAGATCTAAATCGACATCTGAAGACCCATGAGAACATGCCCGGACAAGCAGGGCCTTCTAAGAAGCCTGATTTACAGTGCCAAAAATGCAATGTCACATTTACACGGTCGGATGCTTTAAGAAGACATATGACCAGACATACTTCTCTGCATGTATGTGAAGACTGCAACAAACCCTTTTCGTACAAGTCGCATCTACTCCAGCATCGTAGAGTAGCTCACCCGCCTACTCCCTCCGCATCTAGAAGAAGAAGGGCTAATAGAACCCCAAAGTATGATAGAGACACTGTCGGAGCTTTAGATACTTTTGAGGAGACATCTTTTTATCCCACCGTTGAAAATCATCAAGATTTATTATTGTTTTTTAAAGAAACACGAGAAGAATTAATGGAGTATCTACAAGGGAAAATGGATGAATTCCGACAAATCAAGTGGAATATCGTGGCCAATTTGTATCTAGCCCGAATGTCGGAGAGTGGTCAGACCGAACGAATCCTACACCATTTTCGCAGCAAAACGATGAAGTGTCTGCGAGAAGAGCAACTGCCATCTCAAATCGATGATGCGTTTAATCTGCTAGACGTACATTTCGATGAATTTACACATCGGGGCTCTGGATGGATGATGGATAGAATTCGAGAAATGGATGCTCATGTTGGCCGATATAATCCGTTAAAAGGAAAGTCTTATATCCCCCTACCCAAGAAACTAGCAGCCAAGAAAGCCATTTTGAATATACAAAATGAAGACAATAAATGCCTAGTATGGTGCTTGCTAGCCCACAAATATAATATCCACTGGTCAGATAAACCTGAAAGAATATCGCATTATCAGAACCATGAAGAAGAGATTAAACTCGGAAGCATCCAGTGTCCAGTACCTGTGTCCAAAATTGCAGAAATCGAAAAATTGAACAATATACGAATAAATGTGTATGGCCATGAAAGATATGAAATCTATCCACTTCATATATCCGAGCGTGAAGATGAAGACTGCATTAATTTACTACTCATTACAGATGAAGATAGGCAACATTACACCCTTATTAGAAATATGTCACGTCTGTTGGGAGATATTACTAACCATAATGGAGCTCAATACATATGCTATAGATGTCTTCACCGATTCCAGAAAGAACAACATTTAAAAGAACACATCCCACACTGCAAAGAACATAGCCCACAACATATCAAGATGCCCTCAGAAGATCAGAAGTACCTCCAGTTTACCAATATTAATTACCAGCACAATATCCCTTACATTATCTACGCTGATTTTGAAGCTCTAATAGTAGAAATGCCCAGCTGCCAACCCGACACCCACTTAGCTTATATGGAAAAATTGGCCGTACATGAAGCTTGTGGATATGCCTATTTAATAGTGGGGCCTGATGGAAAAAGTGTGAAGCCCATCTCTGTATATAGAGGTCCTAATGCCATCAACCATTTCATCTTAAATATTTTAGAAGAAATGAGCTGGATTGGGGAAGAGCTAACCACTATAACCCCCATTTTCATGACTGACGAAGATGACGAAGCCTTCGAATCTGCCACTCATTGTAACGTGTGCCATCAAGAACTGAATGGAGATAAAGTCAGAGATCATTGCCATATTACCGGTCAATTTAGAGGTGCTCTCCATAATAAATGTAATCTACAATTTAAGCTCGCCAAGATTATCCCAGTGGTGTTCCACAATCTTAAAAATTACGATGCCCACCATATCATGCAAGGACTTGGAAAAGTAAAAGACCATTCTCTCAATGTCATTGCCACCAACATGGAAAAGTACATATCCTTCATGATTGGAAGACAGTTTAATGAAATAACCATCTCTCTGCAATTTATTGACAGCTTTCAATTTATGACAACATCCCTGGAAAAATTAGTGAGTAATTTGGATGACGATAAATTTAATTTGCTAAAAGAAAATATCCCTGAACATACACAACTGCTTCTCCGAAAAGGGATCTACCCCTATGAATATCTGAATAATTTTGAAAAATTCCAGGACACCACTCTACCACCCCCTTCTGCTTTTTACAACACCTTATGCAACGAACCCATATCTGATGAAGATTATCAACATGCCCAAACAGTTTGGAACACTTTTAATATAACAAATTTAGGAGAGTACCACGACTTGTATGTCAAGACAGATGTTTTACAACTGGCTGATGTATTCGAGAATTTTCGAAAAATTTGCAAAAAGAATTATGATTTGGATGCTGCTCATATGATGACCGCCCCTGGACTGGCCTGGCAAGCCTCTTTAAAAATGTTGGACCAGCCTCTGGAATTACTGACGGATGTAGATATGCATCTTTTCATCGAACGAGGAATCAGAGGTGGGATTTCTATGATTTCACATCGCCATAGCAAAGCAAATAATAAATATCTCCCTGATTTTGATCCCAGCAAGCCAAGCACTTATATAATGTACCTGGATGCAAATAATTTATACGGATGGGCCATGTCACAGCCACTACCTTATGCCGATTTTAAATGGATCCCTACCTCACACGCTACACAAGATTGGATCTGCTCTATACCAGACGATGGACCCAAAGGATACATTTTAGAAGTAGATCTGGAATATCCTGAATCCTTACATAATTTACATAATGACTACCCTCTAGCCCCTGAAAGGGTGAAGATTGAACGAGAAATGCTTTCCCCCTATGCTCAGAAAATGTTAGAAGCAACCTTTAATCCACACTTTATATCCTCTGAAAAGCTTGTACCTAATTTAAACACCAAGACCAAGTACATTTTACACTATCGGAATCTTAAACTATACCTAGCATTGGGATTGAAATTAACGAGAGTTCATCAGATGATCGAATTTTCACAGAAGCCATGGCTGCAAAAATACATCCATTTTAATACAGAACAGAGAAAGAAGGCCCAGAACAACTTTGAGAAAGATTTTTTTAAACTACTTAATAATGCTGTGTTTGGTAAAACAATGGAGAATCTTCGAAATCGAGTGGATATTGAGTTAGTCAATACAGAAAGAAGAGCCCAGAAATTAGTCGCAGACCCTCGATTCGACTCATGCAAAATATTTGATAATGAGCTGGTGGCTGTTAAAAGATGTAAGAGCACACTTCTACTGAATAGACCCATTTACGCAGGCTTTGCCATCCTCGAGCTATCTAAACTCCTAATGTACGACTTTCACTACAATCACATAAAGAAGCAATATAATGAAAAAGCCACACTCCTCTTCACCGACACAGATTCCCTTTGTTACGAGATCCAAACCCCCGATATTTACGAAGACATGCACCACCACAGAGACTTTTACGATTTTTCCGATTACCCTCCAGCACACCCCCTCCATTCTACAACGAACAAGAAAGTTCTCGGGAAGATGAAGGACGAGTTGAATAGCATCCCTGCCATGGAATTCGTTGGACTTCGAGCGAAAATGTATAGTTTGAAGACTTCTCATATGGAAAAGAAGACTGCTAAAGGCGTTTCTAAAAGCGTTGTCCAAAAGAATATTAAACATGAAGACTATCGAGACTGCCTTTTTAACCTTACAACAACCCGAGAAAAACAGATTAGAATAAATCACGACCATCACAAGTTATATACAATAGAAATCAACAAAATAGCCCTCTCCCCTTTTGATGATAAACGCTACATTTTAGAAGATGGCCTCAGTAGCTTGGCATATGGGCACTTTAATATCCCAGAATAGAAGATGCTCTAAAGATCAATAAGGTAAAGTGTAGGGATGTATTTTATATACATCGGGATTGGTGGTGGGCCTACACTTTCAAGAAATATTGGATACTCTGAAGAAAATAGAAGAAAAATATGTCTTTTAAATAGAAGATGTTCTGAAGATCAGATAAAGTGTAGGGATGTATTTTATATACATCGGGATTGGTGGTGGGCCTACACTTTCAAGAAATATTGGATATTTTGAAGAAAATAGAAGAAAAAATATGCCTTTTAAATAGAAGATGCTCTGAAAATAAGATAAAGTGTAGGGATGTATTTTATATACATCGGGATTGGTGGTGGGCCTACACTTTCAAGAAATATTGAATATTTTAAAGAAAATAGAAGAAAAAATATGCCTTTTAAATAGAAGATGAGATGAGAAGTTGCAAAAAGATTCTCATTCATTTGAGAATCACAGTTCAATTGTGGCGTCGATTTACATTGGATATTAAACACTTGTTGTTTTTTATCCAGTTTAAATTGGCGGGTGGAGGTGGGACCACAATTAAAAAAATTAAAATATATTCACTTACACACATTACACTAACCAGCCACACACTTTGCTACACTAAGCCTTCGGGTCTGTCGTGCGGTTTTTAAAACATTTATTTTTAAAACATGATGGGATTTGTGGATACTCTCACACACGTATAAAATAGCACACATATTAAACCATGTGGGTTTAAAGAAATAACGCATGTATAAAATAACACCCATATTAAACCATGCGGGTATAAAGAAACTCCTATGGTAGTATACACTTGTAAAAACATATATATTAAGCCATGTTGGTTTAAAGAAATAACGCATGTATAAAATAACACCCATATTAAACCATGTTGGTATAAAGAAACCCCTATGGTAGTATACACTTTCACGATTCTTTAAAACATGTTAAGATTCAAAGATACCCCCATATTTATTAAAAATATTTATTTTTGGGAATATTTATTAAAAATATTTATTTTTAAAATTTTTTAAACCCCCCAAGATCGAAATGGTTGGGGAAACACACCCCTCCTATACACCCGATTCCCGAGATTCCCGAGATTCTCGAGATTCCCGAGATTCCCATACACTCAATTCACGCGATTCTGCTACTTTGAAAACACGCTTTTTTATCACATTTTTGTAAAAAACACACATTTTTGTTGTTTTTTGACGTTTTTGCAACATTTTGTGCGAAATGTTAATTTTGCCCATTACCACATTTTTAGTGACATTTTTGTAAAAACGCATATTTTTTTGTAAGAAAATTACAAAAGTGCGAAAACCCATGTTAATTCCCATAGAGAAATTGGAATTTTGAAAAAAAATCGCAAAATGTTAATTTTGCCCATTACCACATTTTTTGTTACTTTTTTACGTTTTTGAGACATTTTGTGCAAAAAGTTAATTTTTCCCATTACCACATTTTTTGAAAAAAAATGACAAAAGTGTGAAAACCCATGTTAATTCCCATAGAGAAATTAACATTTTCAAAAAAAAGACGCAAAATGTTAATTTTGCCCATTACCACATTTTTTGTTACTTTTTTACGGTTTTGGAACATTTTAACAAAATGTTAATTTTTCCCATTACCACATTTTTAAAAAAAAAATTACAAACGTGTAAAATTCAAGTAAGTACAGATATACTATTTCCCGAAATGTTATTTCCCCTCATCATACGATATTCTCGCAGTTCACTTCGTAACCGCGATATAGCGGAGGGATAGTGTAAGGACCTTAGCATGTTCTTGGTATATCCCTTAACATACGAATAGGAAAAGCACTCTTTTCTTAGAAGGCGGAGGGATATTGTAGGACCTTGGCATGTCTTCAGCATATCCCTTTGGTACACCGTTGGCATGTCCTTGGCACGCTCCTAGCATGCAATAACATAGATCTTAATTACTTTATTTAATTATCCTCATTCATTTAAAAAAAAAAAAAAAAAAAAAAAAAGAAAAGAAAAATACGAATATTTCGTACTTAATTTCTTCATTTAGAAAAAAGAAAAAAAAATCCCAACTATCAGAAAAATCCCAATTTTAATTCTCCTTTCTGCCGCTAGGGGGCGCTGATGGCATTGCTCCGCCACCGTTGGTGTTGCCACCCTGAAAAAAGTTTCTACCCCACAGGTGTTGCTATGGCAACCGAAACAGAAAATATTTCTAAGTTCCATCCTCGATAGTTCCAATTTTCGCCGCTAGGGGGCGCTAAACGTCGCTGAGCCACTGCCGGTGTTGCCATCCCTCAAAAAGTTTCTTCCCTACTTAGAAAAAATCTCATTCCAAAAAATTTATTTCCCCCTCAACCCCTCGTACAAGACTACGACATCGTTGCCACCCGACAAAAAGTTTCTTCAACATTTTTACCCCCACCTTTTTTCATTCTCCCCCCTTTTACACCCCCGTCCAGGATTACGGAATTCACGATGGCGGCCATTTTGCTGAGCGCTGAGCATCGCTGAGCCACTGCCGGTGAACTCTCCTTTTCTTACTACTATTAAGTGATTTTTATTTTACTCCAATAGATTTTTGTATAAAATATGAATTATAAAATTTATATTCGTAAGAAATATGAATAAGTACATTAATATATTTTGATTGAAATCGAAAAAAATTGAACATTCCGGGTTATTGAATATCTCCTGATATAAAGATAGGAACTTCACGAAAATTTGTATGTGGATTAATTTATCGCTGTAGAATTTGTTTAATAGCGTCAAAATGGGGGTATTGAATTAAAAATTTCGAAGTCTGGCCACATTTATATATGAAGAAGGACCCTATTACAAATTCTGTGCACATTAATTTACAGAAGATGGGATTCCTAATCGAATGGTATCAATAAATTTTCTCTAGGTGAAACGGTGGTGGAATAACAAGGAGTGGGGTGTCTTTTTTCAGCCGCTGTACAAGATCACAACGTAAAATGCTCAAATGCTCAAAAAATAAGGTTAAGTAATTAGACACACGTCATGAAAATATTTGGATTTTTTTCTGTAATGCAAGAAAGCGGACTTGAACGTCCAAATGAGAGTTTACCCATATCGGCCAAAATAATTGGTAAACTACAGAACCCAATATGATAGCGACACAGTCTGACGAAAAATAAGTAGAAAAGCAAAGCAAAAAAAAATTAAATTGAAAACAAACAACAAAACAGAGAATCAAAAGTAGAGTATATGGATTCAACGTAAGGAGCAGATAAAGAAAAAAACAAAGAAAAAAATAATTTGGCATGGTCATGTCATACCTCGGAGAAATACGATGTAATCGACAAATTATTAACTAGTTCGCTGGAAATCCACTACCCTGAATCACTAACCTAGATCACTTTCAACCAAATATAGAAAACTTGTGAAGGTGGATTGAAATGTCATTTTTCGGATTTTACTCAAGTTTAATTATATTTACACTGCTGCTTGTACTTACTCTTGTGCTTACTCAAATGACTTAAAGGTACTTTGTATTACTGTTACAAAATGCAAACCACTAAAGGACCTGTATGCATTCAATGCCTGGATTTTAGGTCAATGGTAACGTAAACGGGTTACGTGGACAATTTTAAAATTTTCAGTCTTTAGGACACCTGTAACATTTATATTATCTGATAATTTGCAGATGGTGATCTTTCATGTAAAGGGAACACGCTTTTAGGTGCGATGCATCGCATTTTAAAATTTGAATATGTTTGGGACACTATAATGTTAGGTAATATATTTTCATCCTCCATCTCACCCTCACCGCGAAAAAACCACCAGTCACTAATAACCCGTTTAGCATAGTTATAATTGGAATTAAATGATTCTATTTTTCTGGACCTTAATAGATATTTGCTTGAATTCTTACATAATAAAAGATGTGTGTTATCTGTAGCGATAAATCTAACTGTCGGGCGGTGGCGAAATTCGGTTCAGAGGTACATCGGGATACGAAAAATACAGCACGGCAAGATTTTCTCAAAATTCGAATTATGCTATTTTATGCTTTAACTTGATATCGAGCAATTTTCACACAAATCGGTTTCTCAGCGACCAAAAATATTATTACATAGTGTCCATCTTGACATCATCGGGAAGATCGAGGAACGTTATTTCCAGTAATATTTTAACCGAATCCGAAGGATAATTCTTTATTATTATTTTATAAATACACTAAATTTGCGTTCGCATCTGATACGTATTTCGTGGCATCCGAAAATGTAAGATTAGCACAATTCTATAGTTTGGCGAAAACTTGTTCGTTTTTTTAACATTCAGACGAAAAATATTTTTAGAGTGACTACATTATTTTATTTTTGTGATTTTTTAAAGCATATTGACATATTTGATTTCACTCGAGGTAGGACTTCATTTACTGGAAGCCGGTGGATTTTTTTGCGCATGTCTGTCTTGGAACTCATATGAGTTTTAAACCACGACTTACGTTTACTTTATTTTCATTCATTCTATTTTGTTTCATTTCGTTCAGTTCATTTCGTTCATTCTATTTTATTTCGTATGTTTCTTTCCTTTCCGCGGTTGCGGAGGCCAGAATTTGAGACGGTTTGAAGTGGCGATTCTGTAAATGTATTATTAGTAACGGGCTCTTATTTGACTCATATTTGTACCGGGTGCTTATTTAGAACCCAGGCAGTTTGCGGGTAATTCGCTCCAGTTTATTATAAAATCAGAAAAAAAAAATTATTATTAGTGGTTGCCATTTAGATATCATATCCTTAAGCAAAACATTAAATACGTCTCAGATATTACATTTTACATACCACAATGTAAAGATTTCAGATGATTTTAATACTTAATCATTCAATTTTCCGCAATCTTCCATCAGGAATTCACATGCCGTGCATAAATCCCAAACCACACTTTTCTCAGCAATTACGCTAAAAAATTAAAAACTAATTTTAGGGATATTATATGTTGATCTCTTTTTTATCCGAATTCCTACACTCGGATCTCCAAAGGATTTTCAATCCCATATCCATGAAAGAGAATTTATTTCAGTCAAAAGCAGAAGAGGAATGGAATGGAGTTGTTGGATATGAAAGTTAAGTAGGGATAGACAGTAACTGGATAGAGCTCATACAGATAGGAAATTTAAAGTAAGAGTTTTGTAGTATTTACAGATATGATGGATTTTGCAAACAATTTGAATTCCTTGGAGAGCACAGAGGGCATTGAGGATTAAAATTAGAAATATTTTGAAAGAACATGATGTACTGGTTAATTTATAGACTTTTAAAAATAGTACTAGTGAAAAAGGCGTTTAAAAAGACACATAATATAATGGCGTTTATAAATTAATAATGGAAATTAATTGGGAGTAATTTTTAGCGTTCCATACAATACAGTATATAATGTAAAAATACATGGAAGAAAAAATTCTGAAAGTACTAGGAGGGGATTAAAATCCAACAGTTGGATTTCAATGTATCTATCCGTTTTGAGCATCCACTAATTGGAAATAACAATTATTAAATGATGTATATGTGAGGCCAGAATATGTCCTCACTTGAGGCATTTTTATTGCAATACTTATGCACGCGCATAGAACGGCTAACAACGCTCGAGTCTGGCTGGCGCCGGTGTTTACAACAACGTGAACTTTTAGGTCAAATACAACCCAGGCCAAAGGTGTCCCAGGCCAAAGGGGCTGAGAGGGGTCTTGATAAATGTCAAGTGATGCCATTGGGTTCAGAAGAACCAATGAGCACCAAGGGGAAGAAGGGCGGATCTACCTCCCCCCCCCGCCGAAGGAACCACAAGTCATTTCGATACAAAATGTTGCAGAACGAACTTGGATACAAAATGTGGCAGATGTAACTTTGATACGAAATGTTGCAGAAGTAAGTCTGACACGAAATGTGTTGTTGAAATAAGTTTCATTCGAGGTGTTGGTGCAGCAGGTTTTGCTGTTGACTATAAGTACGAGATGCAAGCCACACACGAAAGAGTTGTGGCCGTACGGTCAGCAATAAGACGGATGCAAGACTCAGCGTGATGAGCCGAAGATTAAACTGTAAGGTATGTGCTCATTTCCCCAGGTCATAGAAATTATCGAAATCTAATAGTGCTGGTTGTATCTCCCCTAGCTAAAATATTAAATGAAAATTGATAATAATTGAAAGTTGATATTTTTGAAAATTAGTGCTTTTGATAAATTGATGTTGTTAATAAATGATATTGTTTAAGTTTTAAATAGCCTAATCTTTTTAATATTAAATAATATTTCTTTTCAGAACTTACACGAAAGGTAAAAATAATTGGAGGGCTATTGCGGCACAACAACGAGCGATGTACGTTTAAATGTTAATTCCACTAATGTGTTTTAACGGCCATGTCAACGCACTTTTAATTATAAAAAATAATGTTTATAATCTTTTCCACGTCCCACAGTATATATTCTAAATAGAATGATATCTCTTGAGTGATTGAAGACTGGACATAACTGCATGAGGTCCTAAGAATTAGGTGACTTTATGATATCTGTGGGAATTATTTATTACATCACATAAATTTATGTAAACTAAATGCCAATATTTTTTACCGCAGTAGACTTGTATACGGTTCAAATAGACAGACATTCATAAATACTTTGCTGTATGTAGATAGTCCAAAGTTGTATATATTGGCATAAATCTTCTATTGTTCATAAAAAATTATATTTTCATATGATAAAAGCAACAGGCCAAAGAATCAAAAACTAATTTATGAAAAGTAAATTTGTTGTTAGCATCATCAAACTTACTCTGAGGTAGGTCTTAATGAGTGCGATTGCCGTAATGACGAATAGGAATAGATCTTAATCGAATAAAGAAATAAAGCTAAATGGAATATGTGTAGTTTGGATAGAGATATAATTTGATTGAGAGCGTTATGCAAGGAAATTTATAGACATACTTTTGAAGCATTCCGCCATATGTTATAATTTCAAAATGTTCGAATTCCAATTATCTGGAAAGTTTCAAGAAAATGGAAGATTAAATATATGAATAAATGAGAGGAGCACAATTTAGCGAAAAACGTGTTTAATGCGAAAACCAAATATTTTCTTGCAAAGCTGGAGATAACGATGGGAAGCGATGTGACATGACTTTTAATTTTATTTGTTTAATAAGAATATCAAGAACCTTTTATCTGTTAAATATAGACCAAATGCTCCTCGATATGAATAAGAAATTATTGAAATTATTTGTCTTTAGGTGCAAATAATTTTAAATCCATTGTTTTGGTACACATAATAAATGAGTTATATGAGTAAATATATTATTTCTTTTGAAATGCAGAGCAAATCATTCAATAATAAACATTCTGAAGCGTTTGTTTCCTCAAAAATGTATGTGGCAGTAGTAAACATGGGGGGGGGAGGAGTGTTGCTCAGTATGAAAGCCATTCCTGACAATGTAACACTGATAGTAGGATTTTGTTTCGATTTAAAGAAAGAATATGTTAAATGCATTGCGCATAATTTGTAAGAATTAAGGCATTGTAAAGAATCTGTAATTTGACTTAAGAAATTAGAAATAGTGCACTGTTACTATACAAAATTAGAAATATGTTTAACATACGTTGCTGATACAGGTTTCTTGAAAGGGTGTAGGTAATATTGGCGATAAGTAATCCACATTATCTCGGATTGTAAAAACAATCAATTATGAAATGAATTCTAAAATATGATAAACTTTCCGACTTATCATACATAATTCTGTAACGAAATCATAAAATTGACTACAAACTAAGTGCAGTTTCCCTACTATTATTGGTGTTAATTACGGAAATCACGTATATTGAGGGGATAAGATTCTGAAGTGAGAATGAACACGAAAATTATGGACGACATAAATTTTCAGTCGAAACTGACATTTATCAGCAAAACGAGTGAAGAAAAGTACATACATACACACACAGACAAATATATATATATATATATATATATAAACACGCACACACACACACACACACACACACACACATATATATATATATATATATATATATATATATATATATATATATATATATATATATATATATATATACATATATATATATATACAATAAACATATATCAAGATAGGCTATATATAGAATTAAGACGATGGCTGGTATATATTTAGTATTGAATTCCAAAGTGTAGAAGTTCGCTGAATGCTTTCACTTACGGTATAAAATAAAAATCCTTGAAACATATTTTTTTTCATGATGGACAATATACAGAGCTTAAATGATTACTGATATAGGTTCAAAATGAAATTTCAGAAAGCGTTAAGTATTTCATTAGAATTTCATTTTCGGGTTTAAGGAAGTCACTTCACAAATATTCCTCTAACTGCACGAAGTAATTATGCAAAAGCAAATAAAAATATCATATTGTCCAGTCAAAAATTATATGTACATACCATTTACCACCGTATGTATGCACGTTCTTTCATAAATATCCTATTAACTCTTACACTCGTCAAAACCATAATTTAAACTATTGAATAAAATTTAATGTAGAACGATAACATTAGAGTTAACCGATTGATCGAACATTTAGTTAAATATTTTATTCTATACATTTGTATCTATTTGTATCTAACGTCCAAATCTAATATCCGAAAAATGGACAAATTCCCAGTGTTCCAATAGTCACATTTCAGGCATAAATCCCCATCCACGTTATTACGGCAACAGGCCAAATGATCAAAAACTAATTTCCGGGAAAATTGAGAGTTATCTTTTTACCACGATCTCTCTGAGAGCTCTTAATGCGTTTCGGGCTCTGGTAATGACGAATGAGAATAGATCCTAATCGAATTCAGAACGCGAGTCGAATGTAATAGAGGGTGTAGTAGTATGGCTGTAGAGAAATAATTTTATACAGCTATTTCATGAAGGATATGCATAGAGGGAGTTTTCAACGTTTCGGGTTTGAGTTGTGTTCTTTTTGAGATTTATTCCAATTCCTTGGAGAGTATAAGAGTAAAAGATGGTTATAGTTTTGATTATATGGTAGCAATGTTGTTTTGGGTAGTTAGTAAGTAATTACTAGGCTGTCCTTCGGGACCTAAAACTGAAACCAAACAGGGTAAATAACTGCATGTTTAATAACTGAGAAGTTCATTTCAAGAAAGTCACAAAGAACTCATAATATTAAATACAATCTCTTAAACATTAAATAATTAATGTAGATTGTATGTTATTAAATTACATATGTGTACAAAATTGCCAGATCTTCTATACCAGTTTTCGGGGGGCTAACTTTATAGTGCCCCCTACTCTCATTATTCTTTTATACCACAATATTAGCTGAGAATTTAAGTTTTCCTGGCAACCGTTCAAGTCAGTACATAAAACTGAGTGAGCGCTGCCAATGCTTCAAGCCTCCAATAATGAAAAACTGAAGGATCCGTTGGTAAAATGCACTGGAATCCTTTTAAAAATTTTCGGTGTATTAGGAAGCGTAAATCCAGCTAGGATAAGGAATAATCGAAAATTGGAATGTAAATGCTGACACATAAATAAGTTTCTGGTGTCGTTGATGCGATTTGTTTGTCTTCCAGCCACCCGAGGAATTAGAAAGGATAATCCTAACTTCTCTATGGTTTCCGAAGCAGAAATAAATATTTCAGAGAATTCGCCATCGGCATTTTCGAGCAAGATTTTATTTCGCTAGTAATGTCTTCCGCCAGGTTCACTGCTTCCTGTAAGTCAATCGCCGACTTCTGCAGAAAACTACACAAATACACAGTCAAGGAGAACAGCTTGTGAATACAAAAGAGCGAAATTACAAACTGGCAATTAGTTCCCGCGCACAGCAGATAATTGGCTTGTGCGGATGAATCGTTATCTATCCAGTCTGATATTTTTTAGAGTGTTTCAACAACCGGATCATAAAGCTCTATTACTGTTGGTACAGAATCATGCCTCTCCAACCATCGGGTTGCACAGTGATGTTTTAGTTTTTCTTGTAGCGAAGTAGGTGTTTCCATATCATTTATTGCGGTCGTGAGTAGGGGAGACGGGGGTAATGACGGTCACCGGGTAATGGCGGTCACCAAGTTATCTTGCATCTGCTTTGTGGCAGAACCGAGCTAACGAGTGCTGATACCTCGTGGTCGTCTCGGGAACTCCTTTCGTGAGTGACGCCATCTTGGCACTGCGCATCTTAGCGAAGGGAAGTTGTTTTTTACTTCTTGTGATCTAAGAAATAATTATCTTTATATCACTGTAAGTAATCGAATTTCACATAGGTACGAATTATCGTATATAGTAAACTATACTATAATAATGGTACTGTTTAATAGTATATTTGTTTTCAATGTAGAAATAGTTTCTTATTTGGTTTTATCGTTCGCTAATATGGCTTGCTCTTGGGATAATGACAATCACTCGAAGACTAAAAAGAAAAGGAATATTAAGAAAAGACCGTGCATAGAACTTTTCGACCCTGACTCTGATGATTCCATTGATGGACAGATGCTGTGTTAAGTTGAATCTGAAATTGAAGAATTTGATAACAATGAAGAAGTTTGTTTTTATTGTGAAGAATTTGGAATAGATCGAGAACTTTGGTTTCGATGCACACAGCTTGTGGAAAATGGGCTCATGAAGCATGTTTAGGATGGGATAGTGCTGAGGGCTACAAATGTGATTTATGCAATGAATAAAGACAATGCGTTTTTATTAGGCATATTTTTATATATATATTTAGTCTGATTTGTTCTAATGTAGTAACCGCCATGTTAGAGTATTGTAAAATAAAGAGCGAAATGAGTAAAAAACTGTGTTTTTAGTAATTTTACCCTTAATAATTTCTTTTACTATGATTTTACATGGGTTTAAATACTGATTGTCATTACCCCAAGCTAGGGGTAATGCCGATCAAAGGTATAATTTTGTTAAAAATATTTTAATAATAAAATAAAAAATGTTAAAAATATTTTAATGATATTACTAAAAAGTGCATAAAATTCTTATTGACTTTCACCTAGTTTGAACAAGACAGCTTTAAAATTAGACTTGTACGGTAAAATTTCCCTTAGCTGATCGCCATTGCCCCAGACTCCCCTACATGTTGTCTTTTTGTAGTGTTCAGGAATTCATACAAGGTTGCTATAGTCTCCATGCAATTTCTTATTGCTGTGATCTCACAAGCATTTGATACGGCTAAGTTGAGGCTATGGGCAGAGCAGTGTACATAAATGGTGGATGAAATCACTAACCTCACATGGTCTTGCACACCATATAGTCTTTCGCTCATTGAGACCGCTCCATTGTAGTCTTGGCCACGCAACTTCTTGATCTCCACATTTAATGATTGCAGCTTGTTTACTATTGTCGTTGCAATTTTTTTACCCGTTACATCATTGATTGGAATAAATTGCAAACAAATTCTTTCATGGCGAATTTTTCCCTGTCGATATAATGAACGCATACTGATAAATGTTCTACACCTGCTCAGTTATTTCGTCAGCGAGCAGTTATTTCGTCAGTTATTTCGTCAGCGAGGACGGTAACGGACGTTGAATCATTTATTTCACCAACAAGCATGTGAAATATCAAATTATTACAGACTTCAATTACTTCATTCTGGATTCGGGGACTAATATACTGCGCATTTCTACCGCTGTATTCCAACATTTGTTTCAGAACTGGGTCTTCGGAAACGAAGCAATGCTCGTAAGTTTCCGTCTTCTTATTTGGTTTTTCTGTCACTGCAATTCTCCCCGAATCCTTGTGTCCTCTCAGCTCGAGACCTTGCTCTCCACAAAACAGAATTGTTTTAATGATTGGTATGATATTTCTTCCTCTTCCATAAACTTTTATTTTCCAAATGGGATGTCACTCAAAGTTCCAGCAATCTCTATCAATTGCTTATGATAATGACACTTTTTATGTTCGGGGCATCTTTCCAGTTATCAAATTTAGCTTTATATAACTGACCTAAGGACTGTTCACCAGATTTGGCACAAAAAATGAGCGAAATTTGCAAAAGACTCCACTCTGAAAGTCTGAATAGGCAAACCATATCCAGCGATAAAGCCATTTATACTGGAATCGCAAATTCCTTTCCCTTTTGCTGGAAAAGCAAATCCTGGATTGGATTCCTAGACGTTGTTGAGATGTCCAGTTTTTGTCATTCGATATATTTTTTGCTACAGACAATCCAATATCGTATGGGTGTGCTTTAAGAGGCATTCAGAATCGTTTCATATTTGTCTGGTTTAAATGACACACAGGGCTTTTCACTGTCATTCCATCCCGCTCTAAGTGTTGAACTAAGGACGATTTCACTAACAAAACCGGAGAAATTATTAGCAAAAGCATCACATTCATTCTGAGTGGAAGAAGAAGCAATTGGGGTGAATGGCGTTAACTCTGCATTTGCACAACTCATGCGAGAGTCACGTACACTACTCATGCGAGAGTCCTTTACACTACTCATGCGAGAGTCCTTTACACTACTCATGCGAGAGTCCTTTACACTACTCATGCGAGAGTCCTTTACACTACTCATGCGAGAGTCATTTACACGTGGATTTTTAGCAATGAAATGTAAAATTGAAATATGTGAGCGTTCAGACATACCGAGCATTATACCGTAACTTTAGATTGTAATGTAAAAATAGAATTCAAGTATCAACGCCACTGATTACACAAGCGCAATTTGTGATTAACTGACGAAAATTCGAAGCTTGAATGAAAAGCACCAGCTTGCGTGGAAAGAGTTAGAATTGAGTAGCAAAGGAACAAAACGAAACAATTAAAGTTTATTTTTTCTTATTAATAGCTGGGTTTGATACTTACTACGTCAGACGATACTAGTTTCGAAGAGAGTACAATCCCTTTTGTACTGAAGAATTTGCGAAATTTACAGATATTTTGTGACAAAAGCTGCACGTGACATAAGAACCTGCACCAACCACTCCCTCAGATTCTTTACTGCTACATTCTTCCAATAACAGGAATTCGGTTGTCTCCCCCTCCCAACTTTTGAGGTCTTCCAAAAGAGATTTGTCAATCACAGAAACTGGAGGTTCCATTGTTAGCTTGATTAGCTGAACCAGCGCAAGGAAAATGACAGTAGCTTTTTTGCATTTTTACCAGCAGTTTTCAACTTTACAAAAAAAATAATCTTGAAAGTAGTGTTCGCTCGAAAGTAGTGTTCTTTCGCAAGTGTTCGTTCTTTCTCCTAATTACTCCTTCTATCACTATGCTGTCGACTGGGAATCAGCGAGTTACATCGTTCTTTCTCTGCTGTTCACCAGAGAGCGTGCCGAAAGCAAGTGTTCGATCTTTCTCCTCGTTCCTCCTTCTATCGCTATCCTCCGACTGGGACCCAGCGAGTCACATGGTCCATCCTCTACAGTTCACCAGTGAGCATCCCGAAAATAAGTGTTCATTTTTTCGCCTCGTTCCTTGTTCTATCGCTATCCCCCGACTAGGGATCAGCGAGTCACATCGACCTTTATCTGCTGTTCACCTGAGGGCGTCCCAAAAACAAGTGTTAGTTCTTTCGCCTCATTCATCCTTCTATCGCTATCTCATCGACTTTCACTCAGCGAATCACATCGTCCTTCCTCTGCTGTTCACCAGAGAGTATTCCGAAAGCAAGTGTTCGTTCTTTCGTCTCGTTCCTACTTCTATAGCTATCCTCCGACATACTGACCCCACAGTATCAAATTACTGGGCCAGCTGTGCTACTATCGCAGAGGCAAGATGGCAGATCGAAAAGAACTTCTTTTTCACTCCTTTGCCTGGACAGAGAGGTGTTCCTGAAATATATCAAATTCCATATAATTTAATTGCTTATTTTCAGTTACATCGGGCTTTCTGATAAAAAGTCTAAATTATCGAGAACGACTACTACTGTTCCATTTAATTTGGATTAATCATAGACTCTTTTATAGAAACAATATGCACCTATTAAATATTGAACTACAGTCGCGATACTCGGCATGCAAATGTCGCTTTAAAAGTTTTGCAAATGATTCAACTTTCAGCGCCAATGGTATTATATGGCTTAACAAACGCCCATGAGAACAACGCATTGTGCATCATTAGAAATGAACGGTGTTCTCATTCATGGGCATTTGGAACTGATTTTCTGCTTTGACACTGCAATTTGTATACCAAGATGCTTTTGAGACGTACTCGAGAGCGCTACAAACAATTGTCGGCATTAGAGAGAGCTTTCATAGGCCTAAGGAAAGCAGATTGGTCCAACAGACGTGTCATTCGAAATCTTTTTTTGGGCGATATGGTAGCCACTTGGTGTATACAGCAGTTGATCAAGGAAGGTACGAGTAACCATCGCAGAGGATCAGGATGCCCAAGACAAACAACTGCTCGAGAGGATTAAGCAGTCAGTAGAGGAATCACGACCATAACCATGGCGTCACCAACAGTTATTTGAATGCCTTTGCCGTCCTCCATGCATCCTGTATTAAGTGATATTATTCGAAGACGACTGGCAGAAGGTGGAATTATTAATTACGACTAAGTGCCTACCACTCACAACTTTAACATAGGCAGATTTGTCTGGACTGGTGCCGAGCTCGATCAGCTTGAACACTATCCGATTAGAGGCGTGCTAAGGACATTTTAAGGCAGGTAAACAAGAGTGCAGCAGGTAGACATGAGTGTAGCATATAAACAGGTGCATAAACCCTCACGGCATAGATCGACACATGTGACAGTGACGCTGTAGTCACGTGACACCTGGGTCACAATGTGACATCATATTTGTGACCTCTATGCGACGTTACGTATTAGTAACTTTGTAACTTCATTCTGACTATACTCTGTGACTTTTCCACAATTTAATTAACACGTAACAATGTGACGACATTACAATGGCAATTACAATGTGACGTTACAAACAAGTTATTATGCGACGTCACAAACGAGCATGAAAATGATCAAAATGACTTCGCTGTGACCTCAATATGACATTGCCGAGACGTACTGTGACGTCCTGTGACGTCCAAAAGTGACAGTGTGACGTAAATCTTACGTCACTGTGAGAAAAAAAATGCTATTAGGAAAATGATCTGCTGAAAACGGTTTTTTCAGCGTTACATAAAATATACCCACTATTCAGTGCAATTGTCATACAAAAGAGTAAAATAACATACATAAATATAGATATAGTTACCTTTTTAAATGTGTAATGAAAAATTTACTTGTTTAAAAGCATAAATCTAGTAGCAGCAAAGTCATTTTTGGTGGATTTTCACTTGTATATTTATTAGTGTATGTACAGGGATCGACATATTTCAAATGTGTTCGAAATATGTTCAGAAACTCCTAAAACATGTACTTTCCTCAACATCTCGGATTCGATTTTTTTTTAAACACAATGCTTTCAAATTACGATTCTATAATTTCTCTCTTTACCAGCTGTTAATGCGCTCATGTACCATATTGAAGACTGGGAATAAATCTCAATCCAATCCAGAAAGCAAAGTAAATTGAATAGTTTAAATAAGACATGAGAAATAATTTTACGCAACTTGTTTCGAAGGGAGATTTATTAGACTCGATTTCCATACTTTTGCGTTGTCTTTTCCTTACATATTTCAATTCGCCACTGAATATCAGGGGAATAAAAGACTGAAATTACAAGTAAATGGGAGAAATATGATATAATGGATAATTTCTAAACTATTAGAAGTAACGCATTTAATTTTAATGCGGAGGAATATTAGTAAGGAATTAAAGCTGAGGTATGTTTCGGAACTTTTGCTCATTTTAAGAGCAGGTAGGGTTTAATTGAAATTGGAATAGAAATATTCGAGTAGCTGAATTAATAAAATGCGATCAAACCAGCTGCAAATCAGCGGTGTAAGTTTTCGACATGTTTTTTGACATGTTTAATGTAGATGAATGATGTCCATGAGACCCATAAAACAAGAGAGAAAATACAAAGTTGTTCATAAAATTTCATACTGCAAATTATACCGGGTGTTTTACAAATAGTGTCCGAAAGGAAAATAATACCAATAATGATAATATAATAATAATAATGAAACTTTAATAATCCAAAGTACTATTCCATGAATATACCCTCCTAGAAGAAGAGGAGTAAACATGTTAAATATACTAGCATAAAAAGTCATAAATAAAATTATAGCAAATCATTATTGCATAACATTTAAAAAGATAAACATGGACAAAAAAATATGTAAAAATGACAACAATTATGGCTGGTAAATAATTAGCTATCAATATGAAAAAATATCTCAACTTCCACTGAATTATAAGTCAAGAACCAGTCCTTAATGTTCCTGGGAAAAGAACGAAGAGCAGAAATGTTTTTAAAAGAGCGAGGCAGAAAATTATAAAATTTGGGAGCTTAAAAGAGATAAAATTTCTGAAAACTAGAAGAGGCTAGAGAAGGTTTAATATATATATATATATATATATATATATATATATATATAATATATAAGATGGAAATTGGAAATTATTAAAGATATTGAAGTGTTATAGCATTTATGCGCAAAGCAGCTACAAATACTATACACGATATAAATATAAAAGTATAAAAAGCATTTAAAATTTGAAAAAAGAAGGAAGGCTTAGCGAGAAGCTTACTTAATGGCGGTAAGGGGTTGTGACCCTACATCCCAGTTGTCAACATGCATGTCATAAATGCCGCGGCATTGCACTCCTGAACGCCAGCCCTTGCTGAAGCCAACCTCCGGAGTGATAATAACAATCATCACAAGATCGGTAGAAAAGAAAAGTCCAATGATAAGATGAACACCATTACTGGATGGCAAACTACTCCTTCAGACTACAATGACCTGTAGGACTCTGAAGGCGGTAGACGGTTTGCAAAGATATCCCAATTTTAATTTTTCGCAATCTCATAATGTTTGGGGTAATATAAAATTGTCATCAGTTTGGGGCTTAAGTGAGGGACTTAAGTGAGCTGCTGTTAAAAATACCTATGATGCGCTAAAAAAAGGAAATGTGCACTTGAAATGGAAGAAATAATGCCGATATGATAAGCAATTTTTTTTGCAATTTTCTTTGGTCACTTTAACATCTGCGTAAATAGTAATTCCTTATGAAACCATCCGCTTAAAACTTTATCCTCACACAAGCTTCTTTCAAATTCATCACAAACAAATACTATTTCATCGCCCCAAGATATTTGAAAAATGGGAGAGGACAAATGTGGGCGTTTCTATATACACTATTGATACATGCCCAGCCTAATCACAGTTAAATATTTTTGATAATTTCTAAATAATGATTGCTTTTTATAAAAGAATAAAATTGTCAAGACTTTCAATTTGTTTAATATTTTATAGCAGGAAGTGCCTCTGTAACGGATGCAGTGGCTCCTGCGTAAAAGTAAACAGTAAAATACCAACTTTATTAGGGTGTTTAGATTGTTAATTTGGTTAAAAATTTGTATGTTCAAAAATTTAAAAATGTATTCAATGAAGGTCCATATTGTGCTATTCCCAAGGATATTAGTAATTATGATTTAAACAAAATTAGACGAGTCATTGAAGACATCTTTAGACACATCAGTCAGACAAGATCTTCATGTGTAGTTCTATAAAATTATAAAATGTCCCAGATTCTTTCTGTGACCAATTCTGTTAAATGTGTGTTCTCTCTAAAATTCATGAAGCAGGAGTCCCTTGTAGACCCATTGTATCTAATATTGGTACTGCTTCCCACAAGACCCATTCCTCTTTTGGACTTCGGGTTTGCTGGTTTTCTTGTACTGATAAAGGGGATCCAGCGTATCATCGAAATAGCTGTGTACTGCATTATTATTTTGTTTGCGCTTATTAACTTTGCTCTAGTTTTCCTTATTCTTCGCGCAAAGTGTATTTTAAGTATTGAATAGATAACATCATTTTAATTAATCCTGAGATGAGAGATGTTCTCTCCAATGGGAGAGGTGTATTCTAATTTAGTTTTTTTTTAAATGAGAGTGTGATATTGTTTGTCCTTTTTGATTAATTTTGATCCCGATTGTCTATTTATTGTACAATGACTTTATAACCATAGATCCAAGCAAAATAGCAGATATCTATTGCCGTGTAGTTTAAGCATAACAACCCATGAACAAAAACATGTATTTAATAAAAACAAAAATATACGTTTCCACTGATTGAGGTTAAATATAAAGGTTTTGAAATAATGAGTTTTCAGGAAGTCAGTCAGGATTTCATATATTCTGATGGCAATCGTCTATTAATTCCATATCATATACTTATTTTGCACAAATCCTTCGAATTAGTAAAAAAATGTACAATCAAAGTACGGCATGTCTTTGTTGCGCCTCGCGTGTTTTAGCAAAATGTTATTATGAACATCCTGACCTGACAATTTCAAATGCAAGCACATACGATAAAAACTGATATGGGCGGTATATGACTGTTCCCTATACAATGCAGTGAATATACTTCTCTCATAGCAAAATTAATGATGTAAAATATGTAAAGTACAGTGTTTTTAACGCTGAATTGTATAATTGTCTGCTGCATAAATCCATTGTTTTCTTTTATTCCATTGCTTAGCAGTATATAATTTTTTCCTGCTGCACAGTTTAATTCTGTTGTTTAGAAACACGGTATCAATTTCCCACTGCATAAACTCATTGGGTTTAATCTCGATACTTAGCAACATGATTTTTTTTTCAAATAAACTTGCGGCACAATCATTGTTTGCATAATGCTATCTATCTCTGTGGGAGGTTCGTTTCCCACATATATCTCGACAACTCCTAGTCCTAAAAACTCGAAACATGAACTGAATGTTAAGTGTTTTTTTTTTTTACGGTTACGCACAAAATTTCATGAAATTCGTTGTACGTGAATAACACACACACACACACACACAAATAAACAGATATATTTTCAATTTTATTTATGGAAAATAAGCTTATTATATTTTGTAAATAAGTCTTACTCTTTATACAAAACCGTATGATGAAAAAGTATCTCCATATCCGTCATAACATCAATCTAACTTGAATAATGCATTAAGCCAATCTTCAATTATTCGGTGTTCAGAAACTCTTCTTCATTCGATTATTATATAGTATATATATTCCCTTCGGTCCTTGCGATCTAATTATGTATTGGGTTCTCTGTGGGACATAATTTAACAATGTTCTGGTGGAGAAGTTCTGCAAAATTTTTCATTAAGTTACGAGAGAGAAAGGATTTGTGACTTAATATAAAAATAGCATGATGATATTACTAAATTCATACAAAATAATAATTCTTAGTGCCTTGTTGGCTTTACTATTAGCAAGACATTCTGCTATAATACAATCACTTAATTGTCATTTTATATGTATTTTTATGTAAAATTTACGTAATCGTTTATAAAACGCTAAACTGCAAAGACACTGATATATTATACAATATGTATACCTCGTGAAAAAGAAAACAAAAAACAATCTTACAGTATAATTAAATGAATCTATATTTTATAAACACCATTAAACCTAAATATAAATACAGTATTGATTATGTGTTTTCGAATTATTAGATATTAGACATTTCTCAACGCAAGCACCAAATCTCTCGTAAGAGCTGAATGTTTTGATAAAAAAATTGTTTTCACATTTGAAACTGTAACTGAACGAAGTCTATAAATTTTCGGCGAAATCAAATATAAGAAGACTATGGAGAATATTTGTGTTTTTATGTTCTGTCCCAAATTTAAAAGGTTTAATTTGTCGGAAAAGTTCTGTACTGAAAACCTAATTGTTATTGCTACATTATAGATGATCTCTAATACTATAAAATAGAAGCATTATGTACAGTATGTTAACCATAAAAAATAAGTGGGTCTATAAATTTCAGTGGGTCTCTACACCTTCAGTCACGTGGACTTACCAAATTTAGATATACACGTCAGAAATAATCGCTATAAAAGAAATAAAAATAATGTATGAATTAAAATGCAAATTGTAAATGCTATCCTGAAAAGTGCAAGATTGGTTCTAATTTGAACAAAATGCTTATAATGATAAAATAATGATACATGAATGTACATTGATAAAACAATCGTACATAAATGTACGAGTTCCAATGACAACGCACAATTTTTAACACTTTACAACATAGTTGAAACGTGTTTATGATTTTATTCATTCATTCTGACTATCTGCGCGTTCCCACGATAACTGCCGTAAAAATAACTTTATCAAAATGAAATTTTAGTATGTTATTGAGATGGTCTGTGAGACATATGGGAATGTAAATCAATAATATCAACCAATTAGTTTTGGAGAGGGGTTGAAAAAATAAAATACATTAAACCCTATGGGACCTAATTTTTCAAACATTTTTTAAGCGAATTTAAAATTCACAAATTGCTTCGAAAGTTTAAGAAACTATTCAAATTATTCCATAAAATATATATAAAAAAATGCCAGCAAAATATGTTTGGTAGTATTTTAAAAGAAAATTAAAGTATTAATTACACCCATATAATATGAAGAGATCAAGTGACCCACTTCAAAATAAAATATACATATTTTTTCCTAGAGTAAAAATCGTGATTTACTGTAGGAAAAAATGTGTATTTCTTTTAAATTTATATTTTGTGTTGCATACGTCCCAAAAACGCCTTATTTTTGCATAATTATTGTCCATGTATATTCTGCGCCAATGCAATTGCAATATTTTTTAATTTAAATGTTCATCAAACTTTGATTATTTCTACAACAAAGCCTAATTCTAATGGATGCAGAATGTAAACAAGTGGTTGTAAAGATGGGTTGTATAAGAATTGTAGAATTTTTTTCACGCAGAATTACTTAACTCTGGAGTCTGGAATAGAAATGTCTGAATGAAAAATTCACTGCTTTTACATAGAGAACCAGATGATTTATATTTCGATGACATTATTTGAATAAATTTCAATTTTTTCGATGAAGTTTTAAGTTTGCAAGTAAAATAAATTTTTGTAGTTCTGTGATAATTAAAAAATATCACCGCTGAATGTATGGCATTTTGCATTTCAGTTGGATAGTGTTTAATAATGAATGCTTAATGTTTAATTGCTCTTACTTGCTTATATCTCACTTTGACCAGCACCGTCCAAAGCCATAAATGGAGTCAAAATTTTATTGCCGCCCCTAAAAGTGATGTAGAAATAGAACTTTCAAATGTTCTGAGAATTAACAGCAGAATCAGAAATAAAGTCAACAATATGAAGACACATGTTTTGAAAATTACATCAAAGAGGGGTAAAATTCTACAAGTCAACATTTAAAAGTGCTTTTTCTACGCCGTTTTTGGTGTTAAGAAAAAAGGTTTAACGTCGTTTATGAGTTTTCACTTTGATGCACAATGAAATATATATAAATTGGTTTTTCCATTAGGACTTTATGCAATCCATGCGCATAAATCGTGAATGTGAGAAATCGAGTCACATTATCTGCATAAATCTCAGGGACATATCTTTAAACATTTAAATCTCGTATGTCATTCCTATTCGTCGAAAAATGTGATCGTACATAATAGCGGAAGTTATTTTATTACAACCCTGCGTGCCATTGACCATGGTTTTGTCTTGTAGAGGCTGGATCCCCATACTGGAGTTCAGCGGCCTTTATTTCCGCTTATCAGAAGAATTAACAGGAATTCTAGAAAATATTTACAGTTAAAAGCAGTGTTAATGTCACATTTTACACCTTAAGATAAGTTCAAGGTCATGTAGATAATCATTTGCCTTAGTCAAGCAAATATTTAAATATTTCTTTTTCCATAATTTACATTCATTTTTCCATACTTCTGCTCGGATCCGATTTGTAGAAAGCTGCAAGAAAGTCTGAGATGATCGTGCGTCTACTTTTACCTCCCCTACATTACATTGCAACGTACAGGGGAAGTATTGGAATCGTATCCAAAATTGCAACTCGAGTTTTCGACGGATCTGCACATTTTGGAACCTTTTGAACACGAAAAACTATTTTTAGCGTGACGTCTCTGTGTGTCTGTCTGTGAAATGTATATATCCATTCTAATTCAAAAACTAATTGAACAAATTTCATAAAATTTTAAAGGTGAGTCCTTTGTGGGAGACACTGGTGCTTATTAGATTTGGTCACGATTCGGGGTTTAAAATAATCTGCCTTTTATTGCGAAATAGCCCTCAAAAACCGTCTATATCGAAAATAAGAACTACGTATGTTCAAGTTTGTCAATTTAATGTAATATTTTATGCGTAAATTCTGACGATAGAAAGAATAAGACCAACCCCATTACTTTGGAACTAACCGTTCTTTCTTCCTATGATATATATATATATATCCAGCTAACAAATAAAATGGAAAATTGAATTAAAAGTGTAAATTCAGCGTTATTTTATGCAATTAAATTCAATTTAATGAATTATTAAATACATAAGAAGGTGAATTTAATTTTGAAAATAAGGTCATGCTCTCCCCATATCAAAGTTTTTATTTTGTTGGATTAAAGACTGATGTTGTCCTTGAAACTGACTTTTCTCGTACAATATTAATGATTATCAGACCAACACCTCAGGTAATGAACGCATATCCAATTCAAATAAGTGTAAAAAGCGACTAAACTAATATGTTCTTTCCTCAATAATCCTAATTTGCTAAGAGCGAAAGTTATAATATGAATAAAAATATATATGATGCAAAACTTACATTACGCCAATATCATCTTGAATTATATTGAAAATGCAAATTACATTCGATTTTACGGTGTACTCTATAATTTTGAGTAATTTCCTGTTGAATATGATTATCAATAAAAGTTTAAAATATACAGATTTTGAATTCACCAACTTAAACCATCCATCATTTGGAAAAAGGAGTATTTTGACATCTTATGAATAACATGTTATTTTCTACACCACTCTCTGTTGTGTGATGCGTTATTCATTTTGAATACGTTTTATCTGTTATTGATTTTACGATTAGAATTGCGGTGGAAGTTTTCTATAATACATAAGTTTTTTAGGTTAAAAGGAATAAATCAATTTACTGGAGTTTCGTATAAGGGGAACTTAGGCGTTTCCGTGAAACAAATAACAATGCTAAATACTATTTACATTGTGACGCACACACATTGACACACAAAATGAAGAGCCAGGTAATTATATTTAAAACAGAAAGATGACATATGCTTTTACTGCAACAATCACTAATTTTGTACAATGATGCGAAGATTTTGTACGAAGCTTATTCAGAGATAATTTTTATTCAAGCATTCAGAGAATAATTTAATTTTAATTTTATTTTAATTTAATTCTATGTATTGTTTAAAGCTACTCTACATAGTGTATATGTAAGATTAGTACATATTATTGATGATATAATACTGTGTATAAAAATCTATCAGTGTGTGCAACAATACAACCTTAGACTTCTCTCAGGTGTCAAGTGAACTTTTCCTTGGTACATACTAACGATAAAATATTGTGCATGAAAAAATTTCCAGTGTGTGCAACATGCCAATTATGGACTTGGCAAGGTCAAGTTGGACGTTCCCGTTCTGAACATTTATAAATATTTTATTTTAAAGTCTTAATTTTATAAATGGTTCTTACATGTTCTTTGTGCGAGGGGAGAATATGAGACCAGGAGGCACCATACACAGATTTTGATGTTTGTGATGAAACAAATGCGCATACATATAGTCACCAATTTTAACAGTCTTGGGCCGGAAAGTTATGACCTCATTAAGTACACGTTACACACATTGCAGGTGTGCTTGGAGAACAACAATATCTTAGTGCTAAGATTTAAATCACGTTCGTTTCAATCGATATTGAAAGACCAAGGAAACATCGTTGCAGGAGATCGTTGCACACAGTTGGAACATCGAATGGAGGAATCCCACACAGTTGGAGCATCTAATGCACACAGTTGGAACATTGAATCTCTGTTGCACAACGTTGCACACAGAGGAACAGCCAATGGAGTCAAAAAGGCATATTTTAATCCGATGCACAAGAAATGATGTGGGAAAAGAAGGTCAACGAAGATTATTCAGACAGATTTTTTATTCAAACATTTAGCAAGTCAATATTCAAGTTATGCAGACGGTTGCAGTGTCAGTATTTAGAATATATGACACAGTTAAAGAAGTCGTATTAAAACGTTTGTAGAAGCCTTTATCAGACAGCTGTAGTTAACAGAAGTTACTTAGTCAACAGTTAAATTATCAATTATCAGGATGTGCCAGACGTTGGTGACATCCATGCTGAGCAACAGATCATCAAAACGAAGCCAAAATATAAAGGCATATTCCAATCTTCATGTATATTAGCTCAATGTCTGATCGTTGGAATAAGATTAAAATGACCTGGTAACATATTGATGTTTTCTCTTCTTTAAGCGATTTTATAAGACACTAGCAGCATACCCGTTCTTCGTACGGAGTATATAATATAAAGAAACTTGAAATTCATAATCATGCCCAAATTCTTATAGTATACTAAATGACATGTTTAATCAAAATATTCTGTTAAAATATTTAATATAATGCTCCTAAAAAGAAGTTTAAGAATCTCTGTTCTCGCTATATAAAATTATCTTCATGGACATATCTGAAGAATAAAACATCTTGGACCCCTTATGTAAGCAAATATAAAAAAAAATATGGAATTGAATCAATATATGCAAAATAAAAGCGTTAAAATTGTATGGGACCCGTACTAATTATATGCGCGAGTATTAGAAAATATAACCTGTATTAGTAGATTACATGTATAAATTGAAAATACCAATAAACCCGTAATCTTTAAATCTGAAGACATTCATTTATTCCAATATATGTCAAAATTAAAGTGCTAAAATTATATGGGAAGATATACACGTACTACTTATAATGTCCGATTATTAGTAGAAGATTACCCGTTTTGCAATATGAGTCACAAATGTTTTTTGGTAAAATACAACAGACGACGTAATAAATTGAATATATAATTAATCCCCTTAATCTTCATACCAGAAGACTGTACTTGATTCCAATATATATGCCAATACATGTCAAAATATATGCCAATATACCTGTACTACTTATATTCTCGTAGGTTAGAAGATATACCCGTGCATTCCTAGAAGATTACTCGTACAACGTACAATATGCGTGTGTCAGCAATTTTTGCCGCAATAAAAAATTGGCGTAATAACTTAAAAATATCAATAATCCCTGAATCAATAATTCCGGAAAATATCAATAATAATAATGTTTAAACCTGAAGAGTATAATTGATATTATCCAGTCCAAAATGAAATGGCAATGAAATTTATTTTATATACATATCTTCATTATTCAAATCGGAAAGGATTTAATAAAAATCGTGTGCCGCATAAACACATTGGATTTAAATCCGTTGCTAAGCGACATGATATCATTTGCTTCAAATAAATTGGTAGAAAAAATATCGTCTAAATAGTTATATTTCTATGGAACATTTGGCGACAGTTTCGTCAAATTAGCGACATTTTAAAAAATCGCCAAATTTATCGCCAAGTGGGACTATAGAACTGACAGTTCCACTTTGCGACAAATTGACGAAATATCATCACAATACTATCCCCTAACAAAAAACAATTAATATCATTTATGTAGCGCAATTTTATCCATTTCAAGATATTTTTATAGATTTGAAAACATTTTTATCAATTTGGTGACATTTTAAAAATTCGCTAAATGTATTACTAAGTAGGATGGATGGTCTGACAGATAAATGCTAACCAAACATCATTTTAGTACTCTCTTCTAACAAAACAAAAAAAAATTTCATTGATATGTAGAAGACCCAAGCCACACGACCAACCCGAAGGTTTATGGCAGCTGTTTGTGTGTCGTTTATATCAATTTGGCGACATTTCCGTGAATTTGGCAAAGTTTAAGAAAAGTTGTCAAATTAGCGATATCCCTCCAAATTCGTAGCTTTGAATTTGCAGATCTGAATGAAACATTCTTATCCCGTTTCAATATACTAAATGAAAACACTACAATTGTATTAGAAGATATACCCTCTCTACTCTTTTTCTGTTTCAACAATCGGCTATATGAATTTATTGGCTAAACACAATATATGAGTTTAGTAGCTAAATACGATATAAGCTTGAAAACTCTTTGCCAAAATAAATGAAATTGATGTACGCAGTCAGCAATTAATATAATTAAAAGAAAAATCAAACCGTCCATTCATAAGATATACTTCTATATCCATTTATCCATTTATTTATTATTTAAATCGAAAAAAATAATAAAAACATTAACAAACACATTTAATTTAATTGCGATGCCGAGCAACATGATATATCCTCCTAAAATGTTAAAATTCATTAACCACTAACAGCACACCCGTTATTCGTACGGAGTGTATAATTTAAAGAAACTTAAAGTTCGCAATCATGTGCAAATTCTGTTAAAATATTAAATTTATTGCTCCTAAAGAGAAGTTTAAGAATATATGTTCTCACTATGTAAAATTATCTTCACGATCAGATCTGAAGAATGAAACATCCTGCCCCCTTTTGTAAGCAAATTTACAGAAGAAAAAATAGGAATTGAATGAATATATGCAACCCCGTACTAATTATATTGTCGCAGATCAGAAAATATGCCAATGTGTTAGTAGAAGATTACCCGTATTACAATATGCGTCTCAAAAATATTTGCCAAAATAAAAGAGATGACGTAATAAATTGAAAACATCAATAATATCCGTACTCTGTATACCAGAAGGTCGTAATTGATTCCAATATATATCAAAACATATGTCAATATACCTGTACTACTTATATTCTCGTAGATTAAAAGATATACACGTGTATTTGTAGAAGATTCGTACAACATACAATATATGAGTTTAAACAATTTTTGTCATAATAAAATAATTGCATAATAACTTGAAAATATCAATAATCCTTGAATCAATAATCCCCGAAAATATAAATAATAATAATTTTTAAACCTGAAGACCCTAATTGATATTATCCACTTAAACATGCTTTAAGAAAAATCAAATCGTTCTTTTCTAAAATATATTTTTATATCCATTTATTTATTATTCAAATCTAAAAAATAATTATTAAAATTAACAGACAGATTTAATTTAATTGCGTTTCTGAGTAACATGATATAAGATAGAATCTTATAACATGTTAAATATGTCATGTCTTATAACATAAACTGCGAAATTAAATAACGATTTTGATTTCTCTATACTTCTCATTGTTCCGTAAAAGCTTGTTTTAAATAAACCATGAACCATGGAGATAGATTTCTCCTTTAAATCATGTTTCAAACAATTCATGTTTTCAGAAAGTGACTAATTAACGCAAAAAATCTCCCATCAAACTCAGAGATTAAATTTTAATTCACTTTCAAACGATTTTCAAGCTTTTCGTTTGGATAAACCACGGAGTTAGGGAGTAGAACTCCTAGGAAAAAGTTCCGTTTTTCATTAATATCTCGACAACCCCAGGTCTTAGAAACTCGAAACTTGGACAAAATTTATGGGGGAATATTTCAAGGCTATTCACCAAATTTCATTAAATTCGGTTCAGCTGTTTTTCCGTGATGATGAGACAAACGAAAATTTCGTTTTTTACTAATATCTCGAGAACCACTGGTCGTAGAATCTCAAAACACGGAAATAATTTTAAGTGGGGCTATTTCTGGGCTACCCACAAAATTTCATCAAATTCGGTTCAGCCGTTCTCCCGTGATGGTGTGACAAACAGACAGACAGACAGACAGACAGATTTTCATTTTTATTTATATAGACTAGCAGCATACCCGTCCTTCGTACGGAGTATATAATATAAAAAAACTTATAATTCGCAATCATGTGCAAATTCTGATAAAATATTAAATTTATTGCTCATAAAGAGAAGTTTAAGAATATCTGTTCTCACTATGCAAAATTATCTTCACGGGCAAATCTGAAGAATGAAATATCCTGGCCCCTTTTGTGAACAAATTCACACACAAAAAAAGAATTGAATCAATATATGCAACCACGTAATACTTATATTGTCGCAAATTAGAAAATAAGCCAGTGTGTTAGTAGAAGCTTGAACATATTGTAATATGAGTCTTAAAAATATTTACCAAAATAAAAAAGATGACGTAATAAATTGAAAGTATCAAAAATCCCCGTAATCTTAATACCAGAAGGTCGTAATTGATTCCAATATATACCAACATATATAAAAATTTAGCCAGTATACCTGTACTACTTATATTCTCGTAGATTAGAAGATATACCTGTGCATTTGTAGAAGATTACTTGTACAACGTACTATATATGAGTTTCAACAATTTTCGTCATAATGAAACAATGGCATAATAATTTGAAAATATCAATAATTCCTGAATCAACTGTCCCCGAAATATCAATAATAATGATGTTTAAACCTGAAGACCGTAATTGATATTATCCAGTCAAAAATGCAATGTCAATGAAATTTATTTTATATACACATTTTTATTAGATTTAATAAAAATCGTATGACACATAACACATTGGATCCGTTGCTAAGCGACATGATATCATCTGCTTCAAATAAATTGATGGAAATCATGTCGTCTGAATAATGTGATCTTCATGGAAAGTTTGGCGACATTTTCGTCTCCATGATATTTTTATGGATTTACAAATATTTTTATCAATTTAGTGATATTAAAAAAATTAGTTAAATGCGTTACTAAGTAGGATGGATGGACTGACCGACAAATGCTACAGAAACATCATTTCAGTACTCTATTCTAAAAAAACAAATTTAATTTCATTGATTTGGGTCATTTTTATCAATTTGGAGATATTTCCTCTAATTTGGTAAAGTTTAAGAAAAGTTACCAAGTTATTTAGAGATATTCCGCTAAATTCGTAGCTCTAAATTTACAGATCTGAAGAATAAAATATCCATATCCCGTCTGTATATATACTAAATGAAAACACTAACATTGTATTAGAAGATACATACATCCGTTCTACTCTTTTTCTGCTTCAACAATCGGCTAAATGAATTTATTGGGTAAACACAATATATGAGTTTATTAGCTAACCACAATATATGAGCTTTGAAACCTCTTTGCTAAAATAAATAAAAGTGTGATGTACGCAGTTCGCAATATATATTATTAAAAGAACAATCAAACCGTTCATTTATTATGAGTTTATTAGCTAAACACAATATATGAGCTTGAAACCTCTTTGCTAAAATAAATAAAAGTAATGTCCGCTGTCCGCAATATATATAATTAAAAGAACAATCAAACCGTTCATTTATAAAATATATTTTTACATCCATTTATTTATTATACAAATAGAAAAAATAATAATAATCATTAACAAACACATTTAATTCCATTCCTTTGCCATGCAACATGATATAAGATAGAATCTTCCTCATAAAATGCGAAATTAAATAACCATTTTAATTTCTTTATACTTCTAATCGTTGAGTAAAAGTTTGTGAAATACATGGAGGTAGATTTTTCCATTTAAATTCATGTTTCAAACAATTCATGCTTTCAGATAGTGACTATTTAATGCAAAAATCCTGCATCAAACTCAAAAATAAAGTTTTAATTCCCTTTGACGCTTTAAACAAACGATTTTTATCCTTTCCGTTTGGATAAACCACGGAGTCGGAGAGTAGAACTCCTATAAAAAAAGTTCCGTTTTTCATTAATATCTCGACAACCCCTGGTCTTAGAAACTTGAAACTTGGGCAAAATTTATGGGGGACTATTTCAAGGCCACCCAAAAAATTTCATTAAATTCGGTTCAGCCGTTCTCTCGTGATGATGAGACAAACGAAAGTTTCGTTTTTTACTAATATCTCGAGAACCACTGGTCGTAGAAATTCCAACCACAGACTAAATTTTAAGTGGGGCTATTTCTAGGCTACCCACAAAATTTCATCAAATTCGGTTCAGCCGTTCTCCCGTGATGATGGGACAAACAGACAGACAGACAGACAGACAGACAGACAGACAGATTTTCAATTTTATTTATATAGACTAGCAGCATACCCGTTCTTCGTACGGAGTATATAATATAAAGAAACTTGAAATTCATAATCATGGCCAAATTCTTATAGTATACTAAATGACATGTTTAATCAAAATATTCTGTTAAAATATTTAATATAATGCTCCTAAAAAGAAGTTTAAGAATCTCTGTTCTCGCTATATAAAATTATCTTCATGGACATATCTGAAGAATAAAACATCTTGGACCCCTTATGTAAGCAAATATAAAAAAAATATGGAATTGAATCAATATATGCAAAATAAAAGCGTTAAAATTGTATGGGACCCGTACTAATTATATACGCGAATATTAGAAAATATAACCTGTATTAGTAGATTACATGTATAAATTGAAAATACCAATAAACCCGTAATCTTTAAATCTGAAGACAGTCATTTATTCCAATATATGTCAAAATTAAAGTGCTAAAATTATATGGGAAGATATACACGTACTACTTATAATGTCCGATTATTAGTAGAAGATTACCCGTTTTGCAATATGAGTCTCAAATGTTTTTTGGTAAAATACAACAGACGACGTAATAAATTGAATATATAATTAATCCCCTTAATCTTCATACCAGAAGACTGTACTTGATTCCAATATATATGCCAATATATGTCAAAATATATGCCAATATACCTGTACTACTTATATTCTCGTAGGTTAGAAGATATACCCGTGCATTCCTAGAAGATTACTCGTACAACGTACAATATGCGTGTGTCAGCAATTTTTGCCGCAATAAAACAATGGCGTAATAACTTAAAAATATCAATAATCCCTGAATCAATAATTCCGGAAAATATCAATAATAATAATGTTTAAACTTGAAGAGTATAATTGATATTATCCAGTCCAAAATGAAATGGCAATGAAATTTATTTTATATACATATCTTCATTATTCAAATCGGAAAGGATTTAATAAAAATCGTCTGCCGCATAAACACATTGGATTTAAATCCGTTGCTAAGCGACATGATATCATTTGCTTCAAATAAATTGGTAGAAAAAATATCGTCTAAATAGTTATATTTCTATGGAACATTTGGCGACAGTTTCGTCAAATTAGCGACATTTTAAAAAATCGCCAAATTTATCGCCAAGTGGGACTGTAGAACTGACAGTTCCACTTTGCGACAAATTGACGAAATATCATCACAATACTATCCCCTAACAAAAAACAATTAATATCATTTATGTAGAGCAATTTTATCAATTTCAAGATATTTTTATAGATTTGAAAACATTTTTATCAATTTGGTGACATTTTAAAAATTCGCTAAATGTATTACTAAGTAGGATGGTTGGTCTGACAGATAAATGCTAACCAAACATCATTTCAGTACTCTCTTCTAATAAAACAAAAAAAAAATTCATTGATATGTAGAAGACCCAAGCCACACGACCAACCCGAAGGTTTATGGCAGCTGTTTGTGTGTCGTTTATATCAATTTGGCGACATTTCCGTCAATTTGGCAAAGTTTAAGAAAAGTTGTCAAATCAGCGATATCCCTCCAAATTCGTAGCTTTGAATTTGCAGATCTGAATGAAATATTCTTATCCCGTTTCAATATACTAAATGAAAACACTACAATTGTATTAGAAGATATACCCGCTCTACTCTTTTTCTGTTTCAACAATCGGCTATATGAATTTATTGGCTAAACACAATATATGAGTTTAGTAGCTAAATACGATATAAGCTTGAAAACTCTTTGCCAAAATAAATGAAATTGATGTACGCTGTCAGCAATTAATATAATTAAAAGAAAAATCAAACCGTCCATTCATAAGATATACTTTTATATCCATTTATCCATTTATTTATTATTTAAATCGAAAAAAAATAATAAAAACATTAACAAACACATTTAATTTAATTGCGATGCAGAGCAACATGATATATCCTCCTAAAATGTTAAAATTTATCAACCACTAACAGCACACCCCTTATTCGTACGGAGTGTATAATTTAAAGAAACTTAAAGTTCGCAATCATGTGCAAATTCTGTTAAAATATTAAATTTATTGCTCCTAAAGAGAAGTTTAAGAATATATGTTCTCACTATGCAAAATTATCTTCACGATCAGATCTGAAGATTAAAACATCCTGCCCCCTTTTGTAAGCAAATTTACAGAAGAAAAAATAGGAATTGAATGAATATATGCAACCCCGTACTAATTATATTGTCGCAGATCAGAAAATATGCCAATGTGTTAGTAGAAGATTACCCGTTATTTGCCAAAATAAAAGAGATGACGTAATAAATTGAAAACATCAATAATATCCGTACTCTTTATACCAGAAGGTCGTAATTGATTGCAATATATGCCAATATATATCAAAACATATGTCAATATACCTGTACTACTTATATTCTCGTAGATTAAAAGATATACACGTGTATTTGTAGAAGATTCGTACAACATACAATATATGAGTTTAAACAATTTTTGTCATAATAAAATAATTGCATAATAACTTGAAAATATCAATAATCCTTGAATCATTAATCCCCGAAAATATAAATAATAATAATTTTTAAACCTGAAGACCGTAATTGATATTATCCAGTCAAAAATGCTATAAGAAAAATCAAATCGTTCTTTTCTAAAATATATTTTTATATCCATTTATTTATTATTCAAATCGAAAAAATAATTATTAAAATTAACAGGCAGATTTAATTTAATTGCGTTTCTGAGTAACATGATATAAGATAGAATCTTATAACATGTTAAATATGTCATGTCTTATAACATAAACTGCGAAATTAAATAACGATTTTGATTTCTCTATACTTCTCATTGTTCCGTAAAAGCTTGTTTTAAATAAACCATGAACCATGGAGATAGATTTCCCCTTTAAATCATGTTTCAAACAATTCATGCTTCAGAAAGTGACTAATTAACGCAAAAAATCTCCCCTCAAACTCAGAGATTAAATTTTAATTCACTTTCAAACGATTTTCAAGCTTTTCGTTTGGATAAACCACGGAGTTAGGGAGTAGAACTCCTAGGAAAAAGTTCCGTTTTTCATTAATATCTCGACAACCCCAAGTCTTAGAAACTCGAAACTTGGACAAAAGTTATGGGGGGATATTTCAAGGCTATTCACCAAATTTCATTAAATTCGGTTCAGCCGATTTTCCGTGATGACGAGACAAACGAAAATTTCGTTTTTTACTAATATCTCGAGAACCACTGGTCGTAGAAACTCAAAACACGGATATAATTTTAAGTGGGGCTATTTCTGGGCTACCCACAAAATTTCATCAAATTCGGTTCAGCCGTTCTCCCGTGATGGTGTGACAAACAGACAGACAGACAGACAGACAGACAGACAGACAGACAGACAGACAGACAGATTTTCATTTTTATTTATATAGATTTATGGAATTTTAATTACATTGATGTTATAAGTGTGAATCAATGCTAATTTGCTTTAAAAGTTAAACATGTGGATTTTATGGAGTAGTATTTCTGATATAATGATTATTAAAAGGGACTTAAGCAGAGAAGTAATGGTGGGATTTGCGGCCATGGTCGCTTGTTAATTATAAAAATACGGTTTTAATTTTTATTTAATTCATCACTTAATGCACACAAAATACCCAACATTTTAAAATAATAATATTTAAATTTCCATATGTCGTAAGTTTTATGAATTCTGTGATCGACCCAAAGTAATTACGCGATCGACCGGTAGATCACAATCGATATTGTGAATATTCCTACTACTAGTATATTCGAATTATTGGGGTCTACATTAAGTTGTATTGCTACCATTTCAAGTATAGTCTGTTTTAAGTTGAGGAGAAAATACTAAACGCGAAACCTATTTAATGATGCAGTAATCTGTGATGGGAAAATGCAGCGAATCCTACTTTACTTTTTATTTAGATTCTATTTCAAATGTTGCATTATGTAAAATACGATGTCAAAGGTATTGTTTTAATAATTCAATAACACACGAAGTTTAGAAGCATGAAATTCTTCGTAATATGGAATTTTTTATTAATGTATTCTATTTTTTATTATAATGGACACAAATGTTTGCTTTCACACAAGAGTTGGCCACGGTTGTTTGGCTTAATATAGTTTACTTCAGTCAAAAATTAAATGTACTTTGTTTTTAATTTATGTATGTTTATATAATTACTCAATATATTTAGTTAATATTGTAAAAACAGTTTAACTTAACTTCATATTTTTAAATGTATCCTGCTTATCAGCATGATCATTCTCAAACAATACTGGTCATCATATAATAATATGGACTGATAATATATGTACCGATTATATGAATCGATAATAAAAATTAATACCCGATACATTTCCCCTAAAAATAAAAAAAATAATTTCCCAAAGAAATCCAAGTCCATACCATAACACTACCATAATTTAATGCGTGTTGTTCAACACTGTATTGTGCTGAATGCGTGGCCAGAGTTCTATTCTGACTTCTTGCATTTTGATTGTCGAAATTGCGAGGTCTAAATAATCTTTCGGTTATTACTTCCCTCAGTTTTTAACACTTTACAACAAAGTTGAAAAGTGTTTATGACTTTGTTCATTCTGTCTGTCTGTCTGTATGCCCGTTAGCACGATAACTGCCGTAAAAATGACTTAATCAAAATGAAATTTTAGTATGTTGTTCAGACGGTCTGTAGGACCTATGGGAATATAAATGAATAAAACCACCCAATTAGTTTTGGATTGATCCCCGGGTTGAAAAAAGGAAATACATTGAGCCCTATGGTACCTAATTTTGCAAACATTTTTTAAGCGAATTTGAAATTCACAAATTGCTTCGAAAATTTTAGGTAATATTCAAATTGTTCCATAAAATATATAAAGAAAAATTCAGCGGAATATATTCAGTAGTGTTTTTAAATAAAAATTAAAATAATAATTATACCTCTTATATGAAACGATCACGTGATCATGATATGTAACGATCACATGAACCCACTTCAAAATGATATATGGCATCCATCTTGTTTCAAAATTGGGATTTTTTAAGTTCTTTTTAATTCATATTGAGTGTTGTATCCGTCCTGAAACTACTTTATTTTTGGTTAAATTCTGTGCATCTACATACTGAAACAACGCAAATACAATAAATTTGAATTTAAATGCTCATCCAAATTTGATTATTTCTACAACGAAGCCTGTTTTTCACCTATGTAAAATTTAAACACCAAAATATGTAGAATGAGTTGTATTAGAATTGCTGTATTTCTTTAACACAAAATAATTTAGCCCATGGAGTCTGTATGGCTGATATGAATGAAATATTCATTGATCTTACAAATAGAAGGGCGATTTTTTTCTATAAAGTTTTAAGCATAGATTTTTATTACTTGTAGCTCCATGGTTTTAATTTTTAAATAAAATAAATTATTATAGTATTGTGATGAATGAAATGAATGGGAGAAGTTATGAATGAAATGCTGTTTTTATAGAGAGATCCAGACGTGTTATTTTTTCTATGACGTCATTTGAATGAATGTCAGTTGTTTTCGATGAAGTTTTCAAATATAATAAATTATCGTAGCATTATGATAGTTTTAAAAATATTACCGTGGAATGTATCGCATTTTAGAGATATTTAAACCAGGCAATTTATATGTCAATGCCGTCATTTGAATGAAGTGCATTTTTTTCAATGAAGGTTTAAGTTTTCAAATATAATAAATTTCTGTAATATTGTGATAAGTTTTAAAATATTACCGAGGAATGTATAGCATTTTAGACTTTTTAAATAAAATTGCATTGAAGTTGGAAAGTGTTTCATAATCAATGATTTAAGCATGATTGATCTTTCTTGTTATAATAATTTATGTTTACTTAAACTAACGATCCCAACTGGTTTGGGTATTAGGCGAATCACCGACACAGTCAGCATTTTGCCTGCGTTTATACGGGAGATTAGGAATAAGTTTTCGGATCGGAAGTATGGTGAGGTGAAATTTACATAAATACACTACTACTTCTTACCCATAGTGTCCCCCAGTTGAACCCGTAAACGTATAGTAGGATCCTCAAGGATGAAAATTCATTGCGTTACACTGAAATTAACAGTCGATTTTGTGGCCACTAACACATTTATTAAACACATGAAATATTCAACCTTGAAAATAATAATAATATGGTACACACAGTTACATCACTCTCAAATCTACTAAGTTTGACCTAGGGGTGTACAGGCCAATTAATATATTTCTATTAATTTTTCATTAATTTTACATGCAAGCAGTGCAGTGCGGAAAATTTCCACAGCTTAAATTAGTACTACCACTCAGATTATCTTAACACAGAATAACATATGACAATACAATTGAACTTAAACATTACGATACCTCCTCTCAGATGAGATACCTTGTTGTCCAACATTTGATCTGTCACAGATCTTGATGAAGAGGTCTCGGTTATTCAGTTAAAAACACAGTTCGTAAAGATGCACGGTTTGCTGGTGTTGGCGCTGAATTCTGGACACCATCGCGGATTATCACGGAATCAGTAACCCGAGTTCTCTACACTCTCCTGCTCCCAATTTTCGGTTTGGCCCAGAGATTCCTGGAGAACCAGGAACTACTAACAGGCCGATGCCGCTTGGGTAATATCCCGAATACTTGTGATTGTTGTCTCACACAAACCGCACTGATGACAGTTGACGCACTCAGCTGACGCGCGTCGTACAGTGCATAGGAGCCTAGGATTGACGGCCTGCAAACACTCTGCTCAGGTACACTCGTCTGTGGAGTGAGAAGTGCACTGAGCGGTCGATTCCGTTCTTGCAGTCCACGGTGTTTTCACGGCTTAAATGTAGTCAGAGAGTCCAAAGGGTAGCCCACACTGCGCCGTCTATATACAGAGCTGTAAGGTACTGCGTAGCACACGTAACGACTTACTCACTGCTTCAATGATCGCCAACCCCCGAAGAAGGCAATACTCGATCTGGCTCCGTCCTCCTCGATTATGCTAAGAGCGGACATAGACTTACATTGCGGAATAGTTGAGTCTGGTTATTCGCTACCCTTGAGTATATGTACTCGTAGCCAGGTATAAAAGGCTCTAGTTCCGTACTATTTTCATGGGACTGCCGCTCGAAAAAAGTGGCCACGATTACCGTGCCTAAAAATGTGTCGCAAAATTTCGAATCAGGCTTCAAACAAGTGCACAGCCACACTTGGATACCTTTCCTCACGAGATCAGAATTGAGTCTAATTTTTCATTTTAAAATCGAGTCCCTTCAGATTTTTTAAACGGGAAACAAGAATTAGAGTGAAAGTCACCTCGTCTTCTTATTCGATGTTTCACGATGTGCTAGAAAAGGGGTGTTCAATCTCGACTAATTTTACTGACCTGCGAAATGACGCTAATTTCTTATGCGTCCCAATAGAAAATGAAGACCGGAGGGGTTCCCACAGCCGGAAGGTCCTGGACCTGGCCTCGATGCGAGCCACACCTGACATGGGGTATACATTTCTAGAGGTTCATTGTTTTACACTTTGACATTTGTTATAAGTTATGTTTTATGAGCATTTACAACCACTGTCATAAGTATACAAACCATGGCACCACATCAATCCCATCCTGTCTGTGAGGAGGCATCGCCGTAGTACAAATACCATACACATTATATATTTTGAGTAATTGCTACTCCCGCCCCCTTTCATTCCTGAGGCATGAAACATACTTGCACTTAAGTGCCAAATATATGTTATGCATCATAACAGGGAGACTTCTGCTCTTCGTTTCTGTCTAGCGTGATTATGCTCTCGTCGTGTTTTGCACGTGTTTGTCTTGCGAGGGTGCGTGGAAGGAAAACCCAGTGAATACAACAACAGCTAGGAAAGGTTTAGTATTCGGGGTTTGGCTGCAGTACGAGGCGAGATAAAATAATTCCAGTTGTAAGCATAAAAACTTTAGAATTCGTCTACGATTTCTGTATAATATTTATTACCATACCACGTAAAGTTATAAGTATCTTGTGATAAGTGTGTCTGCATTAGGGCCGTGATATATACGAATTGTTAGAAAATATATCCAGTTTAGAAATACAGCAGATGTTGTAGCAAGAATTAAAGTTGAAAAGTTAATTGAAAGTTGTTTGTGTTCGTAATTAATATTGAAAGCGCATATATAGTATATTAGTGTAGTAAGAATGTTATGTTCAGGATGGGGCCAATATAAGGACGTTACAATGGCGCCCAAACATAAAAAAATCCAATAACGCAGGAAAGTGGCATTTCATAAAAGTTTTGCTTAAAAGGAATTCGTAAGATGGAAAATATTGTAGAGCATCTGATCGCAGGGTTAGCGATGTTAATGCAGCCAACTTGTACATTCGACAGAAGTGGATCAGTCAAAAAGTATATACATGAAATAGAAAACTTTTTTTAACAGGAACAAGAAGTGAAGTGCATAAAGTATCTGTAACTCAATCGACGCTTGAAGGAAAGACTGGTTATTGGTGGGAGGTATTCGAATATGATATTTATAAAACGTGGGCCGAATTTAAAGTTCAAATACTAAAGCTTTTTCCAGAAGTATTGAACACAGTGGTGTTAGAAGCTGAATAATATGGTGCAACTCAGCAACCTGGAGAGTCAATGTGTAAATTTGTGTAAGGAAAAATAGAAGTACGAAACAAATTAGAATTGGGAATAGGGGAGCCCGAATTGAATATGCTAATACTGGAAAGGCTAAACACGGAAATTCAATATTTATCTTTGATAAAGTACCGAAAACGGTCGCAGAGTTCTTTCAATTGGCTTTTAAAATACGATGAAAGGTATTCAATAGATAAAAGTGAAGGATCGGGATATAACACTAATAAGTTTAAAAGAGGGAGGAGAACCTATTATGAACAATCAGATTTGCAGCACAAATACGAACACAAATATAGGTAAATGTGAGCAAAAGCATCCCGGAGAGAAATACAATTTGGGAAACAGCTGATAATATATCAGTAGACTGCATAAGAGTGGAAAAGATCATCGGCCGAATCGGAAGAGCGAATACCCGAATCAAAGGAAAATTTACTCACAGCCAAGACGGGTGTAGAAAAATCCCCAGATGATGAAATTCAAATGTATAAAGACCAAAAGAGGTTGTCAAAGAAAGGTTATGATCTAAAGTTTCAGCCGCAGAAATACGAAACAGTTTGCTGCAAAAGTTAGATGAGAAGCAAGAAGCCAAATCCTGTTACTGGAAAAGGTTCGAAACTAGAATTAGAAGTACAGAAAAAAAGGAAGTTAAGCCAAGTATTGGAAGAGAAAGTTGATTCGAGGTCTGAACGTGAGTCTAAAAGCAGTAAGAAGGAACAAAGACCTTCTAATCCCATACAGGCAGTGAATGTGAGAGGTAGTAAGCTACCGTCTGTAATAGAAAAAATGGTGAAACGACCTGTTGAGCAGTTAAGAGTTCCTCAACTAGCTGGTGCAGACGAGAAGTACATTGAAAGAAGGAACAGTAATCGACAATTTCAATTGAAACGAATTAGAAAGGAACAAGCAGAAAGAAAGCTACAGTCGCAGGAACTAGAGGAATGGACGCAAATATGTGAAACACAAGAGATAATTACAGAAACTGAAGACGGTTGAAAATGAAAAGTTGGAAATGAAGTTAAAAGGTGAATTAGAAGTTCAACAGTCAGTTGAAATGAAGTTTCATCAGATATCCTAGTTATATAGAAATACTGAAAATGCCCAACAAGAGAAACCGGAAAATTAATCCGGGTTTGAAAATAAACTCAAGTTGCAAAAAAGGACAGCGAAGGAAAATATCGCACCACCAGCTCAAAGTGAATCATACCGAGTTCGATGGAAAGAAAGGCAAAACGGAATCAGCAGCGATCAAGAGAATGGACAGGCGGAAGGATGCCGAGTCTAGACCAATTCCAAACAGAACGACAATGCAGGTTAAACTGGGACACATCAACGACCACGGGAGCGACCATGAAAGTACAGACCCCCAGGTAGGCGAAAAGATGGACCCAGGAGCCAAGACACCAACAAGGAAACGATGGAAACGACTTCAGCTATCGATAAACAAGAAATTAATAAAGTTAATTAACAAGTTTTGAAAGTAATACTTAAATGTATAAGTTTTGAGTTTGTGAAGTGTATAAAATCTAGTTTTTCTAAAGTATTGTATTGTTATGTTTGACATAAATTTTTAAAAGTTAATTGTGTATTGTATTGTGCTTTAACTAAGTTTTAGAAATTAAGAAGTGATATTTGTGTGTTTTGAAATTTTTTTCGATATTAGAGAGTGATATTCATGTGCTCGACTAAGGTTTAGAATTAAAGTTATATTCGTGTGCTTTAAGTAGTAGTTATAAATTAAAATTTGAAATTGAAATATTTGTAATAGTAGAGTAAAATGTTCATTGATTTTTGATATGTTTAGAATTTAGGAAATTTGAAATTATATGTATTTAGTAATTATAGTTGAAATTGCTTTTGAATTGATGTAGTAGTTATAGTAATTGATGTGATGTTTTAAAATAGTTGAAATTGCTATTGATTGATTTGATGTTTAAGTAATTTTAAAGTATTTGAAATTGAATTGATATTAGAATTTTAAAGTATTTGAAATTGTATTAATGTAATGTCGTTAAATTCTGCAGTAAGAAAGAAGAATGATTGCAGCTTTGTGTTAGAAATCGGATAATCGTTTGCTTGGTCAAGGGGGTAGAGGAACATTGAGGTTGGATGGCGAATCTAAGGGTTTTCGCCTATGGTTTAAATTCATGGAATTTTGGGAATCAGAAGTTTACGCATCACGAAAATATCTTGATCAAGAGGATCAGATTAGGCGAATACATGATTTCATGATTGAAGTCAATTGAGGCAGAAAACAGGTTGGTGTTTTTAAAATGAAATAATCATAAAAATCGATGCCTGTAGTTTGATTTTGAAGTAGGTGATGACGAACCAGACTAGAAATGGAAGAGTTGGTTTGTAAACATATTTTATAATCGAAAATGTTTAAAATATGTATAAAAGTGTAGATTAAAATTTGTTTCTGGTTGTGGATTACGTGGGGGACTAGACAGAAAAAAATTTCAATGGGTGTATGTGTATAAAAAATTGTGATTTATGTGCATTTTGTTGTTTTATGTGTTGCGATCATTTCTAAGAGACCGGCTAAGGTCCAGGTCTTGACCCATTGTGAAATAAGTCAATATGGTTAATTTTATTCTGTATTGAGACAGGTTTTTTTTTCCTTGGATTATTCCAAATTTTGGAGAAACGATCGCATGGGGTCATTAAGCAACGAAAAAAGGGTCGATTACTCATAGTGGCGATGGAAGAAGTTAATACCCAACTTAGTTTGGCCACATGCTCTGTAAAACTAACCTGATGATGGTTGGGGTTCGGCAGTCAAATCTCACTCCGATTGAATGGGTTCAGAGATGTAGAAATTTGGCTTTTGACTGTCGATGAATGTGGAAAGTTGAGGTAATTTTGCACTGTCGATCTCGCGAGCAAAACTCTTGGGCCGAGTGTGAGGTCTAAATAAACTTTCGATTATTATGTTCCACAGTTTTCATTATAATTTATGTTTACTTAAAATAACGACCCTCACTGGTTCAGTTATTAGACGAATCACCGACCGAAGCATTGTCTGCGTTCCTACGGGTGAGTAGGAATACGTTTTCGGATCAGGAGAGTTCAGCTCCAAGCTCCTATCTGGCGTGAGTTCGTTCTTGTTGTGGGGTGGCTTGTCTTGAGTGTGCTTGTCTTAAAAGAGTGCGTGGGAGGAAAACCTAGTGAATACAAAGATAACTAGGAAAGGTCTAGTGTTCGGTGTTTGGCCACAATACGTGACGAGATAAAAGAATGCCAGTGGTAAGCATAAAAGGTTTAGAATCGTATCCATTTCAGAGTGATCACCAGGACAGTAAATTGTGGTATCTTGTATATATTGTAAATTATTCTGTGCATGCATAATAATAATTATTGTCTATGTCATCAGATGCTTTAAACAATCAGCTGCTGTTTTGTCTGTGAAGTGCACAAAAATATTAGTTTGATTAAAATTATTGAAGTCCTGTGTTATTGCCCTTAGACCGAAAGGTCTGAAGATCCGTAAAATAAAGTAAGCAGAAAGAGCCGAGGAAGGTAGTTGCTTCGCAGAATCTAGGACAAATCGTGATTCAGTACATTAGACCATTGCGCTTCTTTCCAAGTAGAATGCTGTCGATACAAATTTAATCATGGTAATCTGACCTTAGTACTGAAATTCACACAGACTCGAGTTGCATGGGTCTAGAATCTTGTAGTTTTCGCTTCTCAGTATTAGCGGAAATCGGCTTTTCTAATGTTTTTTATAGTCATTAATCGAAGAGCTGGTGAGGTCGCTCAGCTATTGAGTTTGGTCAGTAATGGAATGTACTGGTCATCAGAGGATATTGTAGCTCTAGGATGCTATGGAACGGATATTTGGATAACTAACTTGTTTGGAATTGTTTGCAAAAACGATACATGATACAATAATCCACTGAAAGATCCACTGAGATTGGCGATTTCCTTAATGAACTGTCTGACTCAAGCCTCTAAATATCACGCCATTATTGATAATCTTCTAAACGTATTTTTGCGTCATAATAAATCCTATTTCTAACACATTAAAATGATCTCTAACACTTTCGAAATTTTTAGCATTGAAACTATTAGAAGTAAGAGCGTCGTTTCTATCCCATACCTATCATCATATTGCTCGAGGAGCAAATCTCTACAGGATATCTTATTTGATATTTGCATATACCCACCGACGATAACAGTAAGTTTCATCAAATGAAATTGCGGATGCATTTTCTATTTGAGAATTGCATAGTGTGCTTAATTTTTGGCAGGCAGTGCATATGATGATTCTGGAATTTTTCATATTTATTTGGAGTATTATTCGTTCGAAATGATGTTAAAATTTAAGAACATGCTATTTTCAAATTTTAAAGGTGTGCTGTAAAGGTATATTGACATTTTAAAGGAGTATTTTATATTTGCAAATTACTTCTTTCTTTTAAAGCTCTGTTGACATTTATGTTCGTTCATCCTATTTAGATTAAGTTAATATTTAATTTATTTCATTATGTTTAAGTTCAGTCGATAGTTAAGTCAACTTCATTATATTTATTTCGAAGCATTAACACCAAGTTACAAATAAACACAAATGCTATCCTTTATTCAGAAGATCTAATCTATTTTAAATTGCCCAAATTCATCAACGAAAGATCGTTTTGTATCTGAATATATTTTGCGCATATTGTGTTTCATTTTCCTTCCAAAGACGAAAAGAATACAAAAGGAAAAACAAAATGTTTATAAGTTTGATTTTTTTTTTCTTTCGTTCATATCATCCATCTTCTTTCGGAGGATATTACAGTTTCAAAGTGGTGTAATAAGATGTATTATTCCGGTTGATTGATCCCTTGTTCTGATGATTTGGGTATTACTATTCCCGTAGATTCTCAGACAGACAGGAGCAGTTTAGGTACGAAAAAATACAACTAGGTAGAAATTTTGTCGTTATTGCAGAAATAGAACAAAAGTTGTTTAAAATTATAATACGCTTAAGGGGGGCGTAAAAACGTATATGCATACAGAAATTGTTACATTTGGAGGTAGTAATATGATTTCATGGAACCGTCAAGTATAAAAAGCTTACATTGAAGTGTCAGATGGTGATTTACATAAGAATCCTGATTATCCGAATGCCGATTATTCTTAAATCAGCTTAACCGAAAAAGTATATTTTTTAAGTATTTCCCGACATCCACGATTTTTTTTTGAGAATATAATTTCACTGGAAAATATTTTATGTCGAGATTTTTGAACGGTTAGTTGATTTCCCAAGTAGCATTTGCGGGGATATATATGTTTCTGCTGCGTTGGTAGCTACCAAAAGCGTCTGATTCGCAATCTTGAAGCTGGACGTACTTTTTTCTGCACCCGAGGCTAATGCACGACTTAGTAATATATTAAATTTCAACCTCCCGTCTTGGCATCATTATAAATTTGGCCAACAGCTAAAGTTTTTCAATAATAATCTGACATAATATCACCTGGAAGGACGTCATTTCAGCAAGATCCGCAGAAAATTTCTCACCACAAATGCCGGTCTGGCGAACGCCGTGCCACTTTATCCGCGAATGCTGTGCCACTTCATCCGCGAACGCCGTGCCACTTCATCCATCTATGTAACCACCACATGTTGGCTGGAAATTTGAATCTCCGCACATTACATTACTCAAATATTTCGACTTTTTTTTTAAAGAATATGCCCACTCCGTGACGATCGTTTCTTTCGACCCGTACTTCAGTGAATCTGCAGAGTCCACTTCAACGATAAGAGCTTGCAAGTCTGTCATCTCAACGGTAAAGCGCCGGCTGGCCAGTTCAGAGATCCAGGGTTTGATTCCCGGTCGGGGCAGCAAATATTTTTTACAATGGCGCCCAAATAAATCAACTCTGTAGGTTAGTGCAAAGACGTCGGAGATCAGAATGTGATCATAGGACGACTATTACAGATCAGTGGACTCTGGAAGTGTGAGCGCCTATTTCCAGTTGAGATGATGACGACCACGCAGGATACTTACCAGATAAATAGTAGCAGTAGGAGGCAAACCTGAAGTAAAAATAGCAAGTGATGGTCAGTCAGATTGTCATTTGCCCGCCAATCTGTCTTTAGATGGTGGAGAATGCAGAGTTCACTTCGACGATAATAGTTTGCAATTTTGTCCCAGTAGTTCAACTGCAGAGCGTTGACTGGCCAGTTTGGAGATCCAGGGTTCGATTAGCAAGCTGTTAGGGCAGCACGACTCTTAACAAATCACAGAAAAATAGCTTCATCTAGTTTAATATTTTTGAAGGTTTCTTTGTGTTACTGCCAGTAAGGCAGACATTTATAGCAGTCTTCGTGCTCCACGTCTCAATCTTGGCACAATATCGCCAAGTTTGCGATATTTAATGATTTCGCTAAATGAATCACCAAATTCGTCAAATTTATCGCCAAGCGCTTCACACAAACGAAAAGAAGAGCTTTATTTATATATAAATCACTATTGACGAATTATTTGTCTTAAAATTACAAAACTTATACACACGTATCGCCTTTCGTGAACGGAACGATTTAGATCGCCGAGAATGATGTTATGAAATTTGTCGCATAACATTGTGTGAGAGATACACATATTTCACAATAATTAATACTTTTTGTATTTTTATGCAATAAGTTTTATAAAACATTGGAACTTATATTATATTATTATGCAAAATATTAGAAAATTGTTGATTTAGCGAAATTCTGTAGGACAGAACTTTATAAAAATTCTATCTTATCAGAGCAGTATGATAATTGAATCTAGTAAATACCTGAAAAAAATACTCCTTCCATTAATCACTGGGAATATTTTGAAGCTGTTATGGGAATAATCGCCTAAATAAGAAAAAAGTAGATTTAACCTTGTTCGTCAAGGTATAGAAAAAAATAGAACAATGTTAAAACAGTCTGTAATAAAAATACTTCATTGATGGCATAAAATAAAGTAAATTAAGAGCATCAACTGACTTTGAAAGTATAAAATAACCTCTTCCTCTTGAGGATAGAGAGACAGAACAACATTACCCTTAAACTCGGAAAGTGTCGGTTAAAAAGTCGTTAAAAAATTAAGAAAACAATACTTTTTCTATAATTTAGTACGAGAAAGCCAAAAAGACATTCACCCAAAATTCCTCATACAACATCAGCACTTGATTGTCCCTAAATTTTTTCAATTCATCTCTTTAACGTGCCTCAGAAAATATTTATATGCATAAGAAGAAATATATCAATCATTATTTATCAATAGATTTCACAAAGCATCTAACTTTTAAATATTTCACAAAATTTATTACTTTAGTTCTTCCTCCTATTCAACAGTACTGCGACAAATGACATATACGAATTTCACTTCATACATCATTTTTTAACTGATCATTTTCTGTTTATTGGCAAGCCATTTATTTGTTTGGGACAGGTCCTGTAATCACTCATCAGATCAATTTTATCATGTACTGTGGCTCTCAGTATTGACATATATTTTCCTCTTTCCACTATTGAATTTTATGACATCGAATGAAATTTATAAATATGATAAATAGTGATTCTCCTATTCTGAGATAATCATATGCCAATATGACTCGCGTATTCTTGGATTGAATGTGCATTCTACATATTAACTTTTTATTGACATTTGACAAAAGTAAGCAATCATTTCTGCTTTGATGTTTTTTAGCATTTGTTTTGTAGACGTATGTCGATCTATGAATTCGTGTATAATATTTGTCTATCGCGCATTTTACACTATTTTCCTAGGAATGAAAATATTTCGAAAAATGACACAAAATAAAGATGTAAAGGTATTCGGCTACATAAGTATGCATTTTGAACTTTATTGTAAAATGGAACTATATGTTTATACAATAGAAACGTGAACTTTAGATGTCTTTTGTATGTACATGATGTACATGATTTGCAAACGAGGTAATATTAAGTCATGGCATTTCACTGTGTGAGAGGAACTTGCTTTTGGGATATCAAGCATGTGAAGACTATAAAAGCACGAGTTCTGCTCCTGTCGTTCTCCTTTTCTGCAATTACATTTTGCTGTGAACCGACATCTTATTAGCTGGTTTGTGTTTCGCCGTCCAGCGTATCCCCGAAGCAATTGTATGATGCATTATTGTGTTATTTATACTTATATACGTTGCTCATATTTTTCTGAACCTTTGCAGAAAATTTATTTTACTTGATTTATCCCCATGGCTTATTTGGCGCAGGTTCCTACTCAACAATAAAAATATATCGACATCAGAATAGTTAGTTAATTAATTATGAACATTTTATGAGAAATGTCCTTTCTCATATCATGTTGCTCAGCAACGTAATAAAATCAAATGTGTTTATGCGGCAGACGGTTTTTATATATTTTTTATTTAAATAATAAACAAATGGATATAAAAATATATGTTATAAATGAACGGTATTGTATTTTTAACTGAATTGTGTTAATTATGAATTTTTCATGTTTAAAGATTAAGGGAATTGCTGATATTTTCAATTTCTTACGTCATCGGATTTATTTTGGCAAATAGTCTTGAAGCTCATACATTATGTCTAGCCAATTAACTTATACATTGCTTTTAGCTAATAAACTCCATATATTGTGTTTAACCAATTATTAAAACAGAATACGAGTAGTACGGATATATTTTCTAATACAATTTAAGCATTTTGATTTTAGCATATACAAACGGGATTAGGATGTTTTATTTTTCAGAGCTGAATATTCCGATCTACAAATTTCGCAGGATATAGTTAACTTTGTAACTTTTTCATAAATGTTGCCAAATTGATGAAATTATGCCAAATGAATGACATTTATTGTATTTTGTTAGAGAATATTAATATAACGATGTATCGGTAAGGCTAGTTTGACAGTCCGACCGTCCATTTAGCGACAAATTTGCCTTCTTCTAAATGCCGCCAAATTGATCAAACTATTGCCAAATTGACGAAAATGACGCCATATTGATAAAATAACATTAAATTAATGTAGGAAATGTTAATTGATGAAAATTCAATAATTCTGCAAAATTTAGTTCAATATTTTTGATGATCTTCGTCGTTTCGTGGGTATTAAAACATGTTTTCTGTAAATTTGTTTATAAACGGGACCAGGATGGTTTATTCTTCAGATATGTCTGTAAAGAAAATGTTGTATAGTGAGAACAGATATTCTTATACTTCATTTTAGGAGAATTAAATTATATATTTTAAGAAAATGCTTTGAAAAACAATGCCATTCAGAATACAATATGAATGTACACATAATTGCGAATTTTAAGTTTCAATAACATAATATATATTCCGTATGAAGAACGAATATACTGCTAGTATATAATACATTATTAAAAAATGTTGTGTAATGTTAAACATTTAAAAGAAAGTATTCTTAGCTAATACAACTAACAAAAAATTAAAAAAACATATTCATTAGTCAATGTGCTATAAAATATAACACCATATAGAAAAATTAAAATATTTTAATCTTTTTAATTACAGCCCTATTTATTTAGCATATGTTCTTGACATCGCCTTTTGTTAATGCATTTTAGAAGACACCCCAGAGAGCATTTTTCCACAAAGTGTATGACGATATTCTCGTTAAAGCAATCAGATAAACGAGATTTTTATACCAATTTGCTTGTGTATTCAGAAATACTTTCACACAAATCTTTCGTTTGAGTCATTTTAACCTAAATGTAAATTTTAACGTATTTATTTAAATTGTCGCTAGTTATGTTTCAGTTTTTAGGAACATGTGTTTATAATATGTTTTATTGATATCTACATTCTTTATATTATGTTTGTAATATTTGGTTTTCTAGTTAGAATTTCACAAGATTCTATCAGCGCATATCATATCATTAATTAATTGTTGTATTGCTATAACCCCTCTAAATTTACCTCACAAGTGAGAGCTCATTTACAGTAGTTAAAAAAACAATGCATTGATTATTAATCACACAATTTATCCTTTAAATTATATTTACATAAATAAATATAATTTAAAAGATAGATTGTGTGATTAATGACCAATGTATTGTCTTTTAGTTACTGTAAATGAGCTGGCACTTGTGAGGTAAATTCGGTGAGTTATTGCAATACAACAATTAATTAATTATATGATATGCGACACTATCTTTTAAAATGAATAAATAAATATTTTTCATATCATAATCGTACTGTCTAACAAGAATTATTCAGGAAAAATTTTTCACAAATATATGAATAGCCAAAGTTGTGTAACATGTATATAGCGATCACAGTAAATGGCCACAAATGCGTTCACTGAATAATAAGGTTGTAAAGGACTCATTGTCCCAACATGGAATCGAACTAATAATCTTCGAAGTGGCCAACTGATGTGTACTAACCATTGAGCTACTGCGAAAATATTCTAACTTCTTCTTGTCCAACTTCAACCTTGTACTTCCCTGTCGATCTGAACGGCCACATTGCGCTCTTTACACTGTTTGTACAGGTTAGTGTGATAAGGTAAATCGTCCCAATTAAACTCTAAATAAAATAGCTTATCTTTGATGCATTCACGTAGGGTGGAGTACGAAAATATACAGAGATTCTCAAGTGAGAGAGAATAACATGAGACATATTTTAGTACTATACTAAAATTTTAAATTGGTCTAAACTTTTATTAACGTGCCTGGATTAAATATTAAGTAGCAATTCTTCAAATGAACTTCGATATATATCTATATGTAAACATATCAATTTACACTACATAAACATATTTTATGTTTCAATTTCATAAACACAACTGTCTAATTCTCAGGTTTGAGTTCTTACCCAATTAGTGACATTTGTATTTAACATTTCTTATTCCTTCCGTGGCCGATTTTACTATTGAATGAGTAAATCATCATTATTGCACCTCAGCTTCAGGGTTAATTCCTTTGGGCGCTGGTATAAAGATCTCACTGCCCCAGCCAAGAATCGAACCCAGCATCTTTGAACTGACTAGACGATGCTTTAACTATTGAGCTACAGGAATAGTAAGACCTTTATAATAGCGCCCGGGTAACTTAACCCTACAGGTTGGAAGCGAAAATAATGGAGACTTAGAGTATCCGAGATTCGGTTCCCGTCTGGGACATTGGGACGTTCTGTGTCTCGTGAAGATAGCTGACGAGACACAGAACTTAAAACGATAACACGTGCTTTTTTATGCATCTTTCCTATATAGATAATTTAGAGGTAAAATAAAATATAAATAAATATTTGTATTTACATTTTTTATTGAAATTTATAAATAGTTTACTTTACGTCTACTAGAGTGGAGTGTTACAAACTATAAAACACATTATGAAGAATATAATAATAATACATCAATGAAATAATTTAGAAAACATTCTTGACTTGCATTATGGATACTTTAAATGGCATTTCTCTGCAAACCGTAACTTCAAATTTCATAGTCGTTATATTGAACATCTAACAAGATGTACAGCAACAGCGTTACAGCCTGGTACATGACGTAACATTGAATAATAAGTCTTCTGAGTTTCCCATTGCTTACCATTGTTATGGAGATAGTAGGCTATAAAGTTTAAGTACGTAACGTCTGATATTCAGATTTCGCTGTAGAAGATTACTGGCACAGCTAATAAAGCAACTTTTAACAAACTAATTACATTTAATGTGTATGTTGCTATTTCTTAATTCTTCTCAAAAGCCAGCTGTATTTCAGTCCTAAAACGATCCTGGACATTTTGAGGTCTCACGCGATCATGGACTTGATCTGATGTTGCTGTCAGTCAAGTGGGGATAAGCGATAACAATTTCTTATTCTCGAATAAACATCTGATGTGGAGAGCACATGATTTCCCTGCCGATTCATATTCACGTTCTCTTTATGTCTTCAATAATTCATTACAATGAGTTTCATTGCACACAATAACACCAATAATTATTTAAAACTAGAACGTATGCCGTCCTTATGACAGAATTAAAAATTTGCAAATCATTGCTTCCTATTTAGCTCATGTTTTATCAATTTCGTGACATTTTTATCAATTTGGCGACATTTTCGTTAATCTGGCAATATTTAAAAAGTCGTCAAGTTTGGAATACCCCGCCAAATATTTTGCTAAGTATTACGGACGGATGGAAAAATGGGTTATTCTTATAGTCGTTTGTTATATTCTTTCCAAGATATTGAAGTTTCATCAAATAATTGTCCTTTTCATTAATTTATAGTCATTTTCATCAATTTGGCGGCATTTTCGTCAATTTAGCAACATTTAAAAAATTCGCCAAGTTGGCGATATGTCGCCAAATTTATCGCCAAAATTTCACCAAGCGTTATAGAAGAATAAATTCTTTACTCTTTTAGTAGATGTTTGGTAACATTTTGTAGCAGCGTTACTCACAGACAGATAGATAAACAGACAAATAATTCAAGGTGTTTATATTATTAATTCCACTGAATTTACACTTAAAAATACAATTTTGTTTCTCATTCGGTAATTGGACTTAATTTCTAAGGTTTCGTAGCGAAAATGCGAAAAAACTAAAATATCTTGTGAACAGATAGTCCTAGTGTAATGGGGTTGGTCTATATCTTTTCATCGTTAAAAATTGAGTATAAAATTATAATTTATTTGATATATCTGAGCATACGTAGTTTTTATTTTAGATTTCGTACCAAAATATAATAAGCCAGCACCACGGTAACCCACAAGTGACTTATCTACCAAATTTTGTAAAATTTGATGTATTAGTTTATCAGCCACAGTAGATGCATGCAATTTTTGCGGGCCATTTCGCAAAAAAAGGCGGGTTCTTTTATCCCGCATCGTACCAAAAACTAGTCAGTACCAGGGTCAATCACAAATGATTTACCTACCAAATATTATGAAATTTGGTCCATTAGTTGAGTTAAGAGTGGATACATACATTGTACAGACAGATACACATACAGACAGACACACACATAGACGTCACGCTAAAAATAATCTTTTCGTATTCCAGAGCCCCAAAACTTGTAGATCCGTCGAAAACTTGAATTGCGATTTTCGGCATGATTCCAATACTTTCCCTATACATTACCATGTATTGCAGGGAAAGTATAAACAAATACTAAGTTTACTTATAAATATAAATAAAAGAAAACTAACGTATTTGTGTCCAGTAGCCTTAAAAGTGACTTAAAAGACTAAATCACTGCACAGTTATAGTATCGAATGTCGGACAGAACCTAATGGAACTGGACTTCTGATTTTCCATTCCAGGGATGGAGAAAAAGGGAGCTTCTGAAAATTATTTCCAAACCCTTCCAAAAACCTGTCCCGGTTTATCATTAAAGGTGGATTTCTGTACACTTATAGTATCATTCACGGTACAGAACCTAACTCAGGAATATTTTTGATTTCTGCCAGGGAGGAAGAAAATGGCGTGGGATTTAAAAGTATTTCCCGACCCTCAAGAAGTCCCCTCCCCTGTACCTTATAAGATGGAATCTTTGCATTTATGGAAGCGAACTCGAGTCACAATATAAAGGATTCGAATTTTCGATTTATTTTCTATAGCGGAATAAAGAAGTGTATCAAACCAGACCTTCATTGAATCGTCCAAAAGCTAAATTTAAACACACTTCTAATTTCGACCAAGGGACAGAAACTAACGAAGCCGTATTTTCGTTTAATTCTTAGGCAGAGAAAATGGCGGGTGTGTTCCTAATGTATATGTATTTTTAGACACTTTCAAAGACCCGACAAGTGAATCGGAACACTGAATTTTTGAACAATTATGGTATAGAACACTGGACAGAACCTAACATAATCCGATATTTTATATATCCCATGCGACGGACAAAATAATGGGGTCCGGACCCCCTTGAAGCTTTGCCAACCACGAGACGGAACCTAACTGCGGCAATTTTGTATTAAAACAAGTAATTTATAAGCGACATAAATTGTTAAATAAAATACTAAATGAATATAAGTGCAACTTAAACTTTTCTAGTGTTAATTTTCCTCTTTTTGGCGGCTTAAAAACTAGTTATACAGAGAGATTTAGAAACAGAAAGATTAAGTTCTTTTATTACCAATAATCAAGAGTTGTTGAAGAATAGTGTAATATGTAAATATTTACTAAAACTTGTCCACATTTGGCGACAATATATTCTAGTGAAGATGCATTCAGTCAATTACGTTTTCTTCTTTTAGTAGAGACAGAATAGCAACACATGGTACTTACCATACATTAGCATGAAGAATTCATTTGTAAAAGGAAATCCGTCACCGTGCATGCAAGAAGTAAAATAGAGATGCTACAAATGTGTTAAAGGAAACGGTTTTTGTATGTAAGGGTTCTGATTACGTGTTTGTTTGCTTTTATTGCCCGGAAATTTTGAATGAAACATCATATATATACATGGTGATTAAAAAAAGAATGGGCTAAACTTTACGAGGTGGTAGTACACACGAAACTAAGAATTTCTCGTCATAGTTTACAGGGTCGGGAATGACAGATAAAGGCGCCAGTGGGCGCTTAATGGTGAAACCGATGAGGTACGGCGAAAACATAAGAATGACTTTAGCGAGGGCCAGACCCGAGGGCTCGCCCGTAGGTTTGAGAATCTAAAATCTCAGGCCGAGAAAAAAAGAGACCCCCCAGCAAAAAGGAGAGTCAATGGACAGTCAAAGCCCAACGGATAGAGAAAGCCCCCGACTCCGCCACGCGGCACGCCCACAGTCCAGGACCCCAAGGATTTATTTTCTCATAAAAATGATGTGTCTGGCTAAGACTGTTACAATAGCCTACAAACATCTGCTAAATCTGCAGGAAAAGTCCATATAAACATAACTAATAGTACAAAACAAATTATTAGGCTATAATACTAACGCAAAAACTATTAAAAATGGCCTCGAAATATAAACAGGTATCCAAATAAATACATATTACAATCATACAGTTTTCTTATATATTTTATCCTTATACAAACATTATTAAAATCCCTTATACTATATATCCATTTAGATAATTACAAATAACTCCTTAGCTGTAACAGCTACCAAAATATACGACTACCAATAAACACAACACTCATTTTATACATCCAATTCATTCCATAAAACCCAGTCAATATTAGAGCAACCTAATATTCACCAACAAGAAACCATCCCAGTACAGACACACCAAAAGAAAAACACCAAGAATGACTTTGAAGTTATAAAATGGCATTTAATGAATAATTATTACAGTAGTGGCTCAAAAGAGCGACCGCCGATGTGACTGCATGTATCACAGCGCCGATGGAGGGACTGGTGAACACTCTCTAACAAACCAGGCATGTCGTGCACTTCGGTAGCAGAGGTCGAAATTCTGGCGACGAGTTCCACTTCAGATTCAAGCTGAGTATTATATATGAGACTCTTGAAATATCACCACAAAAGGAAGTCAAGACACGACAGATAGGGCGGTATGGGACCAAGCTATGGGACCACATTGACCAATCCATCGCCCTGTAACGCTTTTACGTTTCATTTTCGACCCGATAAACTATGACGAAAAATGCTTGGTTTGGTGTGTACAACAACCTCGTAAAGTTTGTATGTATATATATATATATATATACATACAGGGCATGTATAGATTAACAAATCACTGCCAACTATCGTACTACGTCAATGCAACAGTCAGAAGTAATAATTTTTGAAAATGTTTTCAGTCTAGATAAGGGTGTAGAATCATAGGACTGTTTTGTATCGAAAGAATCAATATGAAACGTTTTCTGCATTTCGACGGCGGATAATGCTTTGAGGTTTTAATGATATTTTTAGATTCCAGTGATCTAATATACTTTTAAGAAAGGATTCCACAAAAGCAAGCTTTTTACTTATATCAGTAGGAGATGATTACAGCTTCATGCAACTAATGCATCCATTCTACCCTAAGCCCGAGAACTTACAAGTGCAGTAGTCTTGAAGTTTTGAATCTATTATTTCTTATGAGGAAACTGCTCCAATTTCTATATTTAGTATTAGAGGTTAGTGAAGCCAATTCCTGTGTCTCCACAACGTAGGCTCTCAAAGACTAATGTTAACGGATGATATAAACTATTATTATTATTCTTTTTATAATGGATAATGAATTTTAAGAATGTTTTGGAAAGTAAATAGCATTTTATGGAATAAGAATTATCTTTATTTAAATATCCGAAAAAATAACTTTTTGGCTGTTAGAAAAGTTTGAAGTAGCTGATGTTGACATTTTGACATTTATAAGGTGGACAATTGGGTCTTTATTACTTTTCTTATATACATGAAGTATAAGGAAAGTATTGTGACGGGGTCAAAAATTCGAATTCGAAAAATTCGACAGGAGAGCACGTTTCAAGCATCCCTGATCACGAATCGAGCATTTTTGATGTGATGTCTGTGTGTGTGTGTGTGTGTGTGTGTGTGTGTGTGTCAGTGAGCCTGTAGAGACGATATCTCACGAATAGATGAGCGATTGGAATGAAATTTGGTACAAAAATCACAATACGTGAATACTGGAAGCCTATTGTTTTGAAACACAATCGAATGCTCAGAACCCCCCTAAATTTTCGAGTGCAATTTTGAAAAAATCATTAAAAAATCAAAACCTTTAATAAAGTCACGCAAATAGACATTTCTTTTGTAATTTTTTATTCGAAAATGATTGACCTAAACTTTAGAAGGCTAGAATGAATCGTTCTCGAGATATTGCACATTTTTCAAATAAATTTATCAAAAACAGCCATAAATTAAAAAAAAAATATTAACTGTTGAGAAACATGTTCTCTTTTCATATGTAATATCATGCGATAAACTTCATGACATCATTATCGTGGATCTAGCTCGTGAAGAAAATATACTTTGAGTAATACTTTTTTATTTGAACGCCAATAGCCATTTACCCTCTGTAAGAATAACTTATTTCTCAGTCCATAACGCCTGGCGAGATTTTGGCGACGAATTCAGCGGAATGTCTCTAACTTGGCGACATTTTAAAATGTTGAACGAAAATCTTGCCAAATAGATAAAAATGACACTAAATCAATGAAAATGACGACTAATTGAAAAAAATTCAATATATTGGAAAGAATATAAGTATCTACTATAAGAATACCATTTTTTAACTGTAAAACTAGTGAATTCATTGCATTATATAAGAGAAGTCATGTGCTGCCCACATGGGATTTTTTTTTATCACAATACATTTTGTTAAAATATAAGAAATTCCACTGTTTCTTCCGCCACCGAAATGTATAATGAGAAAGTTGACTTTAAATGTATAAACCTTTATATCTAGGGTATTTCCGGGATAGTTGCACACCTCATAGTTTTGAAACTTCCCTTAAGATGGCAATGCAGTTAGCACTAACGGTGTGCCATTTAGTGTTTAAATGTGTTTCATAATGATATTGTGTTCCTGTGCATTTTTTCACCTAAAATTGACAAATATCTAAGATGAATCGTAGAATTTATTATAAAATATTTTATTGTGCTACCACAAATTATACATTATAGCTAAAACGCTAGAAATATCAGTGGGTTCCTTGATTCGCCAAAGCATAGTACTCGTATAGAGTGTTTTTACTGTGATTTCGCCATGTTTAAATCCAAGGCCTGGAGGCCGTGAGGTGCGGCATCTCTCCCCTAGAAATGTGCACCCTAAAGACTTATTTAAAAAATGAGTAACATTTCCTTAATTAAGTAGATTTTCATTCACTATGTCTGTGTTGGTTGTATACTTAAACTTAGTTCAAAATAAAAATGCAAACATTTTTCGAATTTAGTAAATAGTTTATCTTTAACAAAATTGCAATTTCTCTGTTTCTATTATTTTTATATTTAAATATACATATTTTCTGAATAAAATATTTGGTGCGTGCATTAAAATTAATTTATGTTAAATGCGGAGATTCTTCCTTATGTTGCGGAGTAACACCTGATTCATCTGGGAGAGATGTCGCAATGAAGGGGTTTACAAAATAAATGATAATTGCTTATTGAGAATCTTATAACTCATATTATCGTAATATATATACTTCCTAAATGTAAATAAATTATTATGTCTACATAAGTTTCTTGGTTGTGCACCATGGGTCTCAGAATATTGATATAAAAAAGGTGCGGCATCTATGCCGGATTTACCCTATGTAATTTACCCTGAACAGACTGATTGAGTGAAAATTATCAGGGAAAATTATGCATCAAAATTATTCAGGTCTTCAACTATAACTAGAATCTTGGTATTGGTCATCAAGAACGAATGCAATAATTAGCTAAAAATAACCTCATTTATTTTACACACCATCAAAGATTTCTGCATTAAGCAGCACGATTTTGTGTTAAACAGATTTCAAACAACGCATATTTCATTGCATTAAGTTTTGTGGGAAAACTGAAAACGATATTTTTACCGAATCTCTATGCATATAACTGTTGTTTTTACTAAATAAAAAAATCTTACTTTATTCTTTTATTTATCAGCTGATGTTAAGGGAGAGAGTCGTTGGAAACATATTAGCATCGAACATCCATTTTGCAAACAAAATAAATTCCTAATCCGTTTGAAATGGAACAAAACGGAATGTAAATGAGGGTAACAATGTAACCAGATGATTCTGCGGAAAAATATTCTTTTTATATTGTGCAGCTCTATTCCATAAAGATGAAATTTGACTTTCAAATGAAAAGAAACATTTGAATGACGATCTCAGAAAATCGATAAATTTATAAAGATGCTGAATTTGAGTTATTTCAAATCTGATACCGGGTATTGTAATACTGTGTTATACAGAATTTTAAGATGTTGTTCTAGTGTTGATAGTCTTACGTCACGTGGTGTATTAATTATTTTGCCTAAGGCAAACATTACATCTATAATAATAGAAGATATATTTCTGTGTGATTGGTTGCCACATAGCAGTAAATCTATGTTACCCATAGTTATACCATTTTAGTCATGAATCGTAACATTTGTGTTCATTGCTATCATGGCCGCAAAACCTACCATTACCTCTCTGCACGATTTTCCTAACGTAATCATTAAATCATAACACTACACATTAAAATCCACGTTTTTAACACTTTACAACAAAGTTGAAAAGTGTTTATGACTTTGTTCATTCTGTCTGTCTGTCTGTCTGTCTGTCTGTCTGTCTGTCTGTCTGTCTGTCTGTCCGTTAGCACGATAACTGCCGTAAAAATGAGTTTATCAAAATGAAATTTTAGTATGTTGTTCAGACGGTCTGTAGGACCTATGGGAATATAAATAAATAATATCACCCAATTAGTTTTTTATTGAACCCGGGTTGAAAAAATGAAATACATTGAACCCTATGGGACCTAATTCTTCAAACATTTTTTAAGTAAATTTAAAATTCACGAATTGCTTCGAAATTTTTAGGAAATATTCACATTATCCCATAGAATATATAAAAAAAAATTGAGTAAAATATGTTAAGTAGTTTTTTAATTAAAAAAAATATTTAATATAGGGAAAAAAACAAATTCAATTAAATTCTGACTTTGGGATATCTTCCAGAAAGAAAAGAGAGAGATATTATATAATAAATATCTCTCCATTTGTTTAAACGTTTTGCATATGGGAGTGGCTTCATATTTTAAAATAAATTTGGTAGATAACAATTTTTCATTTTTTTTAAATTTTATATAACTCTTCATGATAAATTTAATTGATGGCATTTTAAATGCACTTTACTACGTCCTAGAGAGTTAAAATTTGGTACACAGCTTAAATTTGTTGAACATTTTATTCGACAAAAATTTGATGGATCTTTAAATATAGATCATACATTTTTTTCGAAATGGCCTGAAAATAATCCCCGTTCACTTCTATAAATCATTGGTGTAATATTGTTAAAAATTCTGATGTGGACAGCACATGTCTTTCTCTGCAGACTCATATTCGTTCTCTTTATTTATTCAATGATAATTTGAGTTTATCTGCACAACATAAGTATTTTAAATGACATTGAATTTACACGTTAAACTTAAATTTGGTTCTCATTTGATAGCTGGACTTATTGTCAAAGATGGCGTAGCGAAAACGCGAAAAAACTAGAATATCTCAAGAACGGCTAGTCCTAGAGTAATGGGGTTAGTCTTATTCTTTTTGTTGTCAAAAATCACATATAAAATAGGAATTTAATTGATATAATTGAGCACACGTAGTCTTTTATTTTTATATATAACGATTTTTGCTGGCCATTTCGCAAAAATAGCCCGTTCCTTTTTCCCGAATCGTAGTAGAATAACCTACAAATGATTTATATACAAAATTTTGGTAAATTTGGTATATAAATCACTTGTAGGTTATTGAAATATTATACTCCAAATTTTGTTAAATTTGGTTCATTAGTTTTTAGCTAGAGTGGATAAAGGCAATTTCTGCGGCCATTTCGCAAAGAAGGCAGATTCTTTTATTACGAATCGTACTATAATCTAATGAACATCAGGATTTCCCACAAAAAACATACCTACCAAATTGTATGAAATTCGGTCCATTAGTTTTTCAATTAGAGTGGATGTAATATCCACACAGACACACAGAAACATACACAGATACACCCTTACACACACAGACGTCTTCCTAAAAGTAGTTTTTTCGTGTTCTAGAAGTCCCAAAACGTGTGGATCCTTTGAAAATTCGAGTTCCGATCTTCGGCACGATTCCAATACTTTGAGTACATACACATACACATATATATTATCTGTGTATTATCTGTGTATCTAAATTCCGTGCCTATGCAATTACAATAGTTGTGATTTTAAATGATCGCTAAACTTTTATTATTTCTTCAAGGAAGCCTAATTTTAACATATGCAGAATACAAATATCTCAAGCGATTGTAAGATGAATTACATAAGAATTGCTGAATTTTTTTCACACAAAATTATTTAGCTCTGGAGTCTGGAATACAAGTTATATGAATGAAATATTCATTGATTTTGCATAAAGAATCAGATGATTTATATTTCGATACAGTTTTAAATATTTAAGTATAATAAATTACTGTAGTACTGTGATAATGTAAAAGATATCACCACTGAATGAATCACATTTTAGAAATTTTTAAATGAAATTACATTTCAGTTGGAAAGTGTTTCATAATCAATGCTTATGCATGAATGATCTTTCTTGTTAACTTTTAAAATCAATTATGATTTATGTTGTTGTTGTTGTTGTTACTGATGACCTCCTGACGAGAGAAAAAAGTTTATTACAAGAACGCATCACTGACGGAGGTCGGAGGGGGTGCAGCTTCACATTTAGACGAGGACCCAGAAGGCGAAAAACTGACTTTATCCTCGAGAAACACCCATGCCTTATTCGAGATTCGGACCCGAGCCCACAACACAGCAGCCGAAGACGCAATTACGTCACCGCCTGGGCGGTATTATGATTTATTCACATCTCTATCTTTGCTGTTATTAAAATTACGTCAATTTTAACAAATGACTATGGAGGAGAAAAACACAGTGTGAGACCGGGTTTTTTGAATTAAATTCATAAGATCAAATATTGACCTAACATACATGAACACTATCACATACCTCTGAATTTCGGGTCTGTAGCTCATCATGACTGTCATCTTTCCCGATGCTTTTACTGACATTTGTAGTTCGTCTTTTTCTATAACAATCTCATTACTCAAAAGAATAACGACATTCTCTGAATAATTTGCAACTTGAAAATCACGACTCTCTTTTGAAATCATTTGAATTGAAATCACGACTTTCTCTTGAAACCATTTCAATTGAAATCATGACTCTATCTTGAAATAATTTCAATTGAAATCAGGAATATATCTTCGCTTGTCTGGTAGTGATATTCTTCAATTCGAATTAGATAATTAGTTACTTTATATTGAGGCTCATCTTGAGAGATTTTTACACAAATAGGTTTCCTTAGCTATCGAATTTATTATCGCAATGTTTCCATTTTGATACAACATAGTAAAAGTCGAAGATTCATCTTTTGATCGAACTTGAAACCGATTCCTTAGGACAATTTCTCCATGTTAAAAATAAAAATGAAAATTCCACGTATAAGTAGTTCATGAAATGTCAGGTGTTCCTATATTGTTGCATTCAAAAATTGAAGTCGCACAGTTCCAATTTTGGCAGAAAAATATAATGATATCATCGCATTCTGGTATTTTTCAAATGTCTTTATTCCAGAATTCCCACTGAATGTTAAAGTAAAAACTCTCATAAATTTCTAAAACTGTAATGGAAGAGGCACGGAACGCAACCTGTCCTCTGTGAACGAGGTTTTTGCCCTTTATTCCGTGAGGGTTACGTGTTACTTTGTAAAGAGCCTAATTGCTTCAACCGGGAATCGAACCCTGGATACCCGAACTGACCAGCCGACGCTCTACCGTTGAGCTACTGTGATGAAATTGCAAGCTCTTACCGTCGAAGTGAACTCTGCATTCTCCACCATCTACTGTTAGACTGGCGGACTACTGACAATCTGACTGACCACCTCCTGCTATTTTTACCTCAGGTTAGCCTCCTGTTACTACTTTTCTTTTTCTAGGTAAGTATCCTGCGTGGTCGTTATACTTTAAATTTAAAATCGGCGCTCAATCTTCCAGAGTCCACTCAATCGTACTAGGGTCACTTTCAGACCTCCGAAATCTTTGCACTAACCTACAGGGTTGATTTGTTCGGGCGCCATTGTAAAGAGCCTTGCTGCCCTAACGGAGAATTGAACCCTGGATTTCCGAACTGGCCAGCCGTCATTTTACTGTTGAGCTACTGGGAGGAAATTTCAAGCTCTCATCGTCGAAGTGGATTCTGCAACGTATAGAGAAGAAGTGAGGCTCCTATATAAGAAGATGTACTGAAGCACACGCTATTTTGTATCATACTTCCCCATTGGTGTCTATTGCACTGTGACACGATATCGTGCATTTTGGTATAAATTCGCAATAAAATGGAGGATGTTCGGCCGTTAATTGCTCTAATATTTCCCGAAAAGGAATACGAATGTTTAGATTCTTGAAAGAACAAAACAGAAGAAAAACAATATATGCATTGTGGAAGAGATAAATGCAAAAATATTGTTTCTTCGCGGCAATCGTCGATAAACATGTCATAAGAAGCCAATTCCACTATGGTCAGAAAGGAAAGTGGCGCTGATTCCAATTCCTTGTCGCCAAGGCGTTTCTGACTCCTTGATTCAGCATGATGGTTATAGGTCAGCTTGTATTACAAGGGCTTTCGTAAGAAGCATGGAAGGATAGGAGAGTAGCAACTGCCGATATATTTTTCTTATGTCTTGATATATTTTCCAATTATTGAATATTGAAACTCATTTTGAAAAATATTAAATTTTGTATATAAGGAATTATATCATATTTTGTCAATCGTTACAATCGATTGCTTATAGTAGTGTTTTCAAACTTTTATGATTGCAAAATCAAACTCTTTTAGAATTCAATTTGATGGCAGTACCCCCAAATGAAGATAAGTCCATTGTGTTCCAATTTGTGCATTTAAATTTTTAAACTTTTTAAATTATGATAATAAACAAAACTATCATGTCGTGAAACCCGAAAGGTTCCACAGAACGCACTTTAAAAACCGTTGCCTCATAGTGTTTGCACACTAAAAAAATATGGATAAAAACACAAAAAAACTGGGTTTGCTGCTACTAAAATGACATGTTTAAACAGGTAAATTTTCCAATTATACACTTGAAAGTGTAACTAAGTCTATGTAAATGTGCTATTTTATTTATTTTTAAGAAAATTACATGGAATAATAGATCTATTTTAATTTACGCAGAGAAGACTGTTTTAAACAGGTCAAGAGATAACATGAGATATTCATTTCCGCTCTTTCCTTTGGGTTCCTTTTAAAGCACTCTTTTCAGAAGGTATGGAAGTAGGTCGAAGGTAAACAGGTGGTTAAAATGACCTTTTTTTAAACGGTATTTTCAGCGTAAAATAAAATATAAGCAGTATTCCGTGTAACTCTCATATAAAACAATATAAAACAATGAAATAACACACACACACATATATATATATATATATATATATAGTTAACTAAGTAAGTGTTTAACTGGACATTTACCTGTTTAAAAGTAAGTATTTAAATGAAAATTTACTTGTTTAAAAGTATCATTCTAGTGACAGTAAAACTTGTTTTGGGTGTTTTTTCTATATTTATTCAGTGTGTAACATTCTTATAGACATGTGTTCAGTGTACAGAAATGAAATTTCGAGGAACATATCTTTATTCCTTTTATCCACTCTCTTTCAACTTTTGAACGAGACTTTCCACTTCTCTGAGAGCATTAAAACAAGAATTAGTTTTTAAGGTGAAACAGAAGTGATTGAGTCGCAGGTATTTTAGACAATAGTAGAATAAAAAAGAAAAAAAGTGAAACTGTTATCTGAAATATGTTTCATTTCTTTTAGACGCTTCCAAAAACACTTCGCTAAAGTCGTAAGACGAACCAAGTGTTATATATTTTATCTGTATTTCATAATACTGATATTCACTATGAACATGACTCGAATTCACACCAATGAGTGAATATTATCTGAGTGAATGCCTTGATAGGACAGGGGAATGTAGTTAGTAAAATGCTTGGTAGAAATCCCCCAGACCATGATTATATCTCGGTTTTCAGAGACTGTTTTTATCAGTTCATATTTAGTTTAGTACTATACAGCAGTGTTTTATATTGTAGTATGTTTGTGGATATACGAAAGTATTCACTTACTCCTAATATTTACTACCTTTGTTGAACTGATTGCTCTGTTGCAATTGACTGCTGTGATAAGAATAATTTTACCTTTGAACGTATTGATACATTTCGTGTAATCTCTTATCTTATGATGCTATATATTTTTTTCTTTTTCAGTTTTTAAGTCATGGCAATGATAATTTTTTTATATTTATTTTTTCACTTCCCTTTTGTATATTATATAGTACAGTGGGCGCAATTTTCCTCTCCGTTAGTTGTTACAGCGTCCATTGCTAGGACGTTAAATGGCGTGTACAGTCGTAGTCGTATTTCTGTGACCGAAAAGAGGCAGCATTTCTGTTTGTTGTATGTAGTTGAAGAGTGGTTGTTATTCCGTTTTCGAGGGTTGATGTCATAAAATATATTTTAGTCATTGTAAGTAAATATATCTTGAGTCTTGCTATATGTATTTTGTACTCTTTAAGGTACACATTGACGTATTATTTGCCATGGATCGTTAAAGCTTATGTCTTTATGCATTATTTACGGAGTAGCTTTTGAAAGTTAAATCCCGGAATGTTCAATTAAAAAAATATAGTCTAAAATCGCGGGAAGGGTCGTGTTACCTCATTTCGTCACATGTTAAGTTGACCACTGAATATGTGAGCCCATTTCCAAAGGCGGCCATTACATATGAAATTAATGGAAATGATAGTCTGAAACTTGTGTAGACTAAGGACTGGACACCAGGTATGAACCATCATCATCCGTGTCAGAACTGTGGCAGTGTTGATACGCATTCGTCTCAATATATATATATATAGTGAATGAATTACACGTGCATAAAAACATTGGAAATATTTTTAACCACGTTTTTTTTAATTTAAATCTTTAAAATGGTTTTCCTCAGCTTGCTTTTCTTTTCGACAAGTACATATTTTTTAATTGAACGAACGGAATTTAAACCAAGAAAGGTCAATCATGCATAAAGCATTAATTATGAAACACTTTCCAACTGAAATGCAATTATATTTAAACATCTCTAAAATGCGATACATTCAGCAGTGATATTTTTTAAATTATCACAATACTACAATAATTTATTATATATTGGAAAACTTCATCGAAAGAAATGAACTGTATTCAAATGACGTCATTGAAATATAAATCGCCTGGCTCTCTATAAAAAAGCAGTAATAATGTCATTCATAAACTTTTATTATATTCCTTTCATTCATCACAATACTACAATAATTTATTTTTCTTAAAAACTTAAGACCATGGTGGTAAACGTTATTTAACTCTGTGCTTAAAACTTCAACGAAGAAGTATGCTATAAAATCGCCTGTTCTCCATGTAAAATCAATGACTGCTTCATTCATATTAACTCTATTGCAGACTCCAGAGCTAAATAATTTTGCGTTAAAGAAATTCAGCAATTCTTGTAAAACTCATCTTAGAGTTAGAAGTATTTACAATCTCCATAAGTGAAATTTAGGCTTCGTTGTAGAAATAATTAAAGTTTGACGATCATTTAAACTCAAATATATTGTAATTGCGTTGTTTCAAAAAATTGCTGCACAGAAATTAAGCAAAAATAAAGCGGGTTTAGAACGGACACAACACTAAATATAAATTAAAAATAATTTTAAAATCACGATGTTGACACAAGATGGATGCCATATTATATTTTGAAGTGGCTCACGTGATCTCTTCATATATCGGTCACCTAATCTCTTCACATAATGGTCACGTGATCTCTTCATATAATGATCACGTGATCTCTTCATGTAATGGTCACGTGATCTCTTCATTGAATGGGTGTCATTATTATTTTAATTTTTATTTCAAAAACTACTGCATATATTTTTCTGAAATTTTTTTATATATTTTATGGGATAATTCGTACATTTTCTAAAACTTTCGAAGCAATTTGTGAATTTTAAGTTTGCTTAAAAAATGTTTGAAAAATTAAGTCCCATAGGGGAAAGTATTTCATTTTTTCAACCCGGGTTCAATCCAAAACTAATTGGGTGATATTATTCATTTATATTCTCATAGGCCCCACAGACCGTCTGAACAACATACTAAAAGTTCATTTTCATAATGTCATTTTACGGCAGTTATAGTGCTAGCGAACCCACCGACAGGCAGACAGACAAACAGAATGAACAATGCCATAAACACTTTTCAACTATGTTGTAAAGTGTTAAAAATGTAATCGCCATTTCATGACGATATTTTTTTTGTAAATTGTTTCTAATATACTTGATAGAATTTCGGAATTATGATCGGAAAATTATGGAATATTTCGGAAAATTATGAAACTACATATAACGAAAATATATTTTTTATTGAAAATGTAAACAGAAATCATGTATTTTTTTTTTGCACATGTATATACGTTTTATTTTTTTCTCTGTAACTAATTCAATTATTCCAAATCTTGTCCCTAAAGTTACAAATAACATGCTTATAAATATGATATAACAAACGTTGCAGAAAATTAAGAATTTAACGATCAGAATTTTTTTAAATTGTTAATATGTTTAATATATGATTTTATTTTACAGCCATATCATCTTTTATTTTTATTTCAATATTATTGTGTCTAATAACAACTTAAAATTTGAGAATTCGAATTGAGACGGACAGCTATATTATTCATGAATGTTGAAAATGTGATGCGTACTGAAAAAATCTTCAGGTCGATACACTTTGGGACAACTATAAACTCGATAAATGCTCATATTTCAAATTTAAATTCGATGTATTTGAATACAATTGATCATATCTACGTATCTACATGTTTAATCCCGATGTTAATCTTTTTATGAAAATCAAAAGAGTGGAGACGAAAACACGTTGAGGACACTTTCACAGTTAAGAAATGAATATACTGACTTTCAACGAAAATAAAACGATATATGAAATTTTGAAATAAATGAACCAAACACTTTAACCCTAAAGTTTGAATAATAAATTGCACTATTTAGATAATTTCCCATGTGCAGCAAATGCATGCAACTTCTGTAGCTGATTAACTTTTAAGTAATTTTCCGAAACAGTGTCAAAAATGTATACCAATGTTCTTTGAAAATAAATGCATTTGAGAAGAACATTTCTATAACGTTTTTATCCACAGTCTTTCACCTTTCCAAAGAGATTTTTCGCCACTTTGAGCACATTATAACAAGAATTAGCTTTTAAGGTGGAAAAGAAAGAATAGAGTCGTAAGAAGCATTGCAAAAGATAAGAGAATAAAAAACGACAAACTTCTCTGCGACTAGTGAACTGAAATATGTTCCATTTCTTTCCGGGGAATCTAAGTGCACTTAGTTCTATTAACCTTGCGAAAACCAGGTACTGTAAGTTTGACTAATATTTTACTTTACTTAAAGTCAATTATTATCAAAACTTAGAAATTCTTTTCCAAGCGGTGTAGTTTTATATCCTACCTACTTTATTTATTATAATTTATAAAAAAAATCGAAAATTTAGAAATTTCTTAATAATGTAAAGTATTTATACATTGAAAACCTGTGACACCTATCATACTTTCGCTTCAAAAATTATACAACTGGAAATTAGTAACCTTACTATTATTATTGCTTTGTCGCCAGTAGTATAAAGATTTTGTTTCTCATTGTAGAAGTAGAATATAGATTTCTTGTTTGTCATAAACACTTTACCCATACTTCTACACAGTTAACAGTTACATGAATCATTTTAAATGTAGGAGAAAACATTATTATTTGAATCTAAATGTATAGTTGCTACATATTTAGCATTATAAGCATAAAAATACGTGACGTAATCGAAGAGCTGAATTGTGTCAAACATTATCCTGTCTTAAACTATTTCATTATGCAGATTTTCCAAAATTATATTTTGCATATATTTGAAAAAAATATTTAGTTAATTCTCATGGAACTCGCCTATGGAAAGCATTCCTAAAGATAAGACTGCAATCTCATGGTAGATAAAAATATCCTTGTACCAGTTTCGACGTTATTCTGGAATTCTTATCTGAATGGAATTATCCACATATGCAATCTCAGGCTAGACTTCTCTAGCTGGAGCGACTAAATATAGTTTACACACTTTTTCGCAAGAGATAGTTATATACATACAGATTAATTTTAACTGGCAGATACGACCTGTGAGTTTATGCTCATAATCTATATATACAATGTCAGTAATAAAACTTCATATGTACCAAAGTATCTTTACATTTAGTTTAAAAGCTTTGCACTGTAGATCCTCGCTGTCACTAAAGTTATCTGCGATTCCATCATGACGAACATATATTAATCGCAATACCGGTTCATGGATGCTGCTATATGCAATGAGGACGCGATCCTACATAAATCATATTGCTGCAGGGTAGGTGGGTAGTTAGTTATCCTACGTTTTTGAAGTAGACGCATCACGTGCATTTGAAATACTAATATAGCTTATTATGAGAATTAAAATATCCCATACTCTCTTTGTATATATTGTATATTATTTCCACCACACACATAATTGGTCAATTATTTTAACTTTATTTCTTTATGTGCAATGACAAGCATATTTATAACACGAACATCTTTATAAAAAAATACATAACACATGTAAGACATACATGCATTTGAAAAATCATGTCAATGTTACAGTTTTAAAATAATTAAAATTTTAATATTGCGGCAGCAAAATTTGAAATTCTAATAAAATTTCTCAAATACTCTGAAAATACGTAGTTTACCCTAATAGAAGTTGGTTTCATTAGTTTGAGTTCGAAAAATTACATTATATTTGAATTACCATTTAGTCTCTAAAGTAAAACTTGACTTTTCTCACATGCCGCTCTTTTCAAATTTCAAGATTCCTTTTTCATTAAGCGTCCGGAATATCCGTAGTTTCATATCAAAATACATTTAGTGAAATTTTTTTGGTAAAAAGGACTCACATTTCTAGAAACTCACAAGTGAATTTTTGGGAAAAAAACTCAGTTTTAAGAAACAATAAAATCACTGAAAAAGAGATTTTCGTTAGTAGCAAACTTAGCCATTTTACCTATCGGTGATCTTCGCAAACTTCAAGGTTTGTCATTAGTTAAGCTTTCAAATCTATAGATAGAGGATTTGAGTTCTAAAAATGGATGGGGAGAAGAACAAAGACTTTGTACACATGTATAAAATTTCGCAGTTGCTGATATTCGTGTTATCTGTAGTACTTTTCAGAAGTAACCCTCTTGTTAGTAAAACAAACAGTAGAGTGCCAAAAATACAATAAAGTCCATCCGGAATGAAATAAAAATGAATCAATAAAATTTGAAGAAATAGCATTATCTAACTATCAATATTTGCTAAAACAATTGTGTATCCTACAGGCCATTTAATGTTATTCATTTCTTTTTGCTTGAGATAATGATCCATATTTATCTAATTTAATTCAAGGGCTGCAAATATTGAACACAGAAAGTTTGCTTGTTAAACGTTTTCTTATTTTTATATATTAGCTATTAGCTATAGATTTCTTCTTCTAGAAGAACATCTGGATGCACATGATGTACAATTTGAAATTGGTCATTTTCTGTGCCCAAACCGTGTAAAAGTATTAAATTTTCAATTCAAATTCTTCTTATCTCATTCCAATGCATTTGTGGGTATGATTATGCCATGTATGAAAATTGTATGTTAATTTATATGCTACTTTGTATTTTAAAATAACCTGCAACAGACTAATTTATAAATGCAAAACGTACTTCATTAGAAGTAAGTTTGCATTTAATCAAATGGAATTAAATGTAATGGGATTAAATATATTAAAATTTCAATTCAAATTCTGGATCTCATTCAAATATATCTGTGGGTATAATTATGCCATGTATGGAAACAAGTAAAAATTAATCTAATAAGTTCATTTGTATTTTAAAATGAACTCAAATAAATTACTTTATAAATGCAGAACTTATTTCATGCTAAAATAGAAAACAGAAAAAAAAGGTAATTATGAAATTAAACATATACCTTTTATTGCGGTTTTCAACTCAAAATACACGATGACCAATGCTATGATGTGTCAAAAGTTTTTTATTTCATTTATTAAAACCAATACATTTGATATCTAGAGTAAAATGTTTCTCCAATACCTGTTGGTTTATTAAGATAAACAACATTAATACCAACGATGAGCAGAGGTAAATAAATTATGTAGCTACTCCGTACTTATTGAACATCAATCGTGAAACTAGTTGTTCAAAAGTGAAGTTAAGAACAAACATTAAAAGGAAATCGCATCTACAATATCGCATCAGCGAAATTCTGCGTAAAAATTGATAATGGGGAAAATTACTCGCTTGAGTTAACGATTTAAAATTTAGTTTTTATTTTTTGCAATTTATTTCGATACCTAATTATTATTGATACCGAAAATTCTCCAACATAAATTCCTAAAATATTCGCACCGGAAAATTTTAGAAGCATTTAATGACTCTGATTAAAACTTGTAGTTTATGGAACTTTGTCTGTACCCACTAGCAAATAAATGTTTATTTTTATTTTCGCATATTATATTTGCTTATTAAATACAGATTGTGTTTTAGTGCTAAAGCAATAAATATATCACAATGCAAAATTCTGCGCAAATAGAAAATAAACAAACACACCGTCTTTTCAAAAACAAGCTATGGATTTTATTTTTCAGCTAGAACAGGCTAATAATAAAACGTCAAATAAGTTCAAAATAGTTCAAGATTTATCTATGGCACAATACTTATTCATCCTGTGGCAATCAGCTACGGGTGCTTGAGGCTAGGCAGTGTGTGACCTACTGATGTGACCAACCACAGGTTGGTGGCTAAGGTGTAGGATCACCTCCTCTGAACATGGGAGACAGGAATCTTTTCGAGCTTAACCCTGCGGATATTTTTCAGGTGATGTGCTGGGGAAATGTCTTCCCTTGTCCAAAACAACAACAAAAAGTTCCGATTTAAATCGATGTAGAACGACTAATCAGTGGCTCCAAAAGACTAAAGGCTAACCTTCCAAAATAATATAGAAAAGTGAAAGTAATGGCAATTTGCAAAGGCTAGAATGCCCATTTTTGTTCATGATTTAAAAATGTATGTTATGACTGTATATATATTTGTAAATACTTTATTATGAAAATAAAATTATGCATTTAAACCAGAAAAACAAGTGGTTCATATGAGTGTTGGATTTCTACGTCCACTTTGTTAGAAATATTATATGTTACCTATCTACAGTTAAGTGACAGTTAAGTGACAAAATATTATCTAAGGTCTACAGTTAAGTGACAAAATCAATGCCACATATTGTAATAAAACTGACACTACAATAAATACATTGATAATTGCCTGTTTATTTGTTTAGTATATAAGCTATATACTCAGCTTTACTCTTATATTGCTGTTCCATGTATCGCAGTACGGCTCCATCGCATTTAGGTCTTCCATAGACGAAATTCTTATACCTTCTCAAGAAATATCATCATCCTTATTTTCACTTGCTTGTATTTCTCTATTTAATTTATAATTACATCATTGATCATCGTTTGTAACTGATCCTCATTCATATAACCTTGAATGCCTTCGACCGTAATATATTTTGAACATATAAGGTTTTGTACTATGAGTGGAAGAGTGTCTTCATCATCATCTTTCTCATTTTTACTGAAGCAATATATCCAAGATTTTTCGAGAGTTGTCGGTTTAACTTTATTAGCAAAAAGGATGAGTCAGTGAAAAAATAACTAGACAGGATAACTAAACTTTAGATAATCAAGAATCTAATACTATTACAAACGTAAGCTGATAAAGATACATTTTCAAATTCTGATATGGTTTATAATAAAAATATATCTCAAAAATATGTATGATATATTAAAGTGGAACCTACAAAATACAGATTATTTATATTCCACTATATTCTTTTGAGCACTGCGCACCTAATTGATCTTAGGAACTCTTTTTAAAAATCATTTTGTAAACTCATTTCGCAAAAATATTACCATCGTGACCTTTATGGTGAATATATAATTAGTAGTTTGCAATCATGTTTAATGAGTAGTTTAGTAGTTTGCAATTCCGTTGCTGAATATAAGTAGAATATTTAATATATAATGCCTATTGCCTAGTAATATTATTATTCAATATACTCATATATTACCAATGTTGTCAATGTGTCTGAAGCAAATGATAGGTTGCTACAGCAGTTTTCCAAAAAATTATAAACGTTTGTCAGTTTTAAGACCCTTTCAATCATGTCAACTATAAAATTGTGCGGGAAATACGTCAAACCATCAACACTTTAAAAAATCAAGACATCTGAAAATTGGCTATTATTAAAAGTATTTAATTAAAATCACCATCCACAACGTACAAAAATTCACAACCATAGTGTTTTCGGGCATTATTATTCCCTTCATCAGTGACAACTTGAAAACAGGTGGCAAACATGAGCTTACATTCACGGACCACAACAGCAAGACAAAATGGGCACATTAATCATTTTACATTTTAAATACGATACGTTTAAAAGCAAAATTTCATTATAAAAAACAAAAATAGAAAAGTTCACAAATTACAGGATCACCAATATATGTCTTCAAAAGCAAATAAAAAGAGGTACTAAATATCCAGAAAATCATACAATGGTTTGACACGCAGTGAGTCGAGAACGAGACGTCAACCACATAACTGAAGGTCTGAACGGGATCAAAATTGCAAATAGAATCACGATAAAGATAAATGAAAATGGATTCATAAAGTAAAATATTACTGTGAATTCATGTGATCCTTGTATTTAAGCTCAAGTTCGCCACCTATTTTCACTTTGCCACTGGTGAAGTGCATAATAATGTCCGAAAGCGCGATGGTTGTGAATTTTTGTACGTCGTGGATGGGGATTTAAATTAAATAAGTTTAATAATAACCAGTTTTTGGTTGTCTTCATTTTTTGAAGCATACCAACTAGTTTACGTTCTATTTTCTTTAAACCCTGAGTACTATTCATTTGTTCTAACTTTTTATCTATACTGTAATATATCATCGGGATTATTGTGGCGTTGTGGTGTGAGTTTTAACATTTTCTCTCTATACTGTAAAACATTATTGGGATTATTGTAATTTCAGTACAAATGCCGCGGATTTTAAATATTTTAAATTTAATTTTTATCGGGTGCATATTTTCTACCGTACGCCTGCATTTTGCGTTTCTGTAGTTAATTGAAGCGATGGAAATTGAAGTTAGTTAATTTCAGACAAGTCTCGACTCAACAAATATGATATAGTTTGATTTAATATTTCATAATTTTAGAAAGTAGTATTTCTTCTAGCCAAAAGTAGAGTGTGTCTGTAAATTTATGAATTCCAAAATATAATCACAAGAAAAGGGATGAATTACGAAAATCTGAAATATTTGATATCAACATAGGCTGAAAGTACGTCTTTCAATTTAACAGTTCATTTTTGTTCTATTAACTTTTGCTATATATTTGTAAGGTCTTTTCATGGCGGTTGTTCCGAAACGACTACCTGAAAAAACTCAAATTTCTCATTTTTTTTTTGGCCTTTCCCAAATCCTAAATATGATTAGGAGCGTTGGCAAATATCGTAACTGTAGATAGTTTGATGGCGGGCAACATTGCTTTTCGAGCATTTTTTGTGAATTTAATTAGTTTAAAATACTGAAACATAATTTCATAATTTGACAAGATTGGTTCTCAGTATATAAACATACTGTTTCATTTTGCAATTTAGGTTGTATAGTTAATTATGTGTTGTGATTTTTAGGGAATTATACGTATACTAATGCTACAACTCGTGCTGGATCAGCACTTCTCTAAGTGATTTCCGTCGGTCGTATATGAGTATGAAAAATAACGATATTCCTCATAGAGTAATTCTTATTGGTAAATACCTAATTTCCGAAGATATATGCTTGATTTTGACGGAGTACTTAGCTGGCTGGTATCCTGTAAAACATGTATAGGACAGCCACACAATGTCCTATTATTGCTAACTCCTTTCATCTACTCTCAAAGGATGTAGAACTGCTCTCATTAAAAAAATGGAAATGAAAGACCCAGGCATACATAGGCCACTTTATATCATAGACATCGGACGGCGAAAAAGCATAAGTATATTTTTTCCCCCAATGGATAGGCATTTGATATATCATCATTCGCCTATACACCGGTCAGAACCGTGAACCTTTTACCCGTCACATGACGTTGCCCTAGCACACCAGTGGGGGTCGGAAGACACCGTGCCCAACGACACAACATCCATACCTGAAGGTGGGACTCGAACCCACAACCCGGCAGCCGAACGATCGCTAGGAAACCCTTGCCTTGACCGTTCGATCACTGCGTCGGCAGATTAAGAATCTGGTATAATGCAATTTCTTATGGACTCAATATCTATGATTCTATTTCTTCTCATGCCGTAACTGGATACATTTTGTCCGTGTTTTACTCCTATGTGTACTATAGATTATTTTAAAGTCTGTGTATTTGCAGTTTTTTTGCATATATCCAAATAGAAGAGAATTCAGCACGTAATATATATGCATGCGATGATTTATTTCCATAAATGCTGTCCATATGGATAAATAGTAATGGATTTATAGTTTTATTGTGTGCGCTGTCCAGCATGTATCTTTATAGCTCCTAAATATATGTCTTTGAGAAATATATGTTTTTAAGAACTTAAAAAAATAAAACTGATTAATATATGTATTTTTTATATGTGTACAGAATTGTCACATATAAAAAATGTTTCATCTTACGAAACCTATAACATAATACATGCCTCTCAAGTGTGATAGAGTTATAAAGAACAAAAAATCAATTTTCCATATTAAATATTAAATACAGTGAAATCTGGTTAAAGTGACCACCCTTGGGAGCGTGAAAACTGGTCACTTTATGAAAATGGCAGTGGTTACTATATGTAAATGACATGGTCACTTTGAGAAAAGTGGTCACTTTAGCCAGGTGGTCAATATACCAAGGTGGTCACTTTACCAGGTTTCACTGTATTATGTAATCAAAGCTAAATAAATTGATGATCATATTTCTTAAGTACTGGATTGGGAAAATCATAGTTTGAGTCTTTTCCAAAAATTTCTTGAGTAATGAATTTATGCTCATTTAACATTTTAAAAAGGTTATATTTTTATATTTGTTTAAATTGTTTATTTTCTGTTTCTTAACTAATTAACTAAATAAAGAATATTTTATTTAATTGCAAGTTTCTAAATTTGAATACATTTCTCAAATTCCATTTAATTGCCACTTTATACCATCTAAAAAGTCGGACGGCCTTGGTAGTATAATTGTAACTGGCTAATTCAATTTAGATTAATCAAAATTCAGACTTAATCTTTTATATACTTTTGCATACGCAATTTTTTAATAATTGAGAGATTAACCATTTCCATTCAATTTTGCAGTCATATACGTCTGTAACTGTTTAGTCTGTAACTTCCATTTCATTCATTATATTTAAGAGATCAAATATATCAGTTTCTCAAATTGTAGCTTGAATTTTTACACCCTGGATAAAGAGCAAATTGCACATACCTCAAATGCGTATCAGTAAGTCCTTTGTCCCTATTTGAAGCTAATAAAATGTAACTCTTTATAAGTATATTTTTCTGGCAAATAAAAATGTGCATTTTCTGTAGAAAATATATAATGCAGTGGTATTGAAACAGAAATTGAATTTAAGATGTTTGTCAGAATAATTAAGTAACGTCTCTGGAATATCTTAATTACATTTCATCTTACCCTTTATAATTCAGGTATCCATTTACCGATGTATTGTAAAGTAGGACAGCTTAATGGATATTGTCTAATTATAAGCTTCTTGGAAAAATGCGATTCGTTTTCGAAGTATGGACTTCTGTAATAAATTTATTTAATTATAATAATTAAATTAATAATTCTGGTATATACAACAGTCAAATAGATATGTTCATTGATTTGTACTTTTCTCAACCATTAACTGTGCAATTATGTTGTAACTATTTTAGGGAGACAAATAAATCACCTGGTTTTTTTTCGGTTTCATGAATTCTTGTTTGTAAGTGATAGTTTTATATTTGAAGTTTTAGAATATATTGACCCGAAATGTAATTAATATCATTTAACATTAATAAAAACAAAAACAAAATCCTAAAACGACCATAAACATAATTAGTGATATTAAGATAATACCTAGCCAATCGTATAATGTTACCACATCTGCAGAGTGTTTTTTTTTAAATATATACCTAACTAATTTAAATTATATCCCATACTAAGTGGAAGCAGTGTATAAGTTGAATTTCAGTGAAAATTGCAAGAAATATAATCAAATGTACGTGGAAGGAAGAAACACTCTTTTGCAAAAGAAAATGAAAAAAGAAACCAAGCACCCCTAAAAAGTAATCCGATCATCTCGGAAATTTCGCATGCAAATTCCTTTATACTAAGTATGCAAATGATTAATTTTGCAAGGTCAATGAATGTGAACTTCGATCATAGCGCGTCTCTACTGCGTAACTAGCATCCTATAAAATAGGTTAAAAATGTGAACGGTTTACCTTTGCTCGTTATCGGCGTTGCAGTTCCGCGGAGACGCAACCCATGATATCGTTATGACATTGCCGAAAACTTCTGTAAAGAAATTAGACGAGTTCTAACGTGGTCGTATAATCGAGATGCGTGAATCTAGCTTGTCATACCGAGCATAGGCCACCACCTGCACCTAAATGACAGTGCTGAGCAAAGGTGCTGGCAACAATGGCTGTTGCGAACTCATCCGCGGAATGAAGACTCTGGAATGCCAAGGTGCACGAATGCGAGGCAAGATCGGATGGTTGTGCAACAGACCCAAACTGACACAACGGCATCATTATCTGCCATGAAACGTGCCACAACCTCTTCCATACCTCCCGTGGTATTTCCCACCATCTCATCGCCCTTCCCTGAGGTGGAGCTACGCCCACGTCGACCTTTAAGACTTCTGCCCATAACCCCACAACATCGGCAGAGTCGTTTGGAGTGGTGTCGTAGCTGAACATCATGGCTGCCAGCAGACTGACATTGCACAGTGTTTAGCGATGAATCACGCTTCATACTTTCAGCAGATGACTACCGGGTACGTGTGTGGAGGCGCCAAAGCCATCGGTCCCAATCAGACTTCGCTTTACACAGGCCAACAGTCATTACTCCTGGTGTGATGGTGTGGGGTGGTATCTCTTACGACAGCAGGTCGTCCGTAATCATCCTGCGTATAACCTTAACAGATCGACGATATGTGTATGAAATCCTGCGGCCGTTTGCATTACCCTTCATGACTCGTCATTCTGGGGCCATTTTCCAACAAGATAATGCCGTGCTACATACGGCTCGCAATCTGTGGGCTGTCTCCGTGCTCTTAATACTGCTCTTTGGCCAGCAAGGTCACCAGATCGTTTGCCAATCAAACATGTGTGGGACATGCGAGGCCGCCAGATTCGGGCACCTCGAAATATAGCAGACATGGAGCAACGATTGAGGAATGCCTGGCAGAATGTATCCCAGGATGACATTAGGAAATTTTCTCACTCCTTACCTAGACGTATACAAGTATGCATTGTCGTCAAGGTGGTTTCACCAATTACTGATTTGAAAATTCTATGTACAACTGCTAACCATTGATGAGTCCAGCGACCTTGATTTTGTAGTCATTTCATTATATATGTCTGAGCTGTACGCATATTTAATTTCAATAAAAACAGTCACTTTCTTCACAGCGCTTAGTTTTTTTTTTTTTTTTTTGCACAAAACAGTGTATTTATGGGCGGAGTAAAGTTAAGTATAATTTTTACAGATAAGTCAGACTTTTAATGAGACATAAGCAACAACAGTATTGAAAAAAGCAATACATTTCTTGTTAACGTGACATTTGTCAGCAAAATTTATTATGAACTTAAAACCTTGCAATGCACATTTTAAAATTGAAAGACAGTATTATACAAAACGTAAGTTTAGGCATAGAATTCTACTAATTTATCACAATATATTCTCAATATTGCACCATTTGTGTTCAGCTTGAGCTGAAAACGCATAAGTACATTTTCACGTGTAAGGTGGAAAATGTTAAGAAAAATGGTGTCAGTCTTTCAGTTCTGGAATTTTTTGAAAATTGCCAGTGTAAATTTTGCTCGTCTAAGTCCCCAAACCGAAACATAACACGAGTTTAAATACACATTGTGGAGACTGTAGAGACGTCACAGAGATCGATTTAGACCTGGACAGAAAACTGTAGGAAGAATTAACATATTTTAGAGTCTGTCATCAAATTCTCAAAAGCAATTGCTAATGAACTTGCCATAAATCAAAATGTTGAATATCGAAAGTGTATACGATTAATTTCGTATATACTTTCCATATAAATCTCTGAATTTGGATTGTGTCTTCGAAACTGGAGGACAAATCTAGAAAGTTCTAGTGAACTCGGAAAATCTCAAAATATTGCTAAATTAGCTATATCTAACCAAATATGGCACCAAGTTACGAATGTTGCGCCAAGGTAAGACAATTCTTCTGTCATGTAAGAGAAATTAACGATCACAAATGTATTCTTTTTTTGCAGAGAAACAAAGCGCCGTGAAGAATTTTCTGCATTCGTAGCAATACAAATATCGTATGTTGGACACATCATAGTTTATCATAATCATCGATATTCGGTTTCTAATTATTTATACGCAAATTACAAGAACATTTCAAGAAATATATTTTATTAGTTTAACTTCAGTTTTACATAGTTTAATTCTAGCAGATTGGAGTTCTTCTAAAAATACAATTCAAAAAGATAATTCAAACACAGATAATTTCAATAACAAGATAATTCAAATAAAGTTTAATAAAAAAAACCTTGACATAAGCGAAATATTTTAAACTCAAATCAATTTTTGATTTATTACTCACTTTAAGAAACATGTTATGCACTGAATAGTCAAAATGAATCGCAATAAATTTTCAAAGTTACGTTTAAGTTCCATAAAATATTTGAGGTAGGATATGTGTCGTTAGTTACGACACCTGAATACCAAACTGACTTTAAAGTAGTTTTAGTAACTCCAGGAAATTATGAGTAATATATGTATCATAACTGCAAATTGCCTTTTAAGTGTAACATCATGTCTTCAATTAAACTTTTAGCAAAGAATCATCATAAGTTCGGCAATTTAACAACTCCTTATGCGCAGATGTGCTTTCCCTATTTGTAAAGGGATAGAACATGTCGGTAATTAGCTGAAAGTTTAAAACGTTTTAAGCGAGGCTTTCTTCAATTAAGAGAACATTTTAAGTTGCTTCGTAATACGTTACACTGTTCTGAATTAAGATATAGCGGTTGGAGGTTATATGAAGGTTAAATGCTTTGTTCTTTTTTTTTTAATATGAATTTCGTTAGAGGACATTTTTAGAATTTTTAATAAAAGAAAAATATGTAAGATACTTTTCTGAGTTAGATTTATTTTTTGAAATTAATAAAATATATGATTATTGAAATTAATCTAAATAAATAAATTTAAAATATAGTCTACATACCAATAATAAGAAAGTTTAATGCTTTGTGTTTTTATGAATATGAATTTCGTTAAAGGCATATTTTAAGAAATTTACGCAAAGTAAAATATGTAACATACTTTCCTGAATAGGGTTTATTTATTGAAATTAATATTTTTGAAATTGGAAAAATATATTATTATTGAAATTAATCTAAATAAGTAAAATTGATCAAATTGAAATTTAGTGTACAGGCAGCTTATAAGAATGTTAAATGCTTTTCTTTTGTAAAGATGAATTTCTTTAATGAATATTTTAAGAAATTTAAATGAAGGAAAATATGTAAGTCACTTTTCTGAATAAGATATATTTATTGAAATTTGGTCCCATAAGGGTTACATATCCCAAATAAGTAAGGACTAATATTCCTATACAAGAAGCTATCTTGAAACATCCGTACCAAACTTGTATCAAAATTCTCCATTGGTGTCTATTGCACAATGTATTGTGGTATATTATGTATTGTGGTATAAATTCGCAATAAAATGGGAGAATGTTCGGTCGTTAATATCTGTAATACTTCCCGAAAATGGGTTTTAGATTCCTAATGTTTAGATTCCTAAACACACAAAAGATAAGAAAAATATGGATAAATTGTAGCTGAGATGAATGTAAAAATATCGTTTTTTCGCCACAATCGGTGATAAATGCGCCATAATAGGTACGTTTCACTGAGGTCAGTAGCTTGGCGCTGGTTCTCACTCTCTGTCGCCTAGACGTTTCTCACTTCCTGATACTGAATGGAGATTACAGGTCTATTTGAATTATAAGGGCTTTGGGTAGATGCATGGAGGGATAGGGGAATTAGCAAGTACTGAAATTTATTTCTCGTAACTTGAACAGTTGTGCAGATATTGAATATTGAAATTCAATTAGAGAAAAATGAATTTTGTATATTATAAATTATGTCATATTTTGTAAATCATTGCAGTCAATTCCCTATCACAGTGTTTTCAAAATTTTTTTATCTCAAAACCAAGCCCTTTTGAAATTCATTTTGATAGCAGTACCCCGAAAAGAAAATAAGTCCACTGTGTTTCAATTTGTGCATTTAAAATTTTATGCTTTTATAATTTTTGTGAAAATTATACACAATTACTACGCCATGAAACCCCAAGGGTTCGGCAGAATGCACTTTGAAAAATGCTGCCTCATTGTGTTTACATCCAAAAAGATATAGATAGAAACATACAAAAACTGGGTTTACTGCCACTACAATGACATATATACACAGGTAAATTTTCCTATTACACTCTTGAAAAGGTGACTATATCTATGTAAATTATTATTTTACTTATTTTTATGAAAATTATGCGGAATATTAGATATATTTTATTTTACGCAGAAAATACCGTTTTAAATAGGTAACATGATGTATTCATTTTACGCTCTTAGGGTTCCTTTTAAGGGACCTTTTAAGCAGGTATGGAAGTGAGTGGAAGGTTAAAAGATGTGTAAAAATAACATTTTAAAACAGTCCTGTCAGCTTAAAATGAAACATACCCAATGCTCTGTACAGTTACCATATAAAAAAGATAAATAACACATTCATATAGATATAGTTACCTTTTGAAGTATTTAACTGGAAATTTACATGCATAAAAGTTTCATTCTAGTAGCAGTAAACTCATTGTTTTGTGTGTTTTTTCCATATTTTTAGTGTAGAAGACCCAGACCGTCCGACTCATCCAGAGGACACGAGCAACCATTTGGACGGCCGGCATATTTTTACTGTTGAAGACCCAGACCGTCCGGCTCGTCCTGAGGAGTTGAGCAGACATATTTTTAGTGTGTAACATATTTTTAGTGTGTAACATTCTTAAAGATATATGTTTAGTGTACAGAAATGGAATTTAGAAGAACATTTCTTTAATCCTTTTATTCACTCACTTTCAACTTCCAAACAAGGCTTCCCACTACATTGAACGCATTATAACAAGAATTAGCTTTTAAATTGAACCATAAGTGATTGAGTCGCAGGTATTTCTAACGATAATAGAAAAAGAAGAAGCGGAACTGTGTGACTAGTGAACTGAAATATGTTTCATTTCTTTTAGGCGCATCCAAAGACATTTAGCGCTAAAAGTCGTAAGAAGAATCCAAGCGTTATATATTTTATCTATATTTCATAATACTGATATTCACTATGAACATGACTCGAATTTATTCCAATGAGTGAATAATATTATCAGAATGAATGCCTTGATTGTACAGAGATGGTGAAATAATTAGCCAAAATCCAAAAGACCAGGTTGATGTCACATTTCTAAGAGACTGTTTTTATTAGTTCTCATGTAGTCTATTACTATACAGCAAAGTTTTATATTGTGGCATGTCTGTGGATATGCCAAAGTAATCCTTTACTCCTAAGCTTTGCTACCTTTAATGAAGTGACTGCTCTGTTGCAATTGAATGCTGTGATAAGGTACATTTTACTTTTAAATGTATTGATACATTTCATGTAATCATTTATTTTATGATGTTATTATTTTTTTATTTTCAGTATGTAGGTCATACCATTGATACATTTTATATTTATAGTTTAACTTCAATTTAATATATAGTATAGCACAGTGTGTGTGGGGGGGGGCGGTCTCTTCGTTAGTTTTGGTAACTTTTATTTCTAGAACGGTAAATGGCGTACACAGTCGTAATTTCTGTGACTGAAAGGCGCAGACATTACTATTTGTTGGATAACGGTTGTTATTCCGTTTTTTTTGGAGGATTGATATCAGAAAATATATTTTAGGTACTGCAAGTAAATAATATCTTGAGTCTTGCTATATGTATTTTGTATTATTTAAGGTATACATTGGCGTATTATTTGTCATAGCTCGTCAAAACTTATGCCTTTATGCATTATCTGCAGAGTAGCTTTTGAAAGTTAAATCCCGGAATGTTCAATTAAAAATATATAGTCTAAAATCGCGGGAAGTGTCACGTTATCTCATTTAGTCCCATGTTAAGTTGACCACTGAGCATGTGAGCCCATTTCCAAAGGCGGCCATTACATATGAAATTAACGGAAATAATAGTCTGAAACGGCTACAGGACTAAGGATTGGACACCAGGTATGAACCATCTCTATCTGTGTCAGAACTGTGGCAGTAATGATACGCATTCGTGTTAGTATGTATATAATGTATGAATAACACGGGTATAAAGAATATGAGATGATTTTAACCACATATTTTAAAATTTAAATCTTTAAAAATATTTTTCTCGGCTTGCTTTTCTTTTCGACAAGTTAACCGATTTTTAAAGTTAACCGACCCGAATTTACAAAAATGTAATCGCCATTTCATGACGATTATTTTTTTTTTTTGTAAATTCTTTTTAATCTACATAACAAAATAATGATGGAAATTATGAAAAATCATATAATGAAAAGATTTTTTTTATTAAAAATGTAACATAAATCATGTTTTTTCTTTGCATGCATGTATGCAGGTACGCATCGCCAGTCGTACAAAACAGGAAGTCTGGCACTCTGGCTACACTACGACTCTTGTCTGCTCCAACTGCTCTTGTCGATCTCAAACTCGAACCCTTTTACTCTTTTCTTCATAGATCTCTAGAACTTTCCATTTGTTGCAACCTCTTTTCGCTTGAGGTCTGACACGCCCCAGGGCGAGGGGGCGCGGTAGCCCATTGGTTAGCGCGCTGGAGTTGCACTCGGAAGGCCCGGGTTCGATTCCAGCCACTGCCAAAACTGCCGCCGTGTTCATGCGGAGTACGATCACGTTAAACATGTGGGTCCGAAAGTCCTTCCGAGAGGTTGGTGGTAGGGGAAGGAGGTACGGTCCCTGTGGATGCTTCCCCCACTGGGTTCCGGTCTAAATTGGGTGGCACTTCCCGACCGTCCAAACAGTTACCTTACACCTTTCTGGTAGGTCGGACGGTCTGGGTTTCAACAACAATCAACGCCCCAGGGCGAGGGCGCGGTAGCCCATTGGTTAGCGCGCTGGAGTTGCAATCGGTAGGCCGGGTTCGATTCCAGCCACTGCCAAAACTGCCGCCGTGTTCATGCGGAGTACGATCACGTTAAACATGTGGGTCCAAAAGTCCTTCCGAGAGGTTGGTGGTAGGGGAAGGAGGGTACGGTCCCTGTGGATGCCTCCCCCACTGGGTTCCGGTCTAAATTGGGTGGCACTTCCCGACCGTCCAAACAGTTACCTTACACCTTTCTGGTAGGTCGGACAGTCTGGGTGTCAACAACAACAACGCCCCAGGGTGCTACTGGGTTCCGGTCTAAATTGGGTGGCACTTCCCGGCCGTCCAAATAGTTACCTTACACCTTTCTGATAGGTCGGACGGTCTGGGTCTCAACAACAACGCCCCAGGGTGCCCCCGGACACTCAACCAGCTACTCATACCCTAGGGTGAGTCGGGTGGCCTGAGTCTTTCACGCCTCAGGGTGCCCGGCCACTCAAATAGCGGCTATAAACCCTAGGGTCAGTCAAGTGGCCTGGGTGTTCGATGCCTCAGGGTGCAATAAAACTGTCGTTCTTAAAATCTGCTGCCATTGTTTGATATTACATACAATCATAAATACTCATAAAACTGGCTCCGCTAAATCTTGTCTCAAATCTGGTCTCCCACATTGTATCTAATAACAAGTTAGAATTTGGGAATTCGAGTTAAGAAGAACAGCTATATATTTGATGAATTGTGAATTATAATGCGTACTCAAATTAATCAAAAATATTGGGAAAATCTTCAGGTCGTTACCCTTTGCTGAAAATGTATATGAAAATCGATGGAGTTGATTCCTAGAACACTCTAGGGACAACTATAAATCCGATAAATGGTCATATTTCAAATTTAATTTCGATTTAATAAATAAAATTGTGTATATCTACATGTTTACCCCGACCTTAAAAAATTATGAAAATCAAGAGAGTGCAGTTTGAAATACGTTAAAACACCATTAAGAAATAAATATACTGACTTTCAACGAAAACAAAACGATATATGAAATTTTGAAACAGATGAACAAAACACTTTAAAGTTTGATTAATAAATTACACAATTTTGATAATGTCCCTAGTACAGCAAGTTCAAGCAACGTTTATATCTGATTAACTTTTAAATAATTTTCCGAAACAGTGTCAAAAATGTATACCAATGTTCTTTAAAAAGAAATGCATTTGAGAAGAACATTTCTATAACCTTTTTATCCACGCACTTTCGACTTTCGAATGAGACTTTCAGCCACTTTGAACGCATTATAACAAGAATTAGCTTTTAAGGTGAACAAGAGAAGATAGAGTAGCAAGAAGTATTACAAAAGATAAAAGAATATAAAAGAAAAACTTCTCTGATACTAGTAAACTGAAATATGTTCCATTTTTCCAGGGAATCTAAGTGCACTTAGTTCTATTAATCCTGAGAAAAACAGGTACTGTAAGTTTTAATAATATTTTACTTTACTTAAGTAAAGTCATTTATTAGTAAAACTTCGAAATGCTTTTTCAAGCGGTGTAGTTTTGTATTCTATCTACTTTAATTATTATAATTTATAAATAAATCGAATATTTAAAAATTCCATAATAATGTGAAATATTTATAAATTGAAAACCTGTGACACCCAACATACCTTCGTTTAAAAAATTATACAACTTACAATTAGTAACTTTAAGTTTATTATTGCTAGGTCGCCATTATAATGATTTTGTATATCATTGAGGAAGTAGAATATAGATTTCTTGTTTGTTATAAACACTCTATACAATAATATACACAGTTTAAAGTTACAGAAATCATTTCATATGTAAGAGAAAATTTTATTATTTCAATTATTATTTGCATGTTATTACTTCGAAATACTCGAAACTTCGAAATGCTTTTTTCAAGCGGTGTAGTTTTGTATTCTATCTACTTTATTTATTATAATTTATAAATAAATCGAATATTTAAAAATTGCATAATAAGATGAAATAAAATTAAAAACCTGTGACACCCAACATACCTTCGCTTAAAAAATTATACAACATACAATTAGTAACTTTAAGGTTATTATTGCTAGGTCGCCATTATAATGATTTTGTATATCATTGAGGAAGTAGAGTATAGATTTCTTGTTTGTCATAAACACTCTATCCAAAAATTTACACTGTTTAAAGTTACAGGAATCATTTCATATGTAAGATTCAATTATTATTTGAATTTCATTACTTGACAATATAGTTTTTACATATTTTGTATTATAAGTATAAAATGAAATACGTGATATAATCGAAGGTCAGAATAAAGTCAACAATTATCCTATCATAAAACTATTTCATTATGCAGATTTTCCAAAATTGAATGTTGCATATATTTTAAAAATATGTAGCTAATGTTCATGGAACTCGCCTGTAGACATCATTACTAAAATAAAAACTGCAATCTCGTAGTAGATAAAATATCCGTGTACCAGTTTCGCCCTTAACCTGCTTTCGTCCGCATGGAATTGCCCAAACGTACAATGCCAGGTTAGACTTCTTTGGCAGGAGCGACTAAATGTAGTTTACACTCTTTTTCGCCAGAGAGATTTATATACATACAGATTAATATCCACTGGCATGGACGACCTGGGGGGTTACGCTCATAATCTGCATACACAACGACAGTAATAAACTTTCTGTACCTAAGTTTCTTTATATTTAGTCCAAAAACCCTGCCCGTACGCTCTTGTTTTCACTGCAATTATCTGCGATTCCATCATAACGGACATACGTACATATAAAGAACAATACCTGTTCATGGATGTTGTTATATGCAATGAAAACGCAATTCTACATAGCTAATATTGCTGCTGGGTACGTGTTGAAGACCCAGGCTGTCCGACTCATCCTAAAGACTCAAGCAACCATTTGGACTGACGGGAAAGAGTGCTGGGTTCGTGTGTAGTTAGTTATCCTAAGTTTCAAGTAGAAGAATCACAAGTATTTGAAATAGTAATATCGGTTATTATGAATAGTAAAAACTCCCAAACCCTCATTGTATTTATTATATATTGCTTCCACACACATAATTGGTCAATTATTTTGATTTATTAAATTACGTGTAATAGCAAACATCTTTATAACACAAACATATTTGACACAAATAACACACGAAAAACATGCATTTGAAAAATCAAAGTACAGTTTTAAAATAATTGAGCTTTTAATATTATGGCAGTACAATTTCTATAGAAACTAAAATTCTAATAAAATTTCTCAAATACTGTGATAAAAGTTTGTCCTAATGGGAGTGGGTTTAATTCGCTTGTGTTCGAAAATTTACATTATATTTAAATTTCTATTTAATCTATCTGTAAAGTAAAAGTTTATTTTTCTCACATTTCACAGTTTTCAAATTTCGAGATTCATATTTTAAAAGAAAGCGTCAGATATATCCTTAGTTTCATGTCGAAATGCATTCAGTGAATTTTTGTCTTCTTGAAAATAATACTCTTTTAAAAAACTCACAATACAAGTGAGTTTTTGGAAAAATATTTCAATTTTAAAAACCATAAAATCACTGATAAAAGATATTTCCGTTAGTGGCAAACTTAACCATTTCACTTGCCGGTGATATTCGCAAATTTTATTGCTAATCATTAGTAAGGCTTTCGAATCTATAGGTAGGGGATTTGAATTCTGGAAACGGTTGGAGTGAAGAACAAACACTTTGTATGCATGCAAGAACATTTATAAGTTATTAATTAATATTCGTGCTATCTATAGTACTTTTATGCAGTAACCCCGTGGGTACAAAAAAGCAGTAGTGTGCCAAAAATACAAAGTTCAATCCAGAATGAAACAAAAATGAAGAATCAATAAAATTTAAAGTAGTATTTTCTACATATCTATAATTACCGAGACAATTTTGCATTCTGCAGACCATGTTATGTTATGTTATTTATTTATTTATTTTTTGCTTAAGATAATGATCCATATTTACCTAATTTAATTCAAGAGCTGCAGATATGGAACAAATAAAGTTTGCTTGTTAAACATTTTCTTATTATTTCAGATTAGCTAGATTTCTTCTTCTTTAAGAACATCTGGATGCATATGATGTACAATTTAAAATTTGTCATTCTTTGTGTCTAAACCGTGTAAAAGTATTAAAATTACAATTGAAATTCTTAATCTCATTCCAATGCATTTGTGAGTATGAGTATGATATGTATGAAAATTGTATGTTAATTTTTATGCTAATTTGTATTTTAAAATAACCTGCTACAGATTAATTTATAAATGCAAAACGCACTTCATTAGAAATAAGTTTGCATTTAATCAAATGGAAAACAAAAACAAAAAAGGTAATTATGAATTTAAAAATGTACTTTATTGCGGTTTTCAACTCAAAATACTCTATGACCAAGCTATTACTTGGCAGAAGTTTTTTATTTCATTTATTAAAATCAACACATTTGATATCTGGAGTAAAATGTTTCTCCAATACCTGTTGGCTTATTAAGATAAACAACATTAATACTAACGATGAGCAGAGGTAAATAAATTATGTAGCTACTCCGGTATTATTGAAAATCAATTGTGAAACTAGTTGTTTAAAAGTGAAGTTATAAGCAAACATTAAAAGGAAAGCGCATCTACAATATCGCATGAGAGACATTCTGTGTTAAAATTGATAATGGGGAAAATTACTCGCTTGAGTTAACGTTTTAAAATTTATTTTTTATTTTTTGCATTTAATTTCAATACGTAATGAAAATTGATAACGACAATTCTCCAACATATATTCCTTTCCGGAAAATTTTAGAAGTATTTAATGACTTAGATTAAAACTTGTAGTTAATGGAACGTTGTCTGTACCCACTAGCAAATAAATTTTGATTTTTGTTTTACATATTACAGATGCTTATTAAATACAGATACTGTGTTTGAGCTAAAGTAATAAATATGTCGCAGTGCAAAAATTTTCAAAAATTAAAGGTAAATAAGCACACCATCGCACACCATTCAAAAACAAGCTATGTATTTATTTTTTTAGCTAGAAAAGATTAATAATAAAACTCTAAATAAGTTCAAAGTAGTTCAAGATTTTTCTATGACACAATACATATTCCTCTTATGACAATTAGCAACCACAGCTTGAAGCTACGCAATACACTACCTACTGATGTGACCAAATAGAGGTTGTTGGCTAATGTATAAGATTAACCCCTCTCGACATGGAGAACAGGAATCTTTTCGAGCTTGGTTTGCTGATTTTTTTCTGGTGATGTGTCCCCGGAAATGTAATCTCTTATAGAAAGCAATGACAAAAGCTCCCGATTTAAAACAATATAAAACGCCTACTCAATGGCGTTAATCGACTCAAGGCTTGCCTTCCAAAGTAATATTGAAAAGTGACCAAAAGTAATTGTGATTTTTCAATTTTGTTCTTGCAATTGCATCTTCTCTAATGCTTTCTGTTTCTCCCCTCTGGAGGATGATGATAAATGTAATCAGAGTTAATTGACTTATCAAAATTTTCCAGCAAAAGTTACATTTTTAAAGCCTGTAATGTTCACTTTTGAGTATGATTTAAGAGTTTATGTAATGACTGCATATTTATATTTATTAATACTTTATTATAAAAATAAAATTACGCGTTTAAACGAGAAAAACAAGTGGTTCATATGTGTGTTAGACTTTCACGCTTACTTTGTTAGAAATCTATATATATAAAGAAGAAATTATGTATGTATGTATGATTCACCATAACGGGAGAACAGCTGAACCGAATTTGATGAAATTCGGTAGGTAGTCATGAAATCGCCCTACTTTAAACATAGGTCATATTTCGAGTTTTTACAGCCAGTGGTTCTCAAGATATTAGTGAAAAACGACACTTTTTATTTGTCTCATTATCACGAGAGAACGGCTGAACCGAATTTAATGAAATTTGGTGTGTAGCTTTAAAATAGACTTCTATAAATTTAGTCTAAATTTCGATTTTCTAAGACCAACGGTTGTTGAGATATTGATGGAAAACGAAACTTTTTCTAGGAGTTCTAATCTCTAACTCCATGATTCCCAACAAAACAGATTGGAAATGGTTGGTTTAAAACGTGGAAATCAATTAAATATCTTAAGTTTTGTGGGAGTTTATTGAAAGTATTAGACACTTTTGAAAATCGCAGGTTTGAGATATGAATTTAAATGAAAACTATTAGCATGGTTTATTTCTCTCAGAATTACTCAACAACGAAAGGTATTAAGAAATCACAAGAAAGATCAATCATATATAAAGCATTCATTATGAAACACTTTCCAACTTTAATTTTATTTAAATAATGTTTTTAGTAATATATCACAATACTGTAATAATTCATTATATTTGAAAATTTAAAATCTTCATCGAAAAAAACGAACTTGATTCAAATGACATCCTCGAAATATAAATACGTGGGATAATTTGAATATTTCCTAAAACTTTCGACACAATTTGTGAATTTTAAATTTGCTTTTAAATGTTTGAAAAATTAGGTCCCATATTGTTCAATTTATTTCATATTGTCATCCCGGGTTCAATCCAAACCAAATTGGGAGATATTATTCATTTATGTTCCCATAGGTCCCACAGACTGTATGAACAACATACTAAAATTTCAGTTTGTTAAAGTCATTTTTACGGCAGTTATCGTGCTAACGGACAGACAGACAGACGGAATGAACAAAGTCATAAACACTTTCCAACTGTGTTGTAAAGTGCTAAAAATGGTTATATAATTATCAGCATTTTATGAGGAAGATTATTCCTTATGCTGCTATGACTTATATAATGCAATGCCTTTTTTAACACTTTACAACAAAGTTGAAAAGTGTTTATGACTTTGTTCATTCTGTCTGTCTGTCTGTCTGTCTGTCTGTCTGTCTGTCCGTTAGCACGATAACTGCCGTAAAAATGAGTTTATCAAAATGAAATTTTAGTATGTTGTTCAGACGGTCTGTAGGACCTATGGGAATATAAATAAATAATATCACCCAATTAGTTTTTTATTGAACCCGGGTTGAAAAAATGAAATACATTGAACCCTATGGGACCTAATTTTTCAAACATTTTTTAAGTAAATTTAAAATTCACGAATTGCTTCGAAATTTTTAGGAAATATTCACATTATCCCATAGAATATATAAAAAAAATTCAGTAAAATATGTTAAGTAGTTTTTTAATTAAAACAATTATTTAATATAGGGAAAAAAACAAATTCATTTAAATTCTGACTTTGGGATATCTTCCAGAAAGAAAAGAAAGAGATATTATATAATAAATATCTCTCCATTTGTTTAAACGTTTTGCATATGGGAGTGGCTTCATATTTTAAAATAAATTTGGTAGATAACAATTTTTCATTTTTTTTAAATTTTATATAACTCTTCATGATAAATTTAATTGATGGCATTTTAAATGCACTTTCCTACGTCCTAGAGAGTTAAAATTTGGTACACAGCTTAAATTTGTTGTACATTTTATTCGACAAAAATTTGATGGATCTTTAAATATAGATCATACATTTTTTTCGAAATGGCCTGAAAATAATCCCCGTTCACTTCTATAAATCATTGGTGTAATATTGTTAAAAATTCTGATGTGGACAGCACATGTCTTTCACTGCACACTCATATTCGTTCTCTTTATTTATTCAATGATAATTTGAGTTTATCTGCACAACATAAGCATTTTAAATGACATTGAATTTACACGTTAAACTTAAATTTGGTTCTCATTTGATAGCTGGACTTATTGTCAAAGGTGGCGTAGCGAAAACGCGAAAAAACTAGAATATCTCAAGAACGGCTAGTCCTAGAGTAATGGGGTTAGTCTTATTCTTTTTGTTGTCAAAAATCACATATAAAATAGGAATTTAATTGATATAATTGAGCACACGTAGTCTTTTATTTTTATATATAACGATTTTTGCTGGCCATTTCGCAAAAATAGCCCGTTCCTTTTTCCCGAATCGTAGTAGAATAACCTACAAATGATTTATATACAAAATTTTGGTAAATTTGGTATATAAATCACTTGTAGGTTATTGAAATATTATACTCCAAATTTTGTTAAATTTGGTTCATTAGTTTTTAGCTAGAGTGGATAAAGGCAATTTCTGCGGCCATTTCGCAAAGAAGGCAGATTCTTTTATTACGAATCGTTCTATAATCTAATGAACATCAGGATTTCCCACAAAAAACATGCCTACCAAATTGTATGAAATTCGGTCCATTAGTTTTTCAATTAGAGTGGATGTAATATCCACACAGACACACAGAAACATACACAGATACACCCTTACACACACAGACGTCTTCCTAAAAGTAGTTTTTTCGTTTTCTAGAAGTCCCAAAACGTGTAGATCCTTTGAAAATTCGAGTTCCGATCTTCGGCACGATTCCAATACTTTGAGTACATACACATACACATATATATTATCTGTGTATCTAAATTCCGTGCCTATGCAATTACAATAGTTGTGATTTTAAATGATCCCTAAACTTTTATTATTTCTTCAAGGAAGCCTAATTTTAACATATGCAGAATGCAAATATCTCAAGCGATTGTAAGATGAATTACATAAGAATTGCTGAATTTTTTTCACACAAAATTATTTAGCTCTGGAGTCTGGAATACAAGTTATATGAATGAAATATTCATTGATTTTGCATAAAGAATCAGATGATTTATATTTCGATACAGTTTTAAATATTTAAGTATAATAAATTACTGTAGTACTGTGATAATGTAAAAGATATTACCACTGAATGAATCACATTTTAGAAATTTTTAAATGAAATTACATTTCAGTTGGAAAGTGTTTCATAATCAATGCTTATGCATGATTGATCTTTCTTGTTTTTTTTCATAATGCAATGAATTTACATCTTTCACAGTGACAAAATAGTGTATAAAATTCACGGTCCTATATGTTCAGGTGTAATTTTCATCACAGTTTTGCATGGTAAAACCCGAGCATATACATATATATATATATATATATATATATATATATGCCCCCCCCATATATATATATATATATATATATATATATATATATATATATATGCCCCCCCATATATATATATATATATATATATATATATATATATATATATATATATATATATATATATATATATATATATATATATATATATATATATATATATATATATATATAATAGTTTTATAACAAATACATTGATAATTATATGTTTATATTTTTAGAAATTATGCTACGTACTCAGCTGTACTCTTATATTACTGTTCCATGTATCGCAGTACGGCTCCATCGCATTGAGGTCCTCCATTGACGAAATTCTTGTACCTTTTCCTGAACTATCATCACCATTATTTTCACTTTTTTGTATTCCTCCCTTTAATTTATTATTACGTCATTGAAACTCGTATATTACTCATCCTCATTCATATGACTTTGAATGTCTTCGACCGTAATATATTTTGAAAATATAAGATTTTATACTATCTCCATGAGAGGAAGATTGTGTTCATCATCATCTTTCACATTTTTACTGAAGAAATATATCCAAGACTTCACGAGAGGTGTCGGTTTAACTTTATCATGAAATGGGATGAGTTAGTGAAAAAATTTATAGAACAGATAACACTGAACTTTATATAATCAGGATTCGGATAATCGGGACTTTAATATTATTACAAACGTAAACTCATAAAGATGCATTTTACAATTCTGATATTGTTTATGATAGAAATTGGTATCAAAAACATGTATGATATATGAAAGTGGAGGCAAAATATATAGATTAATTATATTCCAGCATATTTTTTTAACACTGTGTACTGATCTTACGAACTCTTTTTATAAACTATTTGCAAACCCATTTCGAAAGAATATTATCAATGGCTCTTCATGGTGTATATTACTTTCAATAGTAGTTTGCAATTCTGTTGCTGAATATAATCAGAATATTTAATATATAATGCCTATTGCTCATTAATATAATAATTCAATATAATCATATTTTAACAAAGTTGTTAGTGATGTGTCTGAAACAAAGGTCTATGATTGGTTGCTACAGCAATTCTCCCAAAAATTCTGAACATTTCTCATTAAGGCCCTTACATGCATGCCAACTATAAAATCGTGTGGAAAACACCTAAAATCATCAACACTTTAAAAAATACAGTCAGCCCAAAATCGGATATTGTTAAAAGTATTTATTTAAAATCACCATCCACGACGTATAAAAATTCACAACCGTAGCGCTTTCGGGCACTATTATTACCTTTATCAGTGGCAAATCGGAAAGAGGTGGCAAACATGAGCTTAAATACACGGGCCACAACCGCGAGATAAATCTTGCATATAAATAATTTTATATTTTAAATACGATACATATAGAAAAACATAATTTTATAAAGTACTTAAGAATAAAAAACGGAATCGAATAATACCACCACATTTGCAAAGTGGGGTTTTTCATTTAAATATATACCTAACTAATTTAACTTATATTCCAAACTAAGTGGGAGCAATGTATAAGTTGAATTTTAGTGAAAATTGCTGGAAATATAATCAAATATATGAGGAAGATATTTATGATCGGAGTAAAGTTAAGTATACTTTTCACAGATAAATCAAACTTTTAATGAGATTTAAGCTACAGAAATATTGAAAAAGGAATACATTTTTTGTTAACAAGATTTTTATCAGCAAAATTTATTATAAAAAAAATTTGCAATGCATATCTGAAATTAACGGACAGGATTGTACAAAACATAAGCTTAGTCCTAGAGCTCTACTAATTTATCATACTGTATTCTCAATATTGTACCATTTGTATTCAGTATGAGTTGAACACACATTAGTACATTTTCACATGTAAGGTGGAACTATGTTAGTGGTGTCAGGTTTATAGTTCTGGAATTTTTTGAAATTTGCCAGTGTAAATTTTGCTCTTTGAATACCTCAATACCAATACATAAGATGAGTTTAAATACATTTTGAGGAGACGCTAGAGACCTTGCAGTGATCCATTCAGATCTGGGCAGAAAAATGAAAGAATAATATTTTATAGGAACTGTCCTCAAATTCTAAAAAGCAATTGCGAATGATTTTGCCAGAAATTTGAATCTTGATATATGAAAGTATATACTATGCCTCGCGTACATACTTTCTATATAAATCTCTGCAATTGATGTGTGTTTTGAAACTAGTGGAGAATTCTAGAAAGTTCTAAAGAACTTGGAATCCAGCAAAATATCGCTAAATTAGCAATATCTCGCGAAATCACCAAGTTATGAAAGTGACGCCAAGGTAAGGCAATCGTACTTTCACGTAACAGAAATAAACGATCGTAAATGCAGTATTTCCTTACAGGGAAGCATAGCCCAGTGAAGTATGCTGCACATTTATAGCAATATAAATATCGTATGTTGGACACAACAGAGTTTATCATAATCATCGATATTCATTTCTAATCATTTATATGCAAATAACATGAACATTTCTAGAATCATATTTTCCTAAATATCCTTCAGATTTACAAAATTTAATTCTAGCAGTTTAGAACTCTACTAAAAACTCGAAGATCATTAAAATAAAGTTTAATAAAAATGTTTGACATAAACGAAATACTTTAAACACAAATCTAATTTTAATTTATTTCTTACTTTAAGAAACATGTTATACACTAAATAGTCAAAATGAATCGCAATAAATCTCTTAAGTTGCGTTTAAGTTCCAGGAAATATTTGCGGTGGGATACGTGTCGTTAGTTACGACAACTGAATACCAAACTGACTTTAAAGTAGTTTTAGTAACTCCAGGAAATTATGAGTAATATATGTATCATAACTTAAAATTGCCTTTTAAGTGTAACGCCATGTCTTCAATTAAACTTTTAGCAAAGAATCATCATAAGTTCGGCAATTTAACAACTCCTTATGCGCAGATGGGCTTTCCCTATTCGTAAAGGGATAGAACATGTCAGTAATTAGCTGAAAGTTTAAAACGTTTTAAGCGAGGCTTTCTTCAATTAAGAGGGAATTTTAAGTTGTTTCGTAATATGTTACACTGTTCTCAATTAAGATATAGCACATGAAGGTTATAAGAAGGTCAAATGCTTTGTTTTTTTATAAGTATGGACATTTTTAAGAAATTTGAATAAATAAAAATATGTAAGATAATTTTTTGAATCAGTTTTATTTATTGAAATTAATATTTATGAAATTAATAAAATATATTAATATTGAAGCTAATCAAAATAAATAAAATCGAAATACATTTGAATTAAATAAAAATAAATTAAATTTTTGTTTTTGTCTCAGCATCACGGAAGAACGGTCTCACCGAATGTCATGATATTTTGTTGGTAGCTTTGATATAGTTCCACGAAATTTAGTCTATGTTTCGAGTGTCTAGGAGCAAGAGTTGTCAAGATATCAACGAAAGACGAACGTTCCGTTTTTCTGGTCATGTGTTTTCCGCAAATTTATTTCAAGATAATCACATAATGTTGCTCAGAAACGCGTTTAAATCAAATGTATACATCAGAAGATTTTTATTATATTTTTCCGATGTAAATAAAAAAGAAATGGATAGAAAAGTAAATTTTATAGAGGAGCAGTACTATTTTTTTCTCACTAGGTTATTTCAATTTCGGCCTTCGAGTTCAAGGATTACGAAAATTGATATTTTTAATTTCTTATGTCATTTGTTTTACTTTGAAACTAGTTTTCAATCTCACATATTATATTTATTCAATTAACTCATATACTATGTATAGCCAATTTTTGACACATAATAAATATAGTGCCGGTATATCTTATGCAGTTTTAGCGCTTTTATTTTGGCATATATTTATCCAATTTCATATTTTTTGGATTAGAAACGGAATCATGACGGCTTATTCTTAAGATCCGCCCATAAAAATTATTATGTATAACAGAAAGAGAGATTCTTATGCTTCATCTTAGGAAAATTGACTTAAATATTTTAATAAAATTTTAAATTGACAATCTTATTTAGAATACTACTGGAATTTGCACATGCGTGTGAGTTTGAAGTCTCTGTATAGTATATATTATTTCCGAAGAACTTGTATACTGCTAGTGTATATAATAAATTCTCCACTTTTGTCTGTATTTGTCCTTATTTATAGCAATGCATCTACAACATGTATCCACTACAATAATATTCAACAATACACCCTGTAAATGGTTATGTAAACAATATGTTATTTATTCAAAAACCTCTTTACCACACTTTGCTAGAAAGTGCAAAACTGAATAACCCGCCAATGGTTTAAGCCAGGTATGGGCAACCGTTGGAAAGTTGGGGGCTGAAGTTTAGGATATTAATGAAGTTGCGGGCCGTAGATAATAGGTAGTTGTGAAAAAATAATAATGGTACGGTTTATTTTATTTTATATTTATAAAGTATAATGCTGAAGTTAAATGAATCAGAATAATATCGAATTAATTAAGTATTTACTTACAATCAGCAGAAATTAATGAGAAGCTTGAGTTTGAACTTCAGAAACAAGATAATCAATGTTGGCATCAATCCCATTAATACACAGGCACAGAGTGTTTTCCAAATTTTCATCTAAAAGCCTGGTTCGATACTTCGATTTATTAGTTTTCATCATGGAAAAGAACTGTTCACATTTATAAGTGCTTCCAAATGCGCAAATCATTTTTCTTGGAAATGCTCTCAGCTGTGGGTACTTTTCTTCGGCAAGGTATGTTCTGTAGAAATCACTTAGCTCCACGTCTTCAAATTTTGACTTCAAGTGCTTGTCTCCCTGAAGCTCAATCAACTCCATTTGCAGGTGTATCGGAGCCTTCTCTACGTCAATTTTAATCGGAATAGCATAAAGGTTAAAGCAGCTATCCATGTTTTCGATGTCCGAAAATCTATTAAAAATTGCTCCGACAGTGATTTTAGTTCTTCAGCATATTGAGTGTAATCAATATTTTCGTGACTGGACAGTGTTGAAAAATGATAACAGCTTCCAAATCGCATTTGTGTTTCCAACAAGTGAATTTGTTCTGTAACGATTTCAGATGGCTGCATAATTCGTTTACCAACTGACCTTGTTTTTGAAGCTTCAAATTCAACTCAAGTGACCCGTGATGTCAACTAGAAATGCTAAATCACAAAACCATTTCTGATCACTGACTTCAGACAGTGGTTTTTCTTTGATTTCCATAAAATCGGCTATTTCCTGTGTAAGATCGTAAAATATTTTTAGCATTTTGACTTTTCTTAACCACGTTATTTCGCAATAATATGGCACATCACCATGTTCTGAAGAGAGGTCATCCAAAAAGGCTTTGAACTGGCGATGGTTAAGCGCGAGGGATCGAATAAAATTTATGTTCTCTACTACCACATTCATAACGTTCTGCAATCGGATGGACTTAGAACACAAGTTTTGTTGGTGGATAATGCAATGTAGGATTATTAAAACGTCTTTTTGCACATTCAAGTCAATTGCTTTTTCTTTCAAAATTCCGATGAAACCCTTTTGTGAACCGATCATATAAGTCTGCACCATCTGTGCAAACCCCAATTAATTTGCACCACTGCAAACCATACTGTTGGATAGCACTTTTAACCTCACAAAAAATATCTTCTCCAGTAGTGGTCCCTTTTAGAAGCTGTAAAGCCAGCAATTCCTCAGGTACAGTAAATTCTTTGCCAATGCCTCGTATAAAAATAGCTAGTTGCGCTGTAGCAGACAAGTCAGTGCTCTCGTCCAAACAATCGAAAATGCTTTAAAATCAGTCACACGATCAGCCAATTTTTTCTTAATATCAATAGCCACCATATCTATACGTCGAACAGCAGTGAGTCTTGATAAGCTTATTTTCTCAAATTATTTTTTCTTTTCGGGACATAAAACATCTGACATTTCTAACGGGCACTCTTTGACAAATTCTCCTTCAGCGAATGGTTTCGAAGACTTCGCTATTTTTGAACGGACTATGAAGTTAGCTTTCACAACATTGTTCAGTTGTGTCCTTTGTTTATTAAACAATTGTTGCTGTTTGTCCAAATTGTTGATTAGCCTTTGAATTTTATCTTTTCGCAACTGATCCGTGAGTATATGCTGAGTAATATGCTTACTAGGTAGTACAATAGACCTCTGGTCGAAGTGCTGGGCTCTTTTTGAGCCACCCGTCTCTCATTTCAATATGCTTACTGGAATAATGCCGCTTCATATTGTATTCTTTTAAATCAGATATGGATTCATTACACAACAGGCAGATAGGCTGAACATTGTGCATGATAAAAAAGTTTTCATAAGTTCATCTTTCTTGAAATTGGCGACATTCCGTGTCTACTTTTCACTTTTTTACGACTGACATATTTTCATACTCTTTCCGAACTAAGAAAACTTAAAAACAAAGCAAAAACTATCTCCACGCAACATAGCGCGATGAGTGTACCACCAACCTAAAGAGGAGTAGGACATATATGACTGGGCTCGCGATCGGACATTCCACAAATATCGGAGGGGAGATGCAGCAGAGGTGCTACCGTCGCGCTATCTGATGGTGATTCTGGTGGCTCGTAACTAGAAATCAAAACTAAAAGTTCGCTATCCTATTTTCGACGATTTGCAAATGATGGTAAAATCGAACGGACAATAGAAACACCCACGTAGTTCAGGCTCCCCCCCCTCCTCTCACTCTCTTGTTGGCGAGAACCGAGAATATTTACTTTTTTCGAGGGCGATTTTAAAATGCTCTGCTGGCCGCATCAAAAGCCGGGGCGGGCCATATCCGGCCAGCGGGTCAGGCGTTGCCCATATATGGTTTAAGCGATAGACTGAGCGTAATGCAAAAAATAATTTCTAAAACACAAGCGATCGTTTATATACATATACCTGTCCTATTATCTTCAGACTGGGTCAATATTTTAATATTACTCACTGTGGAGGAAAGTTTGGAAGTGCAGAGTAACAGAAGAGACTTGATCATCAAAATAAGATATGCTTATAAAAATAATGTCGATCGGTTCTTCAATGACATTGGGGCAGAATATATCTTGAGAAACTATCTTTCTGGACCGTAGTCGACACGGTTGACGAAATAGGCTTGTAAGTATTTGGCTTAAATTGGAAATATTTAAAGTGTAATTTTACACCGTGATGATGTTGAATTTTGAAAGAAAAAGCTGTAATAGCTTTAAGAAATAATGCGTCAGAAAATTTCAACTTAATACAAAGAGGTCCCAATTGTGAGTGGAGACCGAATTTATCATCACACTGCAGATGTACAACAATACACACTGCAGATGCAGATAACACTATAAACTATACAGTCCGGTCAGGAAGCGTTGTAAAATACGCGTATATTTTATATTTTCAGTACATCATATCAAAATGCATTCAAATTTAGGTAGCCATGAGTTGGACAAGGTATTGTGTGCCTACTATTTTAGATCATGTATCATTTATATATTTTTAAAAGACATTCACATTGTGAAAATAAATGGCAATGATCTTACTGTGTTACCATCCTGAGATTAAAGAAAAAAAAATCTGATTGTGGGCAGCACATGACTTACCTTATGTATTGCAATGAATTTATTACTTTTACAGTAAAAAAAAAGATTATTTTTATAGTAGATATTTATATTCTTTCCAAGATATTGAATTTTCGTCAGTGAGTTGTCATTTTCATTGATTTAGCGTCATTTCCATCCATTTGACGAGAATTTCGTTAATTTAGCAATATTTAAAAAAGTCGCCAAGTTGGCGACATTCCACCAAATTCGTCGCCAAAATCTCGCCAAGCTTTATAGACGTAGAAAGAAGTGATTCTTACAGTAGATAAATGTCTATTGGCGTTCAAATACAAAAGTATTATTCAAAGTATCTTTTTTCATGAATGGAGCGAGCTAGATCCACTAGAATGATGTCTCCAAATTTTTCGCATGGTATTACATATGAAAACTGATTATGTTTCTGAATAGGATTTTTTTTTATTTTATATGACTTTTTGATAATTTTTTTGAAAAATATATCAATATCTCGAGAACGGTTCATTTTAGCGTTCTAAAATTTATGTCAATCGTTTTCTATTGAAAAATTACATAAGAAATATCTCTTTCCGTAACTTTATTAGAAGTTTTGATTTTTTGAAAATTTAGGGGGATTCTGAACATTCGATTGCGTATAAAAAAATAGGCTTCCAGTGTTTATGGATTGTAATTTTTGTACCAAATTTCGTTCGAATCGATCCATTCGTTTGTCAGTTATCGCCTCCACAGACTCATTGACACACACACACACACACACACACAGACATCACTTCAAAAATGTTCGATTCGTGATCAGGGATGCTTGAAACGTGCTCAGCCGTCGAAAACTCGAATTCGAGTTTTCGACCCCGTCACAATACTTTCCTTATACATTATGTATATAAGGAAAGTAATAAAGTAAAATACATTTGAGGTCATTTAAAGTAGCCATTTGACTCCGATTATCCATATCAAGTAGACACTAAAATAATGTATTATGTTCCTGTTGCTGTGTTTCGTTTTCAACTTTAATATTTTCTACCATCATACACATCATATATAGAAACCATATATAGATTAATTTACTCTTTTGAAATGGTTTTATGCATTGTCACACAGAAAAGCTCCAAATGTTAAAGAAAAATTCGGCATTCGACGTTAAAACATTGTTCCATAAATTGTGCACCCACATAACCAGTTTATTGTGAAATAAGTGCATTATGTAGGGAACGTCATATGCTGCCCACATACGATGTTTTAGTACAAAATTGATACTAAAACAATATATATACCAAATAATTCCCTAGATTTCTTAAGATATTTATTTATGAATTTCAAATTGAAGCTTGAGATATATTAAGGAATTAAAAACATTATTCCGAAACGAGCTCAACTTCAAGTAAATCCACACAAATGCAAACTTTGTATTTGAAAGTAAAATTCAGAGGAAAACATACAAAACAGAATATTATAAACAGTATCATCTGAAAACAGCTTTTCATATTTTTCGCATTTCCACCTTGATTTTTTCGTTCGCGTTTAACAGTTTCCTGCTAAAAATGAATTTCTCATGCTAATGTGTAAGAACCACCATATGTTGCTTTCCTTTATACGTCAGTGTTTGAGGGAATGAAATGAACATATTTTGCAGTCATCAGAGCGAGAATCGTGTTCTGATTTTGAATTTATATCAAGTGTTTCAGAATAAAAAAAGTATTTTCGAATCTTAATGACATTTCCAATAATCAAAGCAGTTGAAGTTGGCTGAATTTTTACGTTCCCTACAATACATAGTTTATAGACAAGGACAATATTACATTTGGATGAATGTTTACATGTATAATGTATTTTTACATTTTGGGTGCATTAAAACACCGATTATCAAGTTTTAGCGTGACAACTTTGTGTGTGTGTGTGTTTTCAATATGTTTTTCTCTCTCGATTAACCTTCGGATGGTCATTTTATGAGCGCCCATGAGGGAGAACAAAAGGGAGAAATTGCCGCCTGATTATTTAAGGTCACAAAGTAGGGGATCAGGCAAGGCGATATCGTAGTCTTATCATTGGGTTTGCTTCACTGACTTCAGATATTGATCCCTCCTCCTGTAAAAAATTCCATGCGCATTCATGTTAACACTTTCTAATACTTTTTTTACAACAACATCTTTTTTATTGAAAAATTTTAACACTTTTCGTATTGTTGTAGTTTAATAATATTTCATAATGCATTATTCTAAGGTCCTTGTTCTTAAAACAATCAAACATTCCCCAAAGATTTTCTTTAGTTGGGGTCAATAATTGACACCCAAGTGATCATTAATGATGTCAAATTGTTTTGTAGGCCGTCATTCTCCAGACTCCGTCTTGTGCTTGCGTTACACAAAATGATGGCTGTTAGACTTTTTATACCGTATTCTTAATTTAGCAGCAATCGACGTATTTATTTAGTCTATAATAAAATTTGTAAATTATGAGAGATGTCGAAGGCGATTTATTTTTAGGAAGTTAGGAATGGCTTTGGTACAGCCACTAATGCTATACGACAAACTAGACGTTTACCAAAGTACGTCACTAGGTTGAACTCGCACGCTAATTAACTGGTGGGTGGCTCAATTTGACTTTCACTATTGCGTATTTTGCAGAAAGATTTTGAAAAAGCCGTACTGTTAGTCCAAATTATCACAAATATAGCATGTTATCCTTCATTTTAAAGGATTTGTAAAATATTTCGGTTGCTATGGAATATGACAACGTTCCTCGGGAGGAGAGGGGAACTTGCCCATCCAACGAGAACTAGTGATGTCACGAATACAAAAATGACATTACAAATATTTTTCACTGCAGTTATTTAAAATATTAAGTTTCCCGATCACTGAGCCGTCATTTTTCTGCAGAATTATGTCGAAATGTGTCCCATGCTTCTGTGTTAAGAAAATATAAAATTTTGAATAAATTTTGAAGTTTTCTCTGGAATTTTAAAATATTCTTTCTAGTTTTAGAATTTTTGTTATATAAATGTCTCCCATATTTTGTTTTCTTCTGATGTTAAGTTCCTGTGTATGATCTCGCCGAGCGATTTAAATTGTAATAAACACGTTCACAATATTTGTAATTAATTAAGGAAAATCATAAGTTTAATTAGAACAAAATTATCCTTTTTACTAAAAATTGTTTTAATTATGCTTTATTAGAGTTTAATGTTCCGTTCATCTATCCTTCTGTAATATCTTTTAGAGAAACACTTCTATACAATAAATATAAATACAGGCTTTACAGAATAATTTTATTTTTCTACTTAAAATCTCCCTCGATTTGAACATCCATCAGCAACTAAGATTCCATCAGCAACGTGTCCGCTACTAAGACTTTTACTATCGACTGGGTTTATTTATGTTTCAACATATTCATTATGATCAGTATCTTCATTATATTCAGTGTATTCATTATAATCAGTATCTTAATTATAATCAGTATCTTCATTATAATCAGTATCCCAATAGTATCTTTTTTTGTAACTTTACACAATTAAGGTTCACATTTTACCCTTTTATCTCGTACTAACGTTTTATATCTATACATCTATTCTTCAAGATGAATATTGTGAAATTCATTTTAACCTTTTTAAAAATCAATAAACAATGAAAGTAGTTTCAAGTAGTATTCAAAACATTTTCTCTTGTCAAATCGAGTGTCTGTTAATTTATTGTAATTTGCAACTTGCTTCTCTATAAGCTTGTTTCAAGTTTGTTTTGTTTTAAAATTTGCACCAGTATTAGTCACTGATTTTTTTCTAGTTTGTTGCCAGTTTGGCTGTGGCCTGTAAATTCACAGGCCTATTTATAGTTCCTTCTCGATTTCCTCTGCAAATTTTTACCACACTGTTATGCACTCACTTATGTATATATGTACTTACTGCATGAAAAAATAAATATTATTATTATAATTATAATTATAATAATAATAATAACATTTATTATTATTATAATCATAATTATTATTATAATCATTATTATAATAATAGTTATTATTATTATAATTATAATTATTATTATAATTATTGTCATTCAGTTTGTTTATTACACAGTCGGTAAAGAACTTCTACATATGTTGTGTTTGGCAATGACAGTGACATCACGTGCTGGCCATCTGCAGCTCCTGATGAATTCCAAGAAAATAGAGCTCCTATTTTTTTGAGCAGCCCTACAAGAAAGAATGTCGTCACATCACAATCACCGCCTATTGCTGCACATGCATCTGCGTAAAAGGGGGATTTTTCGAACTAACCACTTGCAAAATGACAAGGTTTTTCAAAAACTTGCGATACAATTATATCTTATAAAATGTGATTAATGAATGAATGGCTTTAGGATTTTTTAATTTGTTGGAATAATATAATAAAAATAAATGTATAAATAAGGTAATGAATGGTGTGTAGACTTCATATTTTCCCGGAACTATTAAGAATTATTATTTCCTTTTGTATACATATTTCGTACAGATATATGAATTTTCGGAAAAAACGATAGCGAAATATCCAGATTTGGAAATAAAAATCCAAACTAAACGCCCTCTATCCCCTCTGGATTTCGATGCTGAATCCATATCAGTAATCATAGAAGCTCTGTCTATATCCAATCCTGAAATATAGCTGTGTCATGAACAATTTTGAGTTGGAATCAGTGGAGAAAAACTGGAGGAAATCTTTTGTGAACCTCTTATCTCTTCCGGAATATAAGACTGACATTAAAACAGTCATTATCTAACCTGTATTCATAGGTGATCTTAAAAATAACATGTTTCAAAAAACTTTTTTTAACAGGAAATGAATATCATCAGTGAACTTTCCATTCTCCTCCGGAATTTCAGTCTGAATGAATATGTCATAATCTATGGATGTTTTAAGGTAAATGTAAATGTTTTTAATTCGAACTGACATACCTATGAATTTGAACTAGAAATTCTTAGTCAGTCCATTTACCCCTCTGAAATTTGATGCTATAAACATGTCAGTCATTATGTAGGATCTATCTATACCCAATCCTGAGAAAATGATGTTTTAAAGAAAATTCGTAAACCGGAACTCTAAATGAAACTACGGAAGAAAAGAAAAACGGAGTGGACATTCTTAATAAAACACCCTACCTACAGGAGAAATTGATGTTGAGTCTCTATCAGTTTCTAATCGTTTGATGCTGAATCCGTATCAGTTTATAAGCGTTTGATACTGAGTTCGTATCAGCTTTTAATCGTTTGATGCTGAGTCCGTATCAGTTTATAAGCGTCTGATGCTGAATCCGCTTCAGTTTCTAAGCATTTGACGCTGAGTCCGTATCAGCTTCCACTCTTGATTTGGAGTCCGTTTCGGCTTCTTAACGTTTCATGCTGAGACCGTATCGGTTACTAAGCTCTAAAACGAGTCTTAAAAATACTCTTTTAAGTAAAATTTAAATGTGCAAATCGATAATAGAAAAATAACCAGGAGTGTAAATCCACAGTTAATCCCTTAACCGAGCATTCTGTTCCAGAATTTAATGCTGAATGCAGTCATCCTGTGAGTTCTATCTATAGCTGATACTGGAAAATAGATTTTAAGGGAATAATGTTTCGTAAGGCCAATTGTATGGCAAAATCCTTGATACAAATGAATTACAACACTTTAGTTCAATATAAAATACCATGGGAAAATTGACACCATTATTACATTTATTCAAGCTTATATTCTTTGAAATTTAATTAGTACCTTTAAGAAATCAAGTAACTTTAAAAGATTTGAACAGAAATGAATGCAAAAACAAACGAACTGCAAAGTATGCACAGTTGATGGCAGCAGATAATGCGCATTTTATTTCCTTGTTTGTTGTAAAAGGCGGGAGAACAACACATGGTACCTCCCTGATATTAGCATGAGGAATTCATTTGTGAACAACAATCATACAACATGTATGACAAATGCAAATAGCAGGAGGTACGCATCACATCCATCAAAAGTAAATGTTTCGCATGTATAACATATAACGTTGTTTTGGGTTCATTAACTGAAACACCAGAGACTAAGCAAATGCTATTCTTTGTGTACTACCATTTTTACTTTCCCTTCATACATTGAACAGAAAAAGTGTTGTGACAGGGTCGAAAATTTGAATTTCAGTTTTCGATGGAAGAACGAGCGTTGACCATCCCTGAACTCGAATTGAACGTTTCTGAAATGATGCCTGTGTGTATGTGTGTGTATGTATATTTGTGTTGGCATGTATATTAGTATGTATATGTTAGTGTGTGTGTGTGTGTGTGTGTATGTGTGTGTGTCGTGAGTCTGTGAATACAATATCGCATGAATAAATCAATGAAGCATTCCAAATAAAATTTCGAATTATTATATTATCATTAGATTATTTTAATCAGTTTGTAATGGAAACCAATTGATAAAATATAATTGATTGTTCAAAGACCCCTAATTTTCTAATACATTTCTTAATCAGCACTCTCAAAAATGATAAAAAAATAACCCTTTCAAGCCTAATTTTGCATTAAAAACGAATCATGTACACTTAAGAATACTAACATGAACATTTTATAAGATTTTGCGCGATTTTAAAACTCATTTAAAGAACATCATTAAAAAATCCAGACTTTAAATACTGTGCATAATATCCTATATAATCCTAGTATAATATCCTAGTATATAATCCTATTTTTCGTAATTTTACATTGAAGAACAAATGACGCAAAATGTAGAACGCTATCGGGCACCGTTCTCGAGATGCTGCAGGTTTTTCAAATAAATGTATAAAAACATTTACATAAGAATTAAAAATTATTAGTAACTATTGTCAAATATATTCACTTTTCATGCGCATTATTTTGCACCATCCGTCTTGGGAATCTAGGTTCTTTCCACTCACAGGAGACGATAAATTTCGTAATAGTTTAGTATTTGGACCCACAGGAATTCGTCCGAAGTCAAGTTTTTCACAGGATATTAATTACATGGGCTATTGCATGTTTATGTCATTGCATGTTGTCTATTCATTCAAGTAAAATTAGCCATGTGCTCTGACTAGTAACTTGTCAAAATTGCTAAATTTTTTATGCGGTGTTGATTCAATGCCAAAAATAGTGTTCTGTGAATTTTGCACACCATTATTTTGCTGCGAAAGAAGAAAAGTCATAATACTATGTAAGGGAAGTCATATGTTTCCCACATCAGATTGTTTGTATTTATCGTCAATTAGACCGATACCTAGTCTTCTATTGTAATAAATGTTATTATGCAAAGCAAGATGGTCGATATAAATACGTAGAATTCCACAAATAACACAAAATACATTAGCAGATTTCCTTTTTCTTTTATAAATACAAAACTACTTTTTTAATTTAAAATATTTATGCAGTAGTAAAATTCGTTTTGCCCTCAACACATTTGTTTGTATACAAAACAAATATTTTTAAGAGTTTTCACTACTTTGAGCTTATCTCAATTTCTGATTATGCTGACGTGTAACTTTAAATATTGACAAACATGCAAAGCGGGCCAGAAGCACAGGTCGCGCAGTGATATACGCAAAGGCGTATTACATCTGCATAGTGGGAGAAAGTGCGTTCAGACACTCATTTAGGGCGTATTACGTCTTTCAACATTTTTTTTTTATTTCTGTTGTAAGCGGGCGTGTCGTTACGGCGTTGCGTGGTTATCGATAATTCGCTGCATGTTCCTCCTGTGTAACTTTAATCAGATGCTTGCATCTTAAGTCTCGCGCAACGTCGAGTATCCTTATACCGCCTCCACGTGTTTCTGGTCTAAATTCGGTGGCACTTCCCGACAGTCCAAAGAGATACCTTACACTTTCGGGTAGGTCAAATGGTCTGGGTCGAAGGAAGGAAAGAGTTTCCTTGCTAATAATCAGTTGAAGCGGATTTTAATTAACATTTTGGTTATAGGACATTTAAGACCTTTTTGGATATAAGTATTAAATGTCCTATATCTAAAAAGTTAATAAATATCCTATAAATCTAAAATTGCCTAAAGTCCAAAAGTGTAACTGTAAACCCAAAAATGTGCTGTCTGGCCAGTATTTCCTAAAGCATAGCAATACAAACATTTTAAATATAGTAAAACTTAAAATAAAACGCAAATAAAACACAAGTCGATTTCTTAAAAGCTACATTTATTCAATAAATCACATTATTAATTTAATTTTAAATAACTTACATTCCATTTACAAAAAATCTGATGTGGGCAGCACATGACTTTCCTTATATAATGCAACGAATTTACTACTTTTACAGTAAAAAAAATAGATTATTTTTATAGTAGTTATTTATATTCTTTCCAAGGTATTGAATTTTCGTCAATGAGCCGTTATTTTCCATGTTGTCATCATCAATGAGTCGTCATTGATTTAGCGTCATTTTTATACATTTGGCGAGTTTTTCGTTAATTTAGCAACATTTTAAAATGTCGCCAAGTTGGCGACATTTCGCCAATTTCGTCGCCAAAATCTCGCCAAGTGCTATGGAAGATATAAGTTATTCTTACAGCAGATAAATGACTATTGGTGTTCAAATGCAAAAGTATTACTCTGAGTATCTTTTTTCATGAATGGAAGGAGCTACATTCACGAGAATGATGTCACCCAATTTATCGCATGGTATTACATATGAAAAGTGGACATGTTTCTCAATACGTAATATTTTTTCTTATTTTATATAACTTTTTGATAATTTTTTTTGAAAAATGTGCAATATCTCGAGAACAGTTCATGTTAGCGTTCTAAAATTTATGTCAATCGTTTTCTAATGAAAAATTACATAAGAAATGTCTATTTACGTTACTTTATTAGCGGTTTTGATTTTTTGAAGATTTTTTCAAAATTTCAATCGAAAATTTAGGGGGGTTCTGAGCATTCGATTAAGTATAAAAACAACAGACTTCCAGTGTTTATGGATTGTAATTTTTGTACCACATTTCGTTCGAATCGGTCCATCCGTTCGTCAGTTATCGTCTCCACAGTCTCACTGACACGCACACACAGGCATCACTTCAAAAATGTTTGATTCGTGATCAGGGATGCGTGAAACGTGCTCTCCCATCGAAAACTCGAATTCGAATTTTCGACCCCGTCACAATACTTTCCTTATACATTATGTATATAAGGAAAGTAATTATTAACTGCAGTGTGGCTCAATTCGTTTTTTACTTTCCTTATATACAATGTATAAGGAAAGTATTGTGACGGGGTCGAAAATTTGAATTCGAGATTTTGACGGGAGAGCACGTTTCAAGCATCTCTGATCACGAATCGAACATTTTTAAGGTTATGTTTGTGTGTGTGTGTGTGTTAGTGAGTCTGTGGAGACGATATCTCACGAACGAATGGAGCGATTCGAATGACATTTGGTACAAAAATCACAATCAATGAATACTAGAAGTCTATTGTTTTAAAACACACTCGAATGTCCAGGACCTTCCTAAATTTTCGAGTGAAATTTTGAAAAAATTGTTAAAAAATGAAAACCTTTAATAAAGTTACGCAAATAGACATTCCTTATTTAATTTTTCCTTAGAAAACGATTGGCATAAATTTTAGAACGCTAGCCGGATGCGTTCTCGAGATATTGCACATTTTTCAAATAAATTTAGCAAAAAGTCCCATAAATTAAAAGAAAATATTAACTGTTAAGAAACATGTTCACCTTCCATATGAAATATCATGCGATAAATTTGGTGACATCATTCTCGTGGATCTAACTCGTTCCATTCACGAGAAAAGATACTTTGAGTAATACTTTTGTATTTGAACTCCAATAGTCATTTATATGCTGTAAGAATAACTTATTTCTCCGCCCATAATGCTTGGCGATATTTTGGCGACGACTTTAGCGGAATGTCGCCAACTTGCCAATATTTTTAAATGTTGCCAAATTAGCGAAAATCTCGCTAAATGGATAAAAATGACGCTAAATCAATGAAAATGACGACTAATTCAAGAAAATTCAATATCTTTGAAAGATTATAAGTATCTACTATAAGAATAACATTTTTTTAACTGTAAAAGTAGTGAATTTATTGCATTATATAAGGGAAGTCATGTGTTGCCCACATCAGATTTTTTTATATCAGAATCCATTTTTCAGTAGTTAGTGATATTTTGTTATCAATTTTGCAAAAAATATTTTGTACTCTGCTGCCTCGTTAAAAATATATAAAATTTTAACTAAATGTTGAAGTTTTCGCTCGAATTTCAAAATATTCTACTAAATCTAGATTTTTTGTTGACAAAATATTTAAGTTTCTTAAAAATCCTTTAATATTGTGACAGCTATCGTGTGCACCATAAATTGACCACAGACATACGATGGACAGACACCACTCTATAAATATTAAAAACGTGTTCAGGGGGTCTAAAAATTTATATTGGCATCAAAGTCTCGAAATCGAAATTTGGGTGAAAACAATATTTTCTCTATACTATATTCCATAGTATGAGAAGGTAGAAGTTTCAACATCTTATCTCAATACGCTAGATATATAGTAAAGTACAAAAAGTAGAAATTGTAAACATTTAATAAAATTAAACAATTATATTAAGATGGAGTTTTAGAAGAAAGAATGATATAGATAAATATATATGTTAGATATATAGATATTTAGATAGATAGATTGATAAATATATATAGATAGGCAGATATATAGATAGATATATAGATATATAGATAGAGAGAGAGAGAGATAGTAAGGAAGATACGGAAAGAGAGATAGAGAAAGAGAGAGAGAGAGAGAGAGAGAGAGAGAGACATATTCTTGGGACATTAATGTGTGTAAATCTACGTAAAAGTTTAATTATATTTTTAGCATCATTTCAATAACTACCATATATACGAAATATGTATTTATACGCAAGACGAAAATGTGTTCTGAAGTAATCAAATAATTCCCTTGTGTTCTACAAACGTTCACAGCCAAGAATGGAATTCAAAGAACATTTCAATAAGCTCTTTATCCTCCCTTTCATTGTTCGATTCGGCGTTAAACGCATTGTAACAAGAATTAGCTCTTAAGGTGAACAAGAAATGATTGAGTCCCATAAAGCATTTCAAAAAGATAAAAGAAAAAGTGGAAAAAGGTTCTTTGTGACCAGCGAACTGAAATAAATTTAAAATATTTCGGGGACGTCTAAGTGCATTTTGTATATTGAATTACGAGTAAAAATGGTATAAAATAAATTTCTACAAATTTATTCGTTTATCGACTGCTCTTTTTGTAGGATGATCATAATTATAGTATGCCTCAACTGGTTTTGCTCTTCAGCATTAAATACACGTATGTACTTTAGATGTATGTCCAATATGAACACAGGACTGGTGACGTCCAAGGAGATTTAGTGACGTTAGTGTGGTAGGATGACAGTGGCAAGGTAGGATGACAAATCTGGACCCTCATGCGAATCTGAGAACGGACTCAGCCATTCAAGACAACATTTTACTGTAATTCAACATTCAGCAACTAGCAACACAGTACCCTCTATAAACAGCAGAGTGCCAAAGCAACAGCCATATATGCTAATACATGCTAAGGCGAACGTATTGCTATATTCGACGAGGGGTTAAGTGACCGTGGTCACATCACCCAGTAAGGAATCGTCATGGATTAGCAAAATGAGAGTGTATTCTATCCTCAACATCATACGCGCAGAACAAGGTAAAAAAATCTAATGTGGGCAGCGCATGACTTTCCCTGCAGACTTATATCCACGTTCGCTTTATTTTAATTAAATTTAATTCACTTTTAATTTAACTTTCGTTCTCATTTGGTAACTGGACTTATTTTCAAAGGTGACGTAGAGAAAATATGAAAAAACTAAAATATCTCGAGAACGGCTAGTCCTAGTGTAATGGGGTTGGTCTTATTCTTTTCATCGTTAAAAATTATTATTCAAAAACAAATATTTAATGGATGTATTTGAGCATATGCAGTTTTTTAATTTGAATTTCGAAGATTTTTGCTGGCTATTTTGCAAAAAATGGCAGGTTAACTTTTTTCGAATCGTATCAAAATCCAATCAGCACCAGAGTAATCCACAAGAGACTTATCTAACGAATTTTGTGAAATTCGGTGGTCCATTAGTTTTTTAGTTAGAGTGGATACAGACTTTTGCGGGCCATTTCGCAAAAATAGGCGGGTTCTTTTATCCCGAATCGTACCCAAAACTAATCAGCACTAGATTTGGCCACAAGTGACTTACCTACCCAATTTTATGAAATTCGGGCAATTGGTTTCTTAGTTAGAGTGGATAAAAATTTGCACAGACAGACTGACAGACTGATAAACAGACATACATACATACACACACACAGACGTCACGCTAAAAATAGTTTTTTCGTGTTCTAGAGGTGCCAAAACATGTAGATACCTCGAAAACTCGAGTTGCTACTTTCAGGTATGATTCCAATACTTTCCCGATACATTACCATGTATTGCAGGGACAGTAAAAAAATGTCAGTAATGCTCGGGACGAGTACTCCCAGACGATTTATTTTCCAGCGCTCAGGACTCATTTCTGATTAATAATTTACCAACTTTCCTAAAATTTCACATTTGACTTGAATTTGCAAATAAATGGGCTTTACTGAAATTGTGTAATCATACCAAATTATGGTGCATCCCTTTTAATCAGGTTCTACGAACTTACTGTAGTCCTCTTCAGTGCTCAAGAAATATCTACCAGTCAAGGTATTTAATAATGCTTTCTAGAATGTATTCTTACCTACTCCAGGATAGGTAAAAATGCTTTCTAGATTATGCGATAACGATTTTTGATAAACGTATGTTCGTTTTAAAAAATAAATTTAATTTCTTAATGACAAATTTACATAGGAAAATTAAAGCAAACACGAGACGTTTAATATAGTTTTGTTTTGTTTTTCTGAGAAAAAGAAGAGCGGTTGTTTAAGGAAAAACTTGCTGATAAGATAATTTAATCGAAGTTAAACTAACGAATATAATTGAATTATAGGTAAAATCATTTTATTATCTGTTACAAATAAATAATCACTTTTATTCACGGTATCTTGATGCCCTACCAATTTCATTAAAAATCGTTAAAATAGTTTAGTTACTTTAAAAAACAATATTTTCTTTCTTTTATAGCGATAAATTTAAACAGCATTCAGGGATCTGCCTACAAATGTCTGACATATTAGCTTTCAAATATAAAAAACATTTCTACCTTGCCTTTTCCTATAAGTTTTTTTTTATATAAGTAGGTTAACTGATTTATTATTGACTGCTTTGCGATAGACAACAGGAATCTTAAATTATAAAAAATATATATTTGAACTTCGTACCATATACTACAGAACTGAATTACAAAATATTGCCACATATAAGAGAACATAATGGCCTAACTTATTACCAAATACTGCAGTTCTTTTCTATGTATTAATTTAATTCCCCTGTATTGTAGGATTAGTTCATTCAATTTCATAGGCCATTTAACACTTATTATTACCAATAAAACGATTTCAAAACTTGTTAACTTTATACGATTAAAGTACTCATATACATCTCGATAATCAGTAGTAAGCACTGCTTGATTTCGTATCGAAAATCAATAGTGAAACAGACTGTGCTAATGCAGTTATTGGAAATTCCAAAATCTAGCAGATTTGTTTTTTATAATCCAACTTAGAAAATGCGAGGAGTAAAGATAGAAATGAAATTAAAACTTACGTTAAGCTAATCCTTAACTTAATTTCAACTCAGTGAACAATAATGAATATATGTGATAAATATGTGGTGCAAAATACCATTCAGATAACATATTGCTATTATCCAAGAATAGATGGATATAATTAACATTTTTAAAATTGTTGATCTAAAGTTTTATTACTTATGTCTTTCATTACCTATGTTATCTTTATGTTCATGCTATTAAAATAAATCGATACAATTTAATTTCTTATCTACAATAACCATTCAAAATTTGAATTTAGTATTTTCAATTTTTAAAACTGTAACATATGTTAAATTTAGATTTTGATACATTAATTAATTATATGTATTATTTTATCAAATTTATTACTTGTATTTTCATAAAATATTTCATTTGTAATGCTGTTTTGGGAGGTAAAATTGCATTTAAATATGTAGTTTTAACTCTACTAAAGTAGTAGAAAATGTTAAATCATGTTAATGTATTTAATTTTACAAGATTTATACCCGTGAAATTATTCAACTGAAGCAATGTATTTACACATTAATTTGTCGTATAAGGTTATTTGTCGTATAAGGTTATTTGTCGTATAAGCTTATATAAAGCTTATAGGCAAAAGAAAATTTGTTCATCTACGAAAAATGTGTATTAAATTATGAGAGTATTTAACTTGCTTTAATTAAAAAAAAAATAATTTCACGCATTAATTTAATTTTCCTGTATCGTTAAATACATATTTAGTATAATTTTCTTTTCGTTTTAGCGGAAACAACAATTATAAATATTATCATCTGCTGCAATTTTATCTATATAAATAAAATTGGAAATCTGTCTGTCTGCCTGTCTCTTCCATCATCACGGAAGAACGGCTGAACCAAATTTAATGAAATTTGGTGGGTAGCCTGGAAATAGCTCCACTTAAAACTTAGTCTATGTTTTGAGGTTCTACGACGAGTGGTTCTTGAGATATTAGTATAAAAGGAAATTTTCGTTTGTATCATCATCATGGAAAAACGGCTGAACCGAATGTAATAAAATTTTGTGGATAGCCTTGAAATAGCATTACATAAATTTAGCCCAAGTTTCGAGTTCCTAAAACTAGGGGTTGTCGAGATATTAATGAACAAGGAAGATCAATCATGCTTAAAGCATTGATTATGAAACACTTTCCAACAGCAATGCAATTTTATTTAAACATGTCTAACATGGAATATATTCCTCGGTAATATTTTAAAACTTCTCACAATACTACATTGATTTATTATATTTGAAAACTTCAACCTTCATCGAAAAAAATGAACTTCATTCAAATGACGGCATTGAAATATAAATTGCCTGGTTTAAACATGTCTAAAATGTGATATATTACTCGATAATAATTTTAGAATTATCATAATACCAAGAAAATTTATTATATTTAAAAACTTCATCGAAAACAACTGAAATTCATTCAAATGATGTCATAGAAAAAAGAACACGCCTGGCTCTCTCTAAGAAAGCAGCATTTCATTCATAAATAATTTTCTATTCATGTCATTCATCACAATACTATAATAATTTATTTTATTTAAAAATTGAGACCATGGAGCTACAAGTATTTTAACTCTATGCTTAAAACCTCATCGCAAAAAATCGTCTTGCTCTTGGTAAAGTCAATGAATATTTCTTTCATATCAGCTATGCAGACTCCATGAGCTAAATTCTTTTGCGTTAAAAAATACAGCAATTTCTATGCAACTCATCCTACATATTTTGCTGTTTACATTTTACATAAGTGAAAAATAGGCTTCATTGAGGAAATAATCAAATTTGGATGAGCATTTAAACTCATATATATTGTAATTGCGTTGATTTAGTATGTAGATGCACAGAATTTAAACCAAAATAAAGTGGTTTTAGGACGGATACAACACTCAATATGAAATAAAAAGAACTTTAAAAATCACGATTTTGAAACAAGATGGATGCCATACTTCATTTTGAAGTAGGTCACGTGATCTTTTCATATCATAGTCCCTCGTTTACATAGTATAATGTACCATGATGGATACCATATATCATTTTGAAGTGGATCAAGTGATACTTTCATATCATGGTCACGTGATCGTTTCATATAAGATGTGTTATTATTATTTTAATTTTTATTTAAAAAACTACTGAATATATCTGTCTGATTTTTTTTATTTATTTTATGGAACAATTTGAATATTACCTTAAAATTTCGAAGCAATTTGTGAATTTTAAATCCGCTTAAAAAATGTTTGAAAAATTAGGTCCCATAGGGCTCAATGCATTTCATTTTTTCAACCCGGGTTCAATCCAAAACTAATTGGGTGATATTATTCATTTATATTCCCATTGGTCCTACAGACCGTCTGAACAACATACTAAAATTTCATTTTGATTAAGTCATTTTTCGGCAGTTATCGTGCTAACGGACAGACAGACAGAATGAACAAAGTCATAAACACTTTTCAACTTTGTTGTAAAGTGTTAAAAATGGAACGTTTTCCTAGGAGTTCTACTCTCCAACTCCGTGGTTTATCCAAACGGAAAGGATGAAAATCGTTTGTTTAAAACGTCGAAATGAAGTAAAACTTTATTTTCGAGTTTGGTGCTGGATTTTTGCATTAATTAGTCACTATCGGAAAACACGAATTGTTTGAAACATGAATTTAAATTTAAAAATCTACTTCCATGGTTTATCTTTCACAAGTTTTTACTCAACGCTGAAAAGTATAAAGAAATCAAAATGGCTATTTAATGTCGCATTTTATGAGGAAGATTCTATCTTATATTATGTTGCTCGGCAACGGAATGAAATTGAATGTGTTGTTAATATTTATTATAATTTTTTCTAATTGAATAATAAATAAATGGATGTAAAAATATATATTTTAAATGAACGGTTTGATTGGTCTTTTAATTATATAAATTGCGGATTGCGTACATCACTTTCATTTATTTTAGCAAAGAGGTTTCCAGCTCATATAGTGTGTTTAGCTAATAAACTCATATATTTTGCTTACCCAATAAATTCATTTAGCCGATTGTTGAAGCAGAAAAAGAGTAGAACGGGCGTATCTTATAATACAATTTTAGTGTTTTCATTTAGTATATATAAACGGGATCAGGATATTTTATTCTTCAGATCTGCGAATTCAGAGCTACGAATTTAGCGGAATATCTCTAAATAACTTGGTAACTTTTCTTAAACTTTACCAAATTAGCGGAAATTTTTCCAAATTTATAAAAATGACGCAAATCAATGATTTGTTTTTTAGAATAGAGTACTGAAATGATGTTTCGGTAGAATTTGTCGGTCAGTCCATTCATCCTACTTAGTAACACATTTAACGAATTTTTTCAATATCACCAAATTGATAAAAATATTTGTGAGTCCATAAAAATATCATGGAATTGATAAAATCGCGCTTAATAAATGAAAACAATTGTGTTTTGTTAGGGGATAGTATTGTGATGATGTTTCGTCAAATTGTCGGAAAATGGAGCTATCAGTTCTATAGTCCCACTTGGCGATTTTTTAAGTTATCGCTAAATAGACTGAAATGTCTTCAAACCCTCCTTGGAGATCGCCTTATTCAGATGATATGATTTTCATCAATTTATATGAAGAAAATGATATCATGTCGCTTAGCAACGGATCCAATGCGGCATACGATTTTATATTAAGTCTTTTCCGATTTGAATAATAAAGGTATGTATATAAAATAAATTTCAATGGCATTGCATTTTTGACTGGATAACATAAATTACGGTCTTCAGGTTTAAACATTATTATTATTGATATTTTTGGGGACTGTTGATTCAGGGATTATTGATATTTTCAAGTTATTATGTCATTGTTTTATTGTGGCAAAAACTGTTGAAACTCATATATTGTACGTTGTACGAGTAATCTTCTACAAATGCATTATATCTTCTAATCTACGAGAATATAAGTAGTACAGGTATATTGGCATATATTTTGATATATATTGGCATATATTGGAATCAATTACGACCTTCTGGTATAATGATAACGGGGATTTTTAATATTTACAATTTATTACGTCATCTCTTTTATTTTGGCAAATATTTTTGAGACTCATATTGTAATACGGGTAGTCTTCTACTAACACACTGGCATATTTTCTAATCTGCGACAATATAAGTACGGGGTTGCATATATTGATTCAATTCCTTTTTTTTTGTAAATTTGCTTACAAAAAGGGCCAGGATGTTTTATTCTTCAGATCTGCCCGTGAAGATAATTTTGCATAGTGAGAACAGATATTCTTAAACCTCTCTTTATGAGCATTAAATTTAATATTTTAACAGAATTTGCACATGATTGCGAATTATAAGTTTCTTTATATTATATACTCCGTACGAAGAATGGGTATGCTGCTAGTCTTCAATATATTTTTTCTTTATGCGATTAGCAACGTATTAATATTCTAATGATGAGCCATATGCGCTGCGACATCTTTCAAAAACCAATAATGCAAACTGATTGGTCTAAAATAAAGTATTAAAATATTAAAAACTACTGAAATTCGTTTTATAAGTTTTCTGTTTCAGAAAATGTGTATTATAAAAATACTGACAGGAGAAGGGAATGTTACGGTAGTTGGAGAATGGAATGTTACGGTAGTTGGAGAATAGAATGTTACGGCAGTTGGAGAATGTAATGTTCAGGTAATGTTTAGGTTCTAATTGGTAAACTAGTTTTAATCAAGGTTCTTTAAAATAAAGTTAGGTCGTCAGCCCGGCAACGAATCAAAGACCAGTCAGCTGGACGTCAGTAGAGTAGAATTTCGTCATTCGCAACTTTGAGAAGAGTTGACAAATCACATTAAACAGAAAGAAATGTATTATTCTTATAGTCGTTTCTTATGTTCTTTCCAAGATATTGAATCAATTAGTCTTCATTCTCATTGATTTAACGCAGTTCTGATCAATTTGGCGACATATTTATCAATTTAGTGACAACATTAATATAATATTTGCCAAATTGGTGATATTACGCCAAATGTGTTACTAATGTTTCTCCAAGTGTTATGAACGAGGAAATAGATCATACTTATAGTAGATAAATGACGTTTAATGCAAAACTATTACCCATAGCTTATTTGAAAAATGTGCAATATCTCGAGAAAGGTTTATTATAACATTTTAAAGTTTATGCTAATCATTTTATATTGAAAAATTATATAAAACATGACTATGTACGTAACTTTGTTAAAAATTTTGATTTTTTGAAGTTTTTTAAATTCATTCGAAAATTTGAGTGTCTTCCGAAACGGTAATTGCGATAAAAATAGGCTTGCAGTATTCATAAATTATGCATTTTTACCAACTTTCGTTCGAAACGGTCAATTTGTTCGTGAGATATCGTCTAAAAAAACTCACGGTTACACATACACATATACATCACCTGAACAATGTTTGATTCAGGTTCAGGGATTCTTAAAACGCGCTCTCCGGTCGAAAACTCAGATTCGAATTTTCGGGCCCGTCATAATACTTTCCTTATCTATTATACTGTGCACATAAGGTAAGTAAAAAGAAAAAATAAGCTGGAAAGTCCTTTAATGCTGCATTTCATCTTAAAATGTTATATGTAAGAGTTCAAAATATTATGTAACATTTTTAATTTTCCATTTTAAAGTGTAATGAAAATTGTATATAACATCTGATTTTATTCTTTTTATATAATTCTAAACTAAAATATAACATTCAAGGACTTCCTGACTATTTTTTTTCAAAAACAATACTAAAATAGTTCCCAGTTTTACGCTTTATTGTGATTCAGACGGTCTAGAGCAAGGGTCGCCAAACTACGGCCCGCGGGCCAACACCGGCCCGCGAGCACCACCAATCCGGCCCGCGGTAGCGTGCCGCACATATCCGGTGTCTGGCCCGTCATAGTTTATTTTGATTACATTGTAAAATTTATAATGCATGTTTTTATTTAACGACCAATTAAAAAACACAATAACTGACATACATAAATAAATTGAACATTTTAACTGTAATTAATGGTTTCTCGTGTTTCGCTATTGAATGAGCCACGCAGAAACTAGCACGAGTTGCTGCTTCTTGTTCAGCATTTACTTTCTTAAACAACAATTGCTGAGATTTCAATCCGTTTTTCAAAGATTTATATTTTTCTAACCCTAGGCTTCCTGTAAATTTGGAGTAATTCTGAGAATGTTTAGTCTCATAATGACGTTTTATATTGTATTATTTGGGGACTGATATTGTTTCATTGCAAATTATACACATTGCCTTATTACTTGACTAAATTAGGAAATATTGATATCCCCATTGCTCTTTAAATGTTCTGCACTCTTGGCCCTTGGGCTCTTGAACTATGGCCCTTGGGACTTAGTGGAGGAGTCAGTGTGGCCCTTATGCTAAAAAGGTTGAAGACCCCTGGTCTAGAGGTTAAAGAGTTGACCAGTAAAGCCTGTTGATGGCTAGTTTTGTTCTCATCTCAAACGCGATTTTGTTTTCGATTACAGTTTTATATAATACATAAACAAGGTTGTCAGGGTGATATATTTTGTGGTTTCTGCCTTAGATTTATTCTAATCGCCAATCCAGTGAAAGCTGTATAAACTACACTTAAAGTATAGTTGCAGCGCAGCAGTCCAGAGTCGTTGCAATAGCGTGAAGATAACGCTTTTCATGAAGATTTTGTCTCCCTCAAATTTCTGCCGCTTATTTTTTCAGATTATATACGGATATATTAAATCCTTATTTTTGGTTCAAATCAGACGATAATTAAATATTTTCCTTGCGGATATTACTCATAATTGAAACAGGAAGCAAATGAGCAAGGAAGGCCTTGAAAGCTACATTTAAATTTATAATTTTATATGGGAGAGGTCAAAATCTTATGTAATATATGCAATTTTCTATTTAAAAGTGTAATGGAAATTGGATATACACTTATGTCCAAAATTTAAGCATAATTCGTAAATTGTTGAAAATTCGGAGTTAATATGGATGCAATGGTTCACAATCAGTTGTAGAGAATCGTGGGACAATGGTAAATCATCGTACATATGCAAAACAGTTCAGTTGTCGTTGACATGCGCTAAGCACCGGGGCACCTCGGAACGAGTGTAAAACGACATGTGCAGTTGAGGCAGAATTTCGCAATTGCGGTGGGAAATAGATTTGGTAACAATCAAAAAGGACGAAAGATATCACAAAGATGCCAAATGTACATGTTTTTGAATGGACCAATTATTGGAATGCTGGAATCCTGTCGATCCCATACCGAAGCGTCTCGAATTCTAAATGAGCTTCAGTGTGTGATCTCCAGACTGTGGCAGAGGTTCCAAACCACTGGAGATATTACCAGACGACCAATACTAGGTCGGCCTAGGGTAACAACCGCTCTGCAAGACCGATATTTGGTGACAACTGCACGACGTGAGAGGAAACGTTTTGCCAGACAACTGGGTTCAGCCCTGATAGCCTCCACAGGAGACACCGTTTCGAGACAAATTGTTTACAGGAGAATCAGACACTTTGGTATCTCTGCCAGACGACCAGCTATTTGCATACTCCTGTTTGGAACATCGGCAGTGGAGTAGACAACAGTGGGCAATATCATGTTCTGTGACGTGTCCAGGTTTAACCTGCAATTTCATATGCACCATTCTCATCGTACAACGATCTGGAGCAAACGTGGAACGCGTTTTCACCATCGCGGAAAGACATCGTTTTCCGTTTGGGGGAGTCATAGTCTGAGAAGTCATCATGATGGACGGCCGCACCTCCACATCTTTGACAAGGGATCGTTATTGTTCAAAGATACAGAGAAGAAGTCCTTGAACCTACCGCTCTATTGTTTCGAGGTGCTGTTGGTCCTGGTTTCATATTCATGGATTATAACGCGCCTCCTGACCGTGCGACATTGGTCGATGACTTCCTTCAAACTGAAGATAACCAGCACAAACAGTCACCTGCCAACTCTCCTGTTCTGAATCCAATAGAGCATGTGTGACATATGCTCGGGAGACATCTTGCAGCCCTCAGCTACCCACCAAACTCTGTTCCGGGATTGAAAACTGCTCTGTGTGAGGCTTGGGACTCTTTGAGCACACATCTCATCCAAAACGTCATCGAAAATATGGCAAGTCGTTGTGCAGCATGCGTGACTACTCGAGATTACCACATACCGTATCAAACTGCGCACATTGTTTTAATTATTCTGTTTCATTGAGGTTGACATTCGTCTTGTGACCCTTTTTCTTTCAACCCTTTTGTTTAGATAATAAAAATCGTTATCATCATTTTTTTGCATTGTTTTCTTCTTCTATAATCCAATTGCACCCGCATACAGCGTTTTCTTCTATTCCGATGTTGATTTCCTGAAATTTTCATATAAACAGTAATTATGCTTAACTTTTGGACATGAGTGTAATATCTGATTTTATACCTATTATATAATTCTAAAACTGAAATATATCTTTCAAGGGCTTCATGTTTTTTTTTCATAATGAAAGTTAAATGTTTCCTAATGTCAGTTTTTTTCGTGATTTAAGCCGGCTAGTGGTTAAAGTGTTGGACAGCGAATTGCAAATCTGTTTACAACGAGTTATGTCCTCACTTGAAATGCGATTTATTTTCGATTACAGTTTAAATAATGTTGTCAGAGTAATAAATGTTGTGGTTTCTTTATCAGATTTATTATAATCGACATTCCAGTGAAAGCTTTATATAGTTAAAGTCAAACAATGTTCAACGCCATTCGTAGCGCAGCTGTACAGTACCCAAGTAACAACGTAGCGAGACCATTTTTGTCGAGGGTTCTGATCTCGCAAATATTAACCGAAAACTTAAAAATTATTTAAACGGATATGTTAAGATATTAAATTTAAATACATCAAAATCAGCGCTTCAGTTGTCACCCTCTTGGCCAAGAAGCTAGGGGCGACAAGTTACCGGGCCGTAGGCTCGGGATTCTTATTCAGCTTGGGTAGATTTCAAAGCTAAAGAAACAAAGCTAAGGACTGAGAGGAATTTGAAGATGAACTAAGAAGAATGAAGGGTGTATGGGGTTTCAATTACAAAGGCTGAGTCCTCTTAGGTCTTAACTTCTTACTAATTTATCTGTACGAGGTGGATGACAAGCGGTGTGTGAGCTCCACCGTTGCTGGTGGGGGTTTTCTTCGGGATCGCTGGCTTCGGTGTCGAACACCCTACCCTTCTTTGTCCAAAGCTTCAGTCAGGCCTTGTTTTGCACCACGTGACTCCTGTTAACGAAAACCTGCAATATCATGCATTTTTCAAAACTCTCTTATTTTCCTTTCTTTTGAGTACAAAAACAAGAAAATACGTACCGGAAGTGATGCCATTTCTGTAATTTACTTCGATGTCACTTTCAGGACGTAATTTCCTTTGATGTCACTTTCAGGACGTCATTTCCTTTGATGTCACTTTCAGGATGTCATTTCCGGTCAAGTAAAATTAATAAAGACATTCGATGTCAATACATATTATATTGATAGGTAAAATCAGAAAAGCACAAACGTCTAATTGCAGGTGAATGGATTCGAACCCACAGCCTCTGGAATTGAAATATACAACACGATCACTATGCTAGCTCACTCTGCGAGGATCCGCTTTAATCTATTTAAACTTAACGGAGAGACATATCACTAAAGGAACACATACCAAAACGACGGTTGAACTCACAACATCTGGAATTGGGAAAAAACACCATGACCTAGTCAGGTCATAGACCGAAGTGCCTAATCAATCTATTTAAATTTCAACAACACACTGATCAGTAAAAGCATACAAGCATAAACGAAGTAACTCGTTATACTCAATGCCAGTGGATGGATTCGAAACTACAATCTCTGAAATGACCACTGAACTAGCCAGTTTACATACCGCAAAGATCCTAAATAATTTATTAAAATTTAAAAGAAGGAGACTGATCAGTAAAACTACATACATAAAAAAATACTTCACAATGTCGCTATTCACAATGTGAGTGGTTGGACTCGAACGCACATTCGCTGGAATTGGAAACAGACAACATGACCACTGAGCCATCCAGTTCATGCACCGAAGATCCTTATAAATTAAAGTAGATCCTGATTAGAAAAGCACAGAAGTCAAAATTACATCAACAAATTATACTCAAGGCGAGTGGGTGGACGGAAACCTACTTTCTCTGGAATTGGAAACGGATAACATGAACACTGAGCTAGTCAGTTCACTATCGAAGATAATTATTAATCGATTTAAACTTAAAGGAGATACTGATTAGAAAAGCACAAGAACTACAAGACCTAATTTGGACAGTCAATACGAGTAACTGGTCACGAATTCATAACCTTTGGAATACGAATCATGCGAAACGACAACTGAGCCTGCCAGTTGATATACCAAGAATTTAATTTATTATTAAATTAAGTTCTAAACAACTAAAGAGAAGAGAATGAGCAGAACGGAAACCAAAAATACTGAATTCGCTATTCTCAGTACCAGTGACTGGACTCGAATCCACAGCCTCCGGTTTTCGACAGATAGCATGATCACTGAGCGAGCCACTTTGAATGCAGTAGATTTATATTTATCTAATTAAACTTAAAGGAGATTCTGATCAGTAAATGTACAGAAACAAAAACGATTCAACTCGCTATACTCAATGCTAGTGGATGGAGTTGTACCCACAGCCTCGGGAACTGGAAAAAGAAAACATGACCACTGAGACAATTGGCTCACGAATAGTAGATCTTAATCAATCCATTTGGTCCATTTGGTCCAGAAAGGCTAACGAGGTGAGCAAAACAGCTAACCTCGTTATATTTAAAGCGAATGGATGAGATTAAATCAACAGCTTATGTAATTGGAAAAAGACAACTACCCAGTTTACATACCGAGGATCTTAATTAGTCCATTTAAATTTAATGGTGAGACTGGTAAAAAAAGCACAGAAAACAAAACGTTTGAACTAACTGTATTCAAAGGGAGTAGATGACCACAAAGCTACAACTCGAAAATAGTCAATTCTACCACTGATCCAGCCAATTTATGTAAATAGCATTCGCAATAGTCAAAATATTAAAATAGTTAAATTCGTCATTTTCATTAACATCATTTCCGTTGTTTCGTTAGCGTCAGTTTTGTTAATGTAATTTCGTTAAAGTCATTTCGAATCTTTAACGTCAGTTTCGTTAACGTAAATTTGCTATCGCATTTTTGATATTTTAACGATATTTTTCATCAAGCTGCGAAATATCGACAACAAGCGATATTTCGCTAACTTCGCCAGGTGTATCGCCAAATATTACAGAAAAATGGGGAGAAGAGCATTTCTTCATATACCCGTCATATACTCATTCTTCATATACCTATTCTGTACCCCTCATGTGAAGTAATTCAATATGTGCAAAACATCACTTCCCATTTAGTGTCAGTTTTTATCAATTTGATGACATTTTCATCGATTTGACAACATTAAAAAAGTCGCCAAATATTTCTCTAAGCATTTCAGACAGACGTAAAAATGGATTATTCTCATAGTCGATTCTCATGTTCTTAGCAAGATATTGAATGTGCGTCAATTAGTCGTCATTTTCAATGATTCAGCGTTAGTTTTATCAATTTAACGACATTTGTATCAACTTGGCGACATTTTTATCAATTTGGAGATATTTTCGTCAGTTTGTAACAGTTTAAGAAGTCACTAAGTTGGCTATATTCCGCCAAAATTCGTTTCGAAATTTCACCAAGCGTTATCGATGGAAAAATAAGATATTCCTATAGAGGATTCTTATATTCTTACCAAGATATTAAATTTTCATCAATTAGTCGTCATTTTCATTGATTTAGCGTCATTTTTATTAACATAGTGACATATTTTTCAGTTTGGTAACATTTGAAAAAAAAATCATCACACTAAAAATATTCTGCCAAATTCGTTGTCAAAGTTTCGCCAAGCGTTTTGGATGGAGAGATAAATTATTCTTATAGTAGATAAATAATTCATAGCGTCCAAGTACAAAACAATTACCCAGAGTATCTTCTCTTGTCAATGGATAGAGAGGCATCCAGAAATATGATGTTAACAAATTTGTCACATAATATTACATTCGAAAGGTGAATATATTTCACAATCGTTAATACACATTTTTTAATTTTATGTAAGTTTTTGATAAATTTATTTGAAAAATACCCAATATCTCGAGAACGGTTCATACTAGAGTTTTAGTTGCGATTTTTTCAAAATTTCATTCGGAAATTTGTCGATATTCCGAATATTCGACTGCGTTTATACAGAATAGACTTCCAGTATTTACAGATTGTAATTTTTGTACCAAATTGCGTTCGAATCGTCCCATTCGTTCGTGAGATTTCGTCTCCACAGACTTACTAAGACACACACACACACACACACATATACAGGCATACATACATTAAGTCAAACATGTTTGATATGTGTTCAGGAATGTCTGAAACGTATTCTCCCGCCAAAAACTCGAATTTGAATTTTCACCCCGGCACAATACTTTCCTTATACTTTGAACTATGTATATAAAGAAAAAAATGATATAATCCTCATTTAGACAAATACATGTATGTTAGAATGTATTTTAAAATAGGTAGTATTATACGAAAGCTGTAACGAATAAACTCGTCGTTAAGGTTCGAAAGTATTTACTGTCTTGTAAAATAGTCAAATCTTTCTTTAGATATTTGAAAGTAAAATTCTGTAGCAGACATACACAAAAGAACATTATGAGGAGTATCATCTGAAAATGGCTTATTTTTCATATTTTTCACATTTCCCTTTTCGTTTTCTCACATGCGTTTAGGAATTCTCGTCATAAATGAATTTCTTATGCTAATGTCTTGAAATCGCCATATGTTGCATTTCCATCTTCCTCAGTATGTAGGAGAAGAAAATGAACACACTGAAGTTATAAACCCAAAATTGTATTTCGACTTTGAATACAAGTTTTCATTATAAGTGTAGCTGAGTATCGTTTAGCCGGATTCCGCTTACATAGATTTTCGGTTTATCCGGATATAACGTTATCATTTTTTATTTATTAGTAATAAATATTTGTAATGCATTTACTATATATTAAAAATCTGATGTGGACAGTACATGACTCTTCCAGCAGACTCATAATCAATTTCTCTTTATTTATTTAATAATTCAATACATTGAGTTTAATTGCAAGAAATAATAACCATAATTTTTTTTAATTACACTAAATTTACACTTTTAATTCAATTTTCGTTTTCATTTGATAGCTGAGCTTATTTTCTAAAGCGGTGAAGCGAAAATGCAAAAAAACCTAATATATCTTGAGAACGGCTAGCTTTAGTTTAATGGAGTTGGTCTTACTCTTTTAATCGTTAAAAAATAAAACACTCATTTAATTAATACAATCATTAATACAATCAAGTATAAAACACTCATTTAATTAATAAACTTGATTCGTAGAATTTTATTTTAGATTTTGAAGAATTGGGGGGAGGAGAGGCGGTATTTCGCCAGAGTAATGCAGGTTATATTTTTCTGAATCATATCAAAATGTAGTCAGCACCAGGGTAATCCACAAGTGAATTGTCTGACAAATTGTGTAAAAATTGATCTATTAGTTTTCCAGCTAGAGTGAATAGAGGCCATTTTTGCAGGCCATGTCGCAAAAACAGATGGGTTCTTTTATCCCGAATCGTACCACAAACTAATCAGCATCATGCTGACATACAAGTGACTTACCTGCCAAATCTTATGAAATTTGGTCCATTAATGTTTGATTTAGAGTGGACGCATACTTCACACATACAGACACACAGACGTAACTCTAGTAATAGATTTTCCGTATTCTAAAGGTCCCAAAACGTGTAGTCGAAACTCTAGTTGCCATCGAAAACTCTAGTTGCGATTTTCGGCATGATTCCAGTACTTTTCCTCTACATTACCATGTTCTGCAGGGAAAGTGATATATATTACCAGTACTGCAGGGGAAGTAAAAATCTGAAAGTAATCCCTTGAAGAAATTAATGAAATTTGACATGAATGAATGAATGATTGAATGAATGATTTAATGATTTGAATGAATAAAATCTGCATTTTACTTTATGGGTTACAACAATATATCTATAGTTTTAGTTGATCGAATTTATTTGTTGTTTGTAATTTTTTCATTAAAATCTAAATTTATTACTTTCTGTTCAGCACCTAATATATGTTATTATATGCAATGTGCAGTAATAATTATGTACACTTCATAAATACGTATTACTTTCCCAGTGTCACGAATTTTAAAATTCTCTACATGTTTATAAATGCCAGAAATGGATAATAAAACACTGCTTAAGATTAGACGTTTAATTGTCGTTTTCAGAGTAGATATATATTGCTCTTCGAGCGTCATGAGTTTAAAAATCCTCTAGGTGCTCAAAAATGTGAGAAACGGAAATAAAATACTGTTTATGATCACACGCTTCATTGCGGTCCTCAGAGTATATTTCGACATAATAAAAGACTGATTGAACAGTAGTACTTTTCCATTACTAATACGTTCTCTTTGAAATATGTGACACTTGTTGTAATGTGTAGCAAATGTATCTTACTCTTCGGGATTACTGGTCTTCTAACTAATGAATTTAAATAGATTTTAAAAGCTCATAAATGTAGAAACTGAAATAAAAGACTGGTTACGATGAGATAACTAATTGTTGTATTTGGCGTAGATTTCAATACAATAATTGATCGAAACGTATTTTTTATTAATCTCCGAAATATGTAACATTTGTTGCAATGAGTAGCAATATTATTTTATGCTGGCTATTATCAAACGTTTTATCGTTGTATTCGAAGAATATATTTCTATAATGAAATACCGTAAGTACCTTTTTTATTTGGTCTACGTTCTCTTCAAAATGTGTTATATTTTGCACAGTGATTAATGTTTCAACTTCATGGATTCAATACCCTTAACTTCACGCCGTCTGAAACGCCGAAAACTCTAATGGCAAAATTCCATTAAAAGCTTACAACATAAACTACATAAAATACCGTAATTCGATTTATTAATTTTTGCAGAAACTTTATGCACCATTCAGTTATGTAGAATTATTTAATTAAACTTAACAAAATTGCTATACACTAATTATTTACGTTTCAACATATGTGTTCAATACTTGTATTACCATTATATACATGCTTTATCTCTAACGAATTTATATCAATTTCAATTCGAAACTGACCAGTTTTATAATATCGTTTATCAATAAAACTGATAGAGTCAGCATTCAATATCCAAAGTTTATATTTTGAAACATATTATTAATAACAGCTAAACATGCAGTTGATAACATGCTTACAAAAATGTACCATATTCAAATTTTATACTTTGAAGGATAATTTATACTAATGAAAAGCGCTCGCTTATGTATATATGTATGTATGTAAGTCTCGCCTATTCTGAAGCTCCTACTGGGCCTAGAAGCTCATGGTTTTCTTTTGAAAACAGCTAACGAACCGGAAAATAGCAAACGAACCGGATAGCTAACGAACCGAATTCCAAAATTTTAGAATATTAAAAAAAATTGATAGCTTTTTAAATATTTGTGAAAAACGTCTTTTTTTAGGGTAAAAGGAGGGTGGAGGCTATCCTCTAATACAAAAATTACAATCTCAACAACTAATCGCAGAGCATGTTGAACCGCATTTTCTACATAGTAATCTAAATCCTTGTGTAGAATTTTCCAATGTTCATTTCCATGATGGCCTTGAAACTACTCAAAATAAGAAAGATTGTTTACCCGTTTTTCTTAAACAATTGGCCCTGGAGATTATTGCCAAAATCCCTCCAAATGATATTATTATCTACTCAGATGGTAGTAGAATGGACGAAAAGGCAGGAAGTGGAGTTTTTATTAAAACACCTACAGATGAATACTCGATAAAACAACGAAACCCCGACTACTGCTCGGTTTTCCGAAGCGAATTATTAGCAATCAATATGGGACTTGAGATTATAATGAGTGCGGGCAACTATGGAGGTATCTGGATAGTATCTGATAGCCGTAGCTCTATTCAACACCTTAAAAACTGGACCCACATTGGAGATAAAACCAGCTTATCTATCCTTCAGAAAGTAAAAATCATCTCCAACCAGCATGAAATACACTTTCAGTGGATCCCGTCCCATGTGGATATTCACGGAAACGAACTGGCGGATTCCCTTGCTCGGGAGGGACTGGATCTTCCTGTTCCTGCTGCCGAGGAGCTTACTTACCTGGAGCTATTCTCGAGGCAAAGGGCCCAAAACAAGGAAAAATGGCTTCAGCCTCCCTCTCACAGCTGATATAGGGGGAAAAGGCCAGGACTTTCTCTGTCTCTTCCTTGTGACAGGCAACTCAACACTTGTCTAACCCGCCTAGCCAGTGGACACTTGAAAGGCCTGTTGTATTCTGGAGGCCAAAAAACTTTTCCCATTTGCACTAAGTGCCGGCAAGTCCAGGCTTCGCCAGAACATATTTTGGACTGTCTCTGGCTGGACAGAGAGGACATTTATGGTTCTCCCCTTTTGGTATCGGATTTTATTAAAGTCAACGGTTTTGCTGATCTGATCTGACTCCATCAGACCAGATGGGAGATTAGCAACAACGCAACAACAACAAAAATAAAGATAGAATCTCGGTTTTAGGCTTAGACGGAAAACAGACAAATTTCGGAGATTCCTTAGAAGCCGGAATTGTGATAAAGTCGTCAATTTTGAGTATACATATTACTGTGGGAATTAATTTTCTGTATACATTAAGGGCTCAGTGTGTTTTCCTCCCTCTGGTGCTAGGAGGCATCGTCATATGACGGTAAAATGGTTAACGATCCAGCTGATTAAAATAAGTGAATGAGTGGACAATAAAGTACCTAGCCATTAAAAAATTACAAAAAAATTACATAAACGGTGCTGTGGATTTTGTATACCATTATTTCCCCATGAAGGATGTAAAGTTGCATTATATTGTAAATTCGTGCTTTGTGAAAGTAAAGTTTTTTATTTTAAATGCTATTACGGTAACATTCGCGTTAACAATACATATTTAGCCATTCATTTTGCAATCGCATACACTTCTATTTTATATAATAGTATCATTTTGGAATCAGCATATTCTTGAACCATGTTTCTTATGAGTAAATGAAAAAAAATTAAGTGAATCCTCTTACTTCTAATATTTAAAATGCTCAATTATTATGAGATGCTATTAATAAATATTTAACGAAATTCCAAAAAAAGATACATATTTAAATTCTGCATATTAGTAGCGAGCCAATAATTACGTAACACACAATTAATATCGCTCTTAATCACAATTTTCCGCAATTATCGCATGGTATCGATTTTCAATAAATATGTTCGAGGATAATATTACCGCATGGGAAATTTCTCTAAGATTATTCATTTAGCAACGGATTACAGTGATAAAATTATTAATTATTTTTACCCATTTGCAAGTGCCCCAGTTAGCAAAATAGTTGCAATAGCATTTAATTTCTATCCCAGGTACAAATAAATATCAGAATATCATATGTATGTGGGTACGGGCCTTCATTATTTAAGTGGCATAAAACAAAAATGTGAGATAGACATAAGACATTTTGGCTGCAAAATAATCAGACATTTTTCTTGGAAGAAAATTAACTGGCGTGTAGCTCAACTTAACATTCTCATACCAGAATTCACCTTTTTTTTCAAATTTTACAAGAACACATTGAAAAATCGGTTTCGTGGATCCAAATGATTACAAATATAGCTTGTTACCTTTCACAGTAGAAGGCTTGAAAAATTATTTCGATTGATACAATACTTAGCATTGTATCCTCCAGAGAAGTATCCTCTAGAGAAGTCCAAGGGGGCATTTTATGGGCTACATCGATCTATTGGCTAAGATCTAATGACGCCACAATCACTGCTATTTTTCACAATAATGATTGAAATTATAAAATCTCCCAATCATTGAGACACTAATAAACCCTTTTATGTATGATTAGTATGTTATATTTGCTGTCATGGTAATAAAAATATAAAATTTCGAATAAAAAGTTTTCGCTCGAATTTAAACATGTTCTATCTAGTTATAAATTTAAAGTTTTTATAACAAAGTCGGATATACAGATAGATGAAAATTCATTAATATTTGTGGCTGCTATAGTGTACACAAAAAATCGACCACAGACATCATATAGACAGTAAAACGGACATCACTCTAAATATAGTCAAAACGTGTACAGGAGATTTTATAACATATATTGGCAACAATATCTCGAAAATGAAAATTATCGTGAGAGCAATACTTTCTCAATACTACGTATAAGAATGTAAAAATGTCTTTAATTAGCAAAGTAGTTAAGTAGCAAAACCTGAAAAGTGTTTTATAAACTATTTTCTGAATTCATTTAAGTAGCCACTCTATCTCCTTCATGCCACATTAAAATTATTTTTATAGCAAAAATAAAAATATATTGAAGCTAGAAAATGTATACATTTAAATTTAATAATCATAAGTTGTTTGACTATCGTGTAATATAGACACAGTACTTATTATAATATGAGGATACTTCAATTAACAATTAATATGCTCCTAATTTTACTACGTTTACTTTCAAACAGTTAGTAGCATTAATGCCTGGAATTTCTAATATGAAATATCGGTAATTTTCTAGTATATGAATTTTCTCATATATAAGTAATGTGGTTGTTTTACGATATAACAATACTAACGAATAGCACACCAATAATAGCGTTTGAATGATTATGAGTGAATTGTACTTTTTATTATAAAATAACAATGCTGAAGAATGCGTCAATGATAATGAGTGTACCAATGAGAATGAGTGAATAGTAATTTTATTGTTAAAAATAAATTTATGATGGTGAAGTAAAGTACTGTGTAGATGTTGAAGTAGTGTACACTTAATTTTCGACGGAACAATTAGGCATTTTTGTACTGTTTTGCCCTATACTTTGCACAGCCATACGAATCTGTTGGAAAAAATAAAAATGACACCTTTAGAAACAGAAATTTAAATCTTTAGTGAATCATCCAATCCGCTCAAAAATGATATTGAATTTATGTTAGTCATCATAGCTAATACTGAGAAATAGAAGTTGGAATTGAAAGAATCTTTTACAATTAAAATGTATTTTAATAAATAGAATATTATCATTTTGACGTTATCAAATCCCTGCATCTTGTTGGATATGAATACATGAGAGAGTTTAGTGGGTCTTCTAACTCTAAACATTTAAAATGCAAATTTGTATAAGATAATATAAATATATATTTTCTAAAACGTCAAAGAAATAAATATTTACTTAACTTTGAATACTGGTGGCGAGTCAATAATTACATAAAGCACAATTAATATCGCTCTTAATCCCATTAATTTGCAATTTTCCGCAATTATCGCATGGTATCGGTTTTCGATAAATATGTTCGAGGATAGTATTATCGCATGGGAAATTTCTCTAAGATTATTTATTTAACAACGGATTAAAGAGATAAAATTATTAATTATTTTTACTCATTCACCGATACCTCAAGATAACAAAACAATTGACAAAGTTAACGTGCTCCTATGAAATGTATAAATGAGAATTAGTTTATACGCAATAACATTTTATCGCTATCCCGGTATAAACAAATATAAAAAAATATTACATGTGGGTCCGAAACTTCGATATGTAAGTAGCATAAAACAAAAAAGTGAGACAAAATTAGCAAGGTTTTTAAGCAAAACGAAACCATTTCGTTAGATGAAAAGTAATATAGTTAAGTTGCAAAGTTGTTAAGTAGCAAAAACGAAAAAACTGTGTTGAAAACACTTTTCTGATTTTATTAAAGTAAATATCTTTCATGCTATATTAAAATTACTATCATAACAACAATCGAAATATATTGAATTATGAAATGGTGTAAATTTAAAATTAAAGATCATCAACTGTTTAACTATCGTATAATGTAGGCACAGTACCTCTTTTAAAATGAAAATATTTTAATTAGCCTTCAATATGCTCCTAATTTTATTACATTTACTCATCAGCAGTTGTTATTATCATTAATGTTTGAAATTCTTTAATAAAAAATAATATATTTCAGAAATTAGAAGTTTATTTTTATATATTGTGCTTTTTTACGATGAACCAATACCAATGAAGAAAATGGCATACCGATACTACCGAGTGAATGATAATGAGTGAATTGTAATTTTTATTATTTTTATTTATCGAAAGAATCTTTGACAATCAAACATTATTTTTTTAAAATACAATATAATCATTTTGACGTTATCGAATCACGCTGAATCATGTTTGATATGAACACTTGAGAGAGTCTAGTGGATCTTCACCCTGCAAATATTTAAAATGCTCATTTTTTAGGAGATAAGATATTATAAATATTTATTTAATTCAATGCCAAATAAATATTTACTTAAACTTTGCATGCTGGAGGCGAGTCAATAATTACGTAACGCGCAATTAGTATCGCTCTTAATCTCATTAATTAACAATTTTCCGCAATTATCGCATTGTATAGGTTTTCGATAAATATGTCCAAGGATAATATTACCGCATAGGAAATTTCTACGCTTATTCATTTAACAACCGATTAAAGAGTTAAAATCCATAATTATTTTTACTCATTTACCAATGCCCCAAATTAGGAAATTAGTTTATAAAGCTAAAGTCTTCCTATCGGAAGTATAACCGGGAGTGAATTTATACGCAATGTTTTATACACAATAGCATTACATATCTAACCCAGGTACAAGCAAATAGCATGATATAATATATATGTGGGCTTGAACCTTTGTTATTTAAATAGCGTAAATTAAAAAATAAGGGAGAATTAGCATGTTTTGAAAACCAAACGCTACTATTTTCTCAGAAGAAGAAAATGCAGTTAAGTAGCAAAAGCTGAAAAAGTGAGTTAAAAACTATTTTTCTGATTTTATCTCTTCCATGCTACATTTAAATTTAGTTAATAACAATAACCAATGTAGTGAAGTTTGACATGGTATAAATTTAAATATAAGAATCGTACATTGCTTGACTATCGTATAATATAAGCACAGTATCTCTTTTAAAATGAAAATATTTTAATTAGCCCCCAATATGCTCCTAATGCAATACATTTACATTAAAACAGTTATTAGCATTAATGTCTGAAATTCTCTAATATAAAAATAATATACTTCAGAAATTAGAAGTTATTTATATAGTTTTGCACTGTTCTTTTTTTCGATATAACAATAATAATGAATGCGGGAGCATACCTATACGACGCAGTGAATAATAATGAGTGAATTGTAATTTTTATTATAAAATACCAATGTTAACGAATGTGTCAATGATAACGAGTGTATCAATGATAATATTTGAATAATAATTTTACTATAAAAAAGAAATTTATGAATAAATATAGTTACAAATGGTGTATACATTTAATTTTCAACAGAACTATTAGGTATTTTTATACTGTTTTGTTCTTTATTTCGTATAATCATAAGAATCTATTGTAGAAACTGGACATTACATTTTTAGAAACAGAAATTGGAATCTTTAGTGAATCCCCAACCCCTTCAAAAAGATGATGCTGAATCCACATGAGTACCCATATCAATAACGAATCCTGAGAAATAGAGGTTGGATTCGAAAGAAAAATTTACAATCGAAAAACATTTTATTAAATACAATGTTATCATTTTGGCATTATCGAATCTCTGATTCCTGTTTGATATGAACATTTCAAAGAAACTATTCGATCTCTAAATATTTAAAATGCGCATTTTTTATGAGATAATATATTATAAATATTTATTTAATGGAACGCTAAGTAAATACGTACTTAAACTTTGCATATTGATGGCGAATCAATAGTTACATAACGCACAGTTGATATCTCTCGTAATCTCATTAATTAATAATTTTCTGCAATTATCGTATGGTATTGGTTTTCGATAAATATATTAGAGGATAATATTACCGCATGGGAAAATTGCTCTAAGATTATTCATTTAGCAACGGATTAAAAAGGTAAGATTCATAATTATTTTTACTCATTTGCCGATACCTCTGTTAGCCAAATAAAGGATAAAGCTGGAGTGAACTCATAACAAAAGTAAGACTCGGGATAAATTAGTTTTATATTAAAGGCATTTAAACACTTGTGGTGTCACCTTTACAGCATGACTACGCAGTTTGCCGGCTTGACGAGTCAATGCAGTTAATGCGCACGTCTTTGGCAATGGATTTAATGCCATACAATTTCCTTAATGTAAATTCATTATGTTTTAGTTGAAGTTACCCATTAATAAATCGTTACTAATTTGCTGTTTGTCTTTCCTTGGAAACTACTCCATGGGACATGTCGCATTAACTGCATTGCCTGGTCATGCAGGCAAACTGCGTAGGCCCAGTTGTAAGCCTGTATTATAGTATAATAAGTGTGGATTCAAACCTTTGCTTATAAAAAAGTATACAGCAAAAATGTAGGGTAAAATCAGCCTATTTAGGAAGCAAAATGGGATTCCTCGTAAGAGAAAGGGAGACGCATTTACTCCAGCAAAAAGCTTCTTACATAACAAAATAAGATGTTTGTCTGCATTTCTATTGTTGTCGTCTGTAGCGAAAAATCAAAAAGTTGGACAGCAGCGAAATTTGTGTCAAATCTCCGTACATTGCCCCTTGGAGAGATTTTTTTAATCGAATTAGTTTAAAAGTAACGAACGTTTAAGGAAATATGTCAAAAATTCTACTTTTATTCCATTATTCCATTTAGATGATTAAAGGTAATTATTGTGATGATAAAAGATAATTTATGTTTATTCCATTTAGCTGATAAAAGATAAAATGGCGCATGTGGCCTGCGAACGATGTCTTAGAAGACAAATTTAAATGCTATTTCATTTGCTGTATTATAAATTCATACATTTCGAGGATACATTTTGATTTGAAACATACAATTATTTGAACATTATAAGTGTTATCTAAAAATTTACACTGATCGGATGAAAACTCGCTGAGATAGCAATTATTATTTTCTTTTTCTGGGGTAAAGATTTTTTTTCTTTTCTACGACTTCGGGAGTTCTTGATTTATTTATATATATTTTAAGCAATAACAAAATCTATTATCTTGAATATCTGTTTCTAACTTCGCGAATTTTAAATATACAGTTTTGTATCTTTCTGAAAACAATCGACGAACTAGATATATACATCCATATTTGGCGAATAGTATCGCGCTTATTTAGGCCATATCACAACAGCTTATTTATGGCGTTTTAAAATAAAAACCCAAGAATAATTTTTTTCAAAACAGACGATTTAGAAATCGAGTGGTATTACTTGTATCTGTGTTATTTAAGTAACGGTCACGCATTTAGTACCCGGGTAATGTCATGTATTTCTTTATTGTACACGGTAAAAAAAGATGTTTGTGTCTATGCCATCTCTAGCAGACAAATTTCCTCCTAAGATTTTCCACGTGACTTTTGCTACGTGGCACCTCGTCGATGCCTCTAAAACAAACAAGATTTGTTTTAACAAATTTTCTTTCTGACGAAAATAAGCTAATCGCAATGCATTTCACTTATGGGTTACATAACTCTGCCAATTTAAAAGATTTCGTACTATAGTTTTTGATTTTACATTATACTATCCATTTAAGTATTGTACTGAAATTGACTTAAATACAATGTAAATTTGCTGAGAAAACGATACATGATTTCTTATTTTTCTTCGGGGGTAAAGAATATTCTTTAATATTTGCTGCTCCAAGTATTTTATTGTACTATTGTACTATGATCGCCGATCGTTGACTATTCAGTCAACGATCGGCGATCGAAGGCTTATTTAGGGCTTATTAAGGGTGTACTACGATTGTGTTGTAGAATTGGAATTGTTACACATTAAGAGCGGAGATAAATAAAAGAGGGTATAAATAAGAGCCAGGATAAAATGAGAGGGGATAAGATGAGCGGGGATAAAATTAGCGGGGATAAAATTAGCGGGGAGGAAATGAGCGGAGATAAAGGATAGGGAATAAAATCAGCGGGGATAAATAAGAGCAGAGGATATTTTAGTTTAAAAGATACATTTGGAAATTGAGTTATGTTATCTGTATCTATAATATTTAGATAGCGGTCTCTTATTTTATCCCCAAGAAACCAGTTTATTCGTTCTAAACAGAATAAATTGTCTTAAAAGTTTTTTTTTTTTTTTTTAATCTTATTGAAGCAGCAAATCTGTCTTTTCATCTACATTGAAAATGCTACCATTATAACTGCAACATGTTAAAATCCAAAATGGTATACATTTAAAATTAAAATTCTTAAACTGCTTAACTACCCTATTATATATATACAGTAACTTTATGAAAATATTCATTTAGAACCCTTCATATTTTTTAAATTTTGTAATATGTACTTCTACACTTTAATTTCTAAACTTTAATTAAAGTTACATATTTGACATTACTATTAAGCTATTATTGTTATAATAGTATTAGCGCATGCAAATTAATAATATATAAAATAAAAATATGTATGGAATTAGAGAAAAATTAATTTTTATAATGTACATTTTTTTACGATACAACAATACTAACGTGCGTAGGAATATAAGAATAATACCTATGATTGTATCAATGATGTTGAATGAACTGAAATTTTATTATAAAATAACAATTCTAACGAATATGAGTATAACAGTAGAAACGTATGTAAAAAATACTGACGAGTAGAACATTTGTAATGAATGTACTGTATGTTTTTTTTTGCTATATAACAATACTAGCAAGTGTAAGAAAACGTTCTTTTGCAAGAAATAAAAAGCAATTCCAAAACAGCGAGGATAATCATTCTATTTGGCTGTTTATTGACCGTTAAACCAAGAATCCACGAGAAAATAGCATCATTAACTTCATGTTTTGATCAGAGGTGAAGAAATTCTACTACTGTAAGGGTTCCAGAGTCTTAAGAGCGTGACAGTGTTCGATCGAAAAACTAATAGTTTTTTCTCCTACGATTTCTTGTTTGGCGTTGTTTTGATTTCACTAATGTTCGGTAAACTTCGGTAATGTTTAGACGGCTGGAATAATTTTTCTATTTATTGGTCTAATCGTTAGATCAATTTATCTCTGCTATCTGTAGCTGTATGGTTAAGATACTTGGCTTTTGAATGACTAAGTACCGAGATTAAATTTCTATAGGGTCAAAGAAGATTTTCTTCCTGCCTGTCCTGACAGTTTCCGAGCATGAAAGCATTTTCAAATACAGAAGCTGAGCCTTACCAGGCCCAAAGATCCTTGAACCTCTAGCTGACATAGCCCCAAAATAAGTATAACTAAATAATCAACAATTTTAACAATGACATATACAGAATTCAAACTACATAGACATAATATACATTTTATCTTGATTAAGCGCCCACAAGTGCCGCTTTACACAACCAGGAAATTTCAATAAACATGTAAAAGGTGGTTTCCTATTTTACAGTTTAGACTAACAAAAGATCCGTATCCCTAAGGATTCATTTTTTACTAATTCCAAATTTTACTGCTATTTGATCTAGTATCTGCTCACTTCATATTAACCAGGTGAAATTCAGAGTTGCAAGCTATGGAGATTTTGCCTCTCACAGCAATATTCACTTCTTGATCACAGGGCAAGTTTTACACAAAAGGGATACAATGGAAATACTTTATTCCGCCATATTTCGTGGTCCGTCAAATAAAAAATATGTCATTCTAACACTTTGTACAGATTTGTACTGTAATTTGGTTCTGCAACATAGGAATTTATTAAGAATTGCAGAAAATTTTGGAGTAATATCACGGCACGTCTTGTTCATAATT
>OX578135.1:38616550-38664050 GCA_951213105.1 Amaurobius ferox
TGTGTGTGTGTGTGTGTGTGTGTTTAATTTCGGAAAAGTGGCGTTACCTTTAATTTTATTTGCATTTACACAATGAAAAATGTAAAAATGTTTGGTGTAATTCTTACGTACGGTTTTATACTCTTCTGATGTTTTTTATGATATTAACTAAGTGTACTATAATATTTTAAGTGTTTTTCTTGCTTTTTAAGCAAAATATCAATGACAATTTATATTGAGTTCATTTCTAATTATATGAACATCTTGACACATAAACAAATTAGATTGGGTAAATGCGAAGCCATCTAGCATTAGAAGTGAACTTAAAAGGGAAAAAAGTTTCGTTGTAGCGATTACAAATGAAAAGTGATATTTTAATAAAAATATTTTGTTTGAGTGCAGTTGCAGTTCGAGTTCTACGGAGTCGTAATATACATAAACAATGCTTTATGAAGTAGTCTTCATACATATGATGGCAAATTATATGTACAATTCCTTTTCGACGTACATATGAAGCATTTTTGTATTCGTTTGAACACTTATATCGTATATTCATGCAATTCTTTGGAAAAACAGACCATGACAAATTTAGAACCGAGAGTGGAAATCCTATTGAAACACATCCATATCAGTTATCAACTAAGCTCGATCTATAACCGATTCTAATACGGGACAAAATATTTCCAAATTGGCCATAATTCGCTAGATTATACCGCAAGTTCTCCCAAATGTAATTCTAAGTGTTACAGACAAACGAAGAGAAGAGTATTACTTATGCTAGAAGGTATGCCCGTTATATGACGGAATTCAAGATTAGCAAAACATTACCTCCTATTTGGTGACATTTTTAACAATTTAGTAATATTACAAAAGTAGCTAAGTAGGCGACATACCGTCAAATTCGTCGCCAAATTTTTCAACCAAGCGTTACAGAAGGACGGGCGAAAAAAATGTATTATTCTTATCAATTCTTATGTTCTCTCCAAGATATTGACTTTTTATCAAATAGGCTTCATTTTCATGTATTTAGCGTCAGTTTTATCAATATCGCAACATTTTAATCAATTTGGAGACATTTAAAAAGTCGCCAAATTGGCGATATTCCGCTAGATTTGCTGCCAATATTTCGTTAAGAGTTATGGACGGTGAATAGATTATTCTTATTGTAGATATCGTAGACGGAGAATTGTTAGACTGCAAAATACAAAACTATTATCCAAAGCATCTTCTGTCGTGAATGGAAAGAGCTATAGATCTACGAGAATTATGTTAATAAATGTTAATAAATTTATCGGATAACATTACATATGAAAAGTGAACATATTTCACAATAGTTAATATTTTCTTTTAATTTTATGTGAATTTTCGATACATTTATTTGGAAAATATTCCATATATCGTGAACGGTTCTGCTATCGTTTAAAGTTTATGTCAATCTCTCGATTTCTAATAACATATTACATCATAAATGACTATTTATGTAACTTTATTGATAGTTATGATTTTTTGCGAATTATTTCAAAATTTCATTCGAAAATTTTGTGATCTTCCGAACATTCGATTGCATTTAAAAGCAATAAGCTTCCAGTATTTATAGATTGGAATTTTTGTATCAAAATTAGATTCAATCGCTTCATTTATATAGTAGATATCGTCTTTACATACTCACTGACACACAGAAACCCAGAGACATACACACAAACATCTTCTCGGAAAAGTTTGATTCGTATTCAGGGATATGCGAAACGTGCTCTCCTATCGAAAATTCGAATTCGAATTTTCAATTCCGTCACAATACTTATACATTATACTATGTATTTAAGGAAAGCAATAAGTTCTTAAAGAGTTCTTTGTGTCAGAAACCCTTGTGTTTTATTCAAGAAAGAGAAACACATTTCTCTTTGTAGTAATGCAATTTTTACAGCAAAAATTTAATGCATTTTTGGCTTTAATATAAATTAATATACAAGGTATTTAATAAGGTATATAAGGTATTTAACAATTATTCATTTATAAAATGTTTTAAATTTAAAATGAATCTCACAAACTAATTGTGGTGATAAATATAACACATTAAGCGCATGATTAGGACCCCCCCCCCCCCCCCGCATAATTTGGAAATTTGGAATAACATGGTCCTGAATCGTATATTTCGTACATCTTTATCGTGAATGCAATAACTCACCATTACCTCTTTGCACAAGTTCCTAAACATAATCATTAATCAAAACACTACACAAAAAGTTCCACAGTAATAACTTTTAAAATAAATACTATTTATTCACACATATTACTGTTATGATTAAAATTACATTAATTTTAATAAACGCTTAAGGAGGAGAAAAGCACCGTGCGAGACCGGGTCTTTGAATATTATTCCAAAATCAAGAATCGAACTAATGTATACTAAAACTGGCACATACCTCTGTATTTTAGGTCTGTTGCTCAGCATGCTTTGGAATTTTTGCCGCTTTTTTTCTGACATTTGGAGTCAGTTTTCACTTTTTCTAAAACATTCGCAATACTCAAAATAACCACTACACTGCTTGAAAACACTACTCTCTGAATTTTTGGATAATCATTCTGCTCATGAACAACACTGCTTAAATTCCATGACCGCTCGCTCTCGCTTCTCAACAATCATTGTTTCTCTCAACACGTCTGCACCATCATTGCTTGAATATCATTGAATTATCTCCTTGCAGTTACATCATTTTGTCTGAGGTCTAGATAAGCCCTCCATGCTCTCATTGGTTGCTCCTCAGTGCGATGTAGCATCGTTGCGTCATTAGCTACTTGATTTTCCAATTAAGCTTGATTTAAGTCTTGCCCTAGGAGATCTTTCCCCCAACCCCACCCAAGACTATCAAAAAACGGCGCCTGCATGTATGTACTTTGTTTTGTCGTAAGTAGTCGTAAATATTAAAACTGCATAAGTTGCCCCCTGGACTCACACTAATTATTCAAAAACAAAAATAATTGCTATTATGCGGTTAAAAACAAGTATATTTTCCAATGTAATAGTTTACAAATATTAATTGATAGTATTTAAACCTGCCAAATGTAGAAAAAATAACACTTTTAAAATATTGAATTCAAATATTTTAACAACATTATTTTGCTTAAAAATCTGCCATGGCACATGGAAGGTTATACAATAAAATAATTGACCATGGAGAAGGACCGTTAAGGTTATGAAACTTGGTCGATACTCTAAGTATGCAAAGATCCATCTTTCTAAGTGCTCAATGGATGAGTTTACAGTGGTTTTAAAAAATACATTTCGACCCTCCCCTTTCCCCATTTTGTCCGTCCCTGGGAGATAAATCGAAAATGCTGTTCCATTAGTTTCTGTCTCGTAAAGTGAAATGACTCAGTATTTAGGTCACGAGAGCTTCTGGAAAGTATGGGAAATCTAAAGAAACCCCTTTCCACTTTCTCAACTCCAGGCAGAGAAATAGGCAATTCGCCTAGATTAGATTCTGTTTCTTGACGAGCATTGATTTAGCCTTTTATGTCACTCGGGGAGGCTTCTTTTCTGTATTTCCTCCACTGTGAGGATTGAATATCCGGATTCGTTGGGTCCGGTCTCGTCGTCAAAATCATAGGTGTGAAATTATTCAGCTTCTTGGATCATCGTGGATTTCTGGACGGTCTGGAAAAACTGTTTGCTAAATCTCATTTTCTTGGCCTCAGAGGAAATCAAAAATCCAGCTCCATGAGTGTTCTATTTCATCATCTGCTCATATTATATGTCTGCAACGATCCACTTTTCTTGATTGCAGAGGGATTTCTTTAGGGCCTGGAAAGACAAAAAACACATTGTGAAATTATTGTACAGTTATTTTAGAAAATTTTATGCTTTGAAATAAATGTAATTTTAACAATGTTCTTATATACAATGTATAGTATATATATTTTAATGATTAGTTATCCCTTTAAGTCTTAAATTGTTTCCCGCATAGGAATGCTTAACTAAAAAATATCATCAAAAGTAATCTTTTATTTAGAGAAAACGTCTTTATTTTTAAAATAACGAAGGAAAGCCATTCCACTTGAGAGTTTATTGAGCGTTAAGCCAAAATTTCGCGAGAAAATTGGATCATTAGGTTTATGTCTTGATCAAACGAGAAGAAACTCTTTAAATTAAGTAACCAAAGATCTTTAAAGCGGAAATACTTTAGAATAAAACGTGTCTGCTTTTCTGATATTTTCGTTTGCAAAATTTTGTTTTCTAGATACAGTTGCATTTTAGTTGATATTTAGTATATAACTACAGTAAATACCAACTTGTACGTATCTTGCTGTATGACTTTGATATATGATATATATCTAGTAATGATACAGCATTTTATGAAAATATGATAAACTATAGTATTTAAGCCTGTATATAGTATTTAAGCCTTGGATCATTAGGTTTATGTCTTGATCGAACGAGAAAAAGACTCGTTTGCAAAATTTTGTTCCGTTAGATACAGTTGCATTTTAGTTGGTATTTACTTTATAACTACAGTAAATACCAACTTGTATGTATCTTGCTGTATGACTTTGATATGTGATATATATCTAGTAATGATATAGCATTTTATAAAAATACGATAAACTATAGTATTTAAGCCTGTAAAATACAGGGAAACTAATGTTCTGAAGAAATTAAGTTGACATTTTTTAATAAGTTTTATGTTACATACATTTCAAAATATTGCTACAAAATAAAATTCAAATCACTTTGTAAAAAGCAGCAGAACTTCGCATAAATTCAACAAAACGAATTTGCTTTATATATATAACATTCAATGTCAAGAGGCTTGCCCACATAATTCCATACTTTTAATTTATTATTCATCGTTTAGTTATACGGTCGCCAATATTCTGTCCCGTTTCAATTTTAGATGTGTATTTAAACTTGTTAAAAATAAATGTCCTTTCTTTAAATACCCTTTTCCGGTTTTAAATCGTTGGGGGCAGTTATCACATTCCTTACGAATATGGTCTTGGCTATATTGGTTAAACTTAAGGAGGTTTTAAATTTCGTATTAAGGAACACATGGACCATGTCCCTATACAAGATGTTTCTAAGTCTGCAATTGCTAAACATTCTTGGGGGGTCTAGTCATGTTCTTAATTTTTCCCAAACTAAGATAATTTTTACTCCTAATGCCATTTCTGAAATGGATTTTCTTAAGAGTCAATTTTTCCTCATTCAAAATCCCTTATTAATGAAAATTATCATGCCTTCCTGTCTGCTTAGTTTGCTTCATTTTTCTTTCGGTAATTTTCATTAATTTCCTGTTTTTCAGTTTTACAGGGATTTTCTGAATCCTTTGTTGAACGCCTATTTTTTTAATATTTTACAGTCCATTCATTATGGTCCACCTCCTGGTTCCAGTAACATGGGCTTGTTAATCCCCTTTTCCTCTCTCGCTGTTGACAATATCCTCCCCTTGATTCGGTCACATTTACTGTTCCTGCATTAGTTGTTGTGGCGCGCAAAATCAAAAAGAAACTTAAAGATTTACTTTTAGATTAATTTTTATTAACATATAATATATCTTAAAATGGCCGTAAAATCGTACATAGTGTAACTCATTATTATTGTAGTACATTGCGCTTTGTGTGCCCGCTAATAACCCTCCGATTATTTAACTTTCGCGCGAGTTCTGTAAAAGAATATTAATTATTATAATACTAAATTGATTGCACCGTTTCAATTTTAACAATAAAATATTTATTAACAACATAAAATATTTATTAAATTCATTACACAATTAATTATATTATTTCGGCGGCAAGAGACAATGTGAGACCATTAATAAAAATACTTAAAATGGATTAGAACCTGGAATCCAATTTGGGGAACACATACCTTTCTGGCTGTCTTGGCTTTACCACCGGCAGGTACTTCGCCGATCATATTACTTGAATTAACTCGAATTATTATTCACCACACGTAATACGAAGATCATATTGTACTGCTGGATCGAACACTCGTACTTATGAAGTTCTCGAAGTCATATCTGCATTCGCCAAGTAATACGTAAGTCATCTTCTCGCTATACCTTAAGCGTCGTGCTGTACGTCTGTTTCATCATCGTTCTAGTCATCATGTCGAGCAAGTATTTCTTAAAATTGTCGTCGTTATTTCACAGGGTCGTTCTTAAGTCATCGGCTGTGGCTCTCTTTTTCTGCAGGAGTGTTACATCTCCTTTTTTCTCATTTGCGGTCTTCAGGGTTATGCAACAAGCACTTTCTCCATTGGTTAACCTTTTATCCAATGTTGTTACCTAGCATTTTCTTACGAGATCGTTCGATCCCCACTGTCTTGGCACCCCTAAATTTATGGTTTTATCTGAGCTTTGGATCAGCACAATGTAAACCTTTACGCCATTCAGGCTGGAGGTATTGTCTAATGTTTCAGCCCAATAAATTACTGGCATAAAACTGTCTCACCATCACATGTGAGATCTACTTCGGGTCTCACAGTTGTATATCTTTCTCTGACGAGTATTCTTGTGTTTCTTGACTAAGAAGACTGTTTTGCCTTCGAAACAGGTCGGTACTTTTTTTATGTAGCTTGCAAAGATATCATTCGGATTTTAGGAACTTTAAGTGTTTGTCAATTATTGTTAGGCGCTATAGAAGTAATCACTTTAATTGAAAATAGCTCTGTTAGACTTTATCCCGTGGTTGATACGCGTGCAGCACGGTATTTTGGAGGGATCTGGAATGGCTATTTTATTATCTCATATATTCTCAGACTATGGGTTGTGAAATTAGAAAAAATGTTTCCGTTTGACTCTGTCCTTTAGATGATACTATAAGTGTGAATATATTCTGCTTTCTAGGTTACAGGGAAGTTTCGGAAGGTACTGCGAAGACAACAAAACATATTAAAAAAAATGAAAATTTTGTAAAAATATTTTACAAAACTTGTTTTGTTTAAAAACTTGATGTATAGGTAAAGAGTCTGGCGTCTGGAATTCTTCTTCTTCGACCCAGACCATCCGATCTACCAGAAGATATAAGGTATCTGGTGGAATGACCGGGAAGTGTCGCTTAATTTAGACCCAGTGGTGTGGCGGCATCCACAGGGACCGTGCTCTTATTTTCCTACCACCAACATCTCTGAAGGACGCCTCTACGAACAACTAATGACTCTAACGTCTCTTACGGGTTTACATATTTACAGTGCCTATTTTCCGAAGATATAAGGTACCGAAGATATGAGTGCCGAAGATATAAGGTATCTGGTGGGATGACGCGGGAAGTGCCGCTTAATTTAGACCGGAACCCAGTGGTGTGGCGGCACCCACAGGGGCCGTGCCCTCATTTTCCTAACACTAACGTCTCTGATGGACGCCTCTACGAACAACTAACGTCTCTAACGTCTCTTACGGGTTTACATATTTACAGTGTCTATTTTTCGAAGATATAAGGTACCAAAGATATGAGTGCTGAAGATATAAGGTATCTGGTGGGATGACGCGGGAAGTGCCGCTTAATTTAGACCGGAACCCAGTGGTGTGGCGGCATCCTCAGGGGCCTTGCCCTCATTTTCCTACCACTAACGTCTCTTAAGGACGCCTCTACGAACTACTAACGTCTCTAACGTCTCTTACGGGCTTACATATTTACAGTGCCTATATTCCGCAAGAAAACTGGGACTGTTTGGGTAGAGGCGGGAATCAAACTGGGGTCTGTTTTGAAATCGAAAAAATGAGTCAGACACATAATTGCTTATATTTTCCTTCTTCCTTCTACAGACTATGACGATTTCCTTCTACAGACTACAGACAGAAGGCCAGGGACGCCCCAATCAGTTTTCTCCAGAAGACGCCACCAGACGCCACACTTATCCAGTCGTTAATTTCCAGAAGTTTGACGTAATTCTTAATATTGTTGAGCCATCTGGTGAAGGAGAGCGGCCTCGTTTTCTAAAGCTATTTGGCTTACTGAAAGTAATTTTCTAGCAGGATTAGAGTCTAAGGGTCTAAATAAATATTCAAGCCATCTAATACGGTATACTTTAATGATTGCAACAATATCAGATTGTTTATACAAGGTAGGATCTAAAAGTTCGGAGACTGTGTTGATATCTCCAACCCTGATTGGGGGAGAGGGGAACTATTTTACAGTGGAGTTGAGGTACATGTGATGCGAGATGTGAAAAGGAAGAAGCGGGTGTTATCCGGACAATACGTGTCTGTGAACTGTAGTCGTTTGCATTCGTCGGAAACGGAAATGGTGTTTGAAGAACAACGTGTGAATATCAAATTCTGTCAGCGTTTGAGGAAATCACCGACAGAAACATTGCACCTGCTGCAAACGCTAGCAGAATTTGATATTCCCACGTTGTTCTTCAAACGCAATTTCCGTTTTCGACGAACGCGAACGACTGCAGTTCACTGACATGCATTGTCTGTAAAAAACCTGCACTGCGGTCCTGCTTCTTCCTTTCCACACCTCGCGTCACATGTGCCTTTACGCCACGGTAAAATAGTTTCCCTCTCTTCCCATCAGGATTGGTGATATCAGCACAGTCTCCGAACTTTTTGATTCTACTTTTGTATATGTTATAAATTACATGGTTATAGCGGATGCTCCAAACATCATTTTCAAGGACAGCCCAAAAATTCTTCTTATAGACACATACTTATAGAACAAAGTATTTTATAAGAAATCGGAAAGTATACCATCATGTATCATTTTTTTTCAAGAATTCACTTCTGATAAAAAAAAAATCAGCATTGAAAATGCACTTTTCATGCAGATGTCTCAGAATCACCATATGTTGTTTTTCGGCTAAGTAAATGAGAAAGAAATGCAAACATTCTCAAGTCATCAAATCCAAAATCGTCTTCCGAATTCAAATTTATAACTACATTTCTTTTAAAGAAAAGTGAATTTTTTTGCTACCCTGATGGAATCACCAATAATCTAGAAATCGGTGTTGATAAATGTGTATTGATTTCTAATTTAATTTATTCTGTAGATGTTATGTATTTTATTCTAAATATGTAGAAGTTACTTACTTAATTTCGCGCTTTCAGGTTACCTTTTTATTCATTTTGACTATGTAGAAATTGGATTCTTAACTTTTTTGTATATTTACTTTATATATTACATACGTTAAAGACTAAATATGTACTAATTTCTCATACTATAGAATATAGTATATAGAAAGTATTGTTTTCACAAAAATTTTCGATTTCGAGACTTTTGATTTTAGGACCTCCGGAATACTTTTGACTATTTTTAGCATGATGTCTATCTGTATGTGGTCGGTTTCTTGTGTACACAATAGCTACCACAAATAATTTTTCACAAAACTTTTTATTTAGATTTGCTTACTAAACATCCAAAACTATATATATATTTTTTAATTTCGAGCGGCAACTTCAAAATTTATTCGAAATGTTATATTTTCGTAGCATTGTAGCATAGACCAAAAGTTGACATAATTATGCATTAAAGGGTTTATTTATAGCTACATGATCCCTAAACTTAACAGTTTCAATTGTTGTGAAAAGCTACGATACAATTTTTGTGTTGGCGACATCATTAGCCCCTTCATAAGGACAAGTTAATCCATTTTTGCCACTTCAACTTTGAAAACGTCCAGTTACTAAATGAAAATAAAAATTGCAGTAAAAGTGAAAATTCGGTATATTTTCAAATAATTATGCGTGTTAATCTGTGCAAATAAACTCAATTTAATGTGTTATTAAATAAATAGAGAAAATGAATTTGAGTCTGCAGGGACAGACATGTGCTGTTCACATTATATATATTTAATTATTATGATAAAAATATTTTATAAATTATTGTGATAAGGAAATGGTTTTTATTTAGCTTTATTTTTATTGAATGTTATATGTAACTGTAATTTATTGATAAACGGAAAACTTGATTTTGTTTAAAAACTTGCGTGATTTTGTTTAATGCTATAAATTGTTGATCAATCCATATTTGAGTAATAATAAACAGAACTATCCTACGATAATTTTTAAGAAGAAAAATGATTTTCACTTAATTAGTAGTGCTGAATTAAAAAATATCGATCAATGTACTTCATTATGTTCAGTTTGGGGTTATTTTGGTACGTCTTGTGGTCATTCAAATTTGGGTTATTCATTATTAGTGTTAATCAAATTAGTCATCTATGTTTTCATCCAAAGAGCAACTAATGAGAGATTCGGAGGGCGTATCTAGACTTCAGGCAAAATGATGTGGCAGCAAGGGGATAATTCAATGAATATTCAGGCAATGACTGTACAAGAAAGTGGTGATTATTATAAGCACTGATGGTGCAAAAGCGTTGAGATATTCAAAAATTAGGATTCAAGGAGCGAGGATAGCGGTCATGAACATATTGGAACGAGAAGTCCAGCAGTGTAGTTCATAGGCAGAATGGTTATTCAAAAGTTCAGTGTCGTGTTATCAAGCAGTGCAGTGGTTATTTTGAGTTTTGGGAATGTGTTAGCAAAGAGAAACATGACTCCAAATATCAGGAAAAGAAGCGGCAAATATTCCATTTATGCTGAGCAACAGACCGGTAGATAGAGGTAGGTGCCAGTTTGTGTATATATTAGGTCAATTATTGATTATGGAATATCATTATAAAGATCTGGTCTCACAAGTGCATTTTCTCCTGCTTAAGCGTCTATTAAAATTAATATAATTTGAATCATAACAATAATATGTGTGGATAAATAATATTCATTTTCAAAGTTAAACATGTAGAATTTAATGTGTAGTGTTTTAAATGATTATATTTTAAGAACTCGTAGAAAGAGGTAATGGTGGGTTATTGCGGCCACGGTGCAATGTACGAACTATTCTATTCGGGATTACTAATATTTCAGAATAATACGTTAATCTGCAAAACATAATCATATTTATAAAATAAATAAACTCCAATGTATTATTTTTTTTCACCAAACATATATTTCTCAGAATCGAAAATAGATTGGGCTTATTAATTGACATGAATTCGGCATCGAATTTCGAAAGGGATAGGTGGGATCACTCAGGAATTTTACTTCGGGTTCAAACATTTTCATTTCTTTTGAAAAATCAATTTTTTTTAAATTGGATATAGACAGAACTTAGATCAGTGACTGCAAACACTGAGCACTTGTGCCAGAATCTACTGCACAAAGTTTCAAGATATTACAGTAATGAACTGTTTAATTGGATATAATTGAGAAATTGAGAAATGCTGAATATCCATCTTCAATCTAATCTTATTTTGGATAGAAAAATGTGTAAGTATGTAAAAATCTATTAAACAAGAAAGATCAATCATGCATAAAGCATTGATTATGAGAAACTTTCTAACTGGACTGCACATTTATTTAAACATCTCTAAAATGCGATACATTCAGCTGGAAAAATTTTTTTATTACCACAGAACTACAATAATTCATTTTACTTAAAACTTGAAACTTAATCGATAAAATGAACTGTATTCAAATGACGTCATCGAAATATAAATCGTCTGGCTCTCTGTGTAAAAGCAATGAATATTTCATTCATATCACTTTTATTCCAGACTCCGGAACTAAATAATTTTGCGTGTAAAAATTCAGCAATTCTTATACAACTCATCTTAAAATCATTTGTTTACATTCTGAATCCAATAAAATTAATCTCCGTTGTAGAAATTATCAAACTTTGACGATCATTTAAACTCAAATATATTGGATTGCGTTAATACAGAATATAGATGCACAGAATATACGCGAAAATAAAGCGGTTTTAGGACTAACGGTTTTTGAAACACTAATTATAAATTAGAAAAACTTCAAAAGTTACGATTTTTACATAGGGAAAAAGAAATGGATGCCATATTTTATTTTAAAGTAGGACACGTGATCTCTTCATATGATATGCGTGTAATTATTATGTTAATTTTAATTTAAAGAACTATCGAACGTATTTTGCTGATTTTTTTATGTATTTTAGGGGATGCATTTGCATATTTCCTAACATTTTCGAAGCAATTTGTAAATCTTAACTTCTTTTAAAAAATGTTTGGAAAACTAAGACTCTTGGGGTTTAATGTACTTCACTTTTTCAACCCGGGTTCAATCCAAAACTAATTGGGTGATATTAATTTCCATTTCCATGTATCCCACAGACCATCTCAACAACATACTAAAATTTCATTTTGATGTAGGCATTTTTACATCAGTTATAGTGCGAACGGACAAACATACAAGAATAACGACGGTCAGATAGACATACAGACAGACAGACAAGAATAACGACGGTCAGATAGACATACAGACAGACAGACAAGAATAACGACGGTCAGATAGACATACAAACAGACAGACCGAATTAACAAAGTCATAAACACTTTTCAACTATGTTGGAAATTATTAAGGATTGGAATATCATGGACTGTCACAAGATGCAAAATTAAAACGTCGTATTGAAAATACAATATTAGAGAAGTGGAATAGAGTTCCGGGGATTTATTTCCGTTAAAAATATAATGTCATTAATAAAAATAAGCTCTTGCGAAAACATTTCGTCTGTATTGAATAAGTATGATAAAACACTAGAAACATGTTGACTGATGAAGATTCGGCAACATATTCCAACATGGAATCGACAACATTTTGAATGTATGTCGTCAGATATGAAAAATCAAGCAAATAGCATGGTTCTTTCAAATAAATATATTAAAATATTGCCTTGTATCTTTATGTGTACCATTAATACAACATCTATCTATCAATACCTACCTACTACGTTCCACCTAATTGATAATTGTACAATTTTAATATTGTGCTGTTTTTAATATTCAAAAACTATTATTATATGTACCTACAATATTATTGGTATGCAAAAAACATACACCTACATTCGGGTTTTATTTTGGGGCGCTGGCTATGGCATATTTGCCATCCTTGGCTTATACGTTAACTAATATGGATTCAACATTAAATTCTAGAGTGTTTTTAGAGTGTAAGGTGGAGGTATCACTCAGTAAATTATTCCATTTCCTGTTCTGAAACTGTCATTTTCGGTTAAAAAATTACATTTTCTTAGCAACATCTATTTTGTAGTATCAACTATAGAGATAATTTAGATGGCAAATGAAACAGATTCAGCTGTTTCAGAAGGAAATAAGGGTTCACTAAGTATCCCGACTTTAGGTTTTTTTCACAATTTAGATCCAAAACTGAACCTTGAAATATTTATGTCTCAGGTTTAGATATAGACAGAGATTTGATTATTGCTAGTATGGATTCAACAGTACAGTTTTTAGAGTGTAAGGGGGGGGGGGGGTAACTATGTATTTCACCTTCCAGTGTTTCTCTACTTCCGGTTAAAAAATCTTCTCGAGACATATCTGTATTTCAGAATCGGTTGTATATAAAGCTTAGACAATGACAGATATGGATTCCGAATTAGGCTCCAGTGGAAATAGGGCTCTTGCTAAAATTGTCCACTTCTGCATCTAGAAATGTCATTTCCGTCTATAAATATTTGCATTTCTCTTGCAAGATCTATTTATCAAAAGTGGTTATGTCTAGAGCTTAGACGATGACTTACATTGATTCAGCCTGAAGTTTCAGAGAGGATTGGAAAGTCACTTTAATTTTTCATTTGTGGTTCTGGGGATGTCACTTACAGATTTTCTAAAAATTTACATGACTGTATGAAAGATGTGCGTAAAAGAATGCAAACGTTAATAATAGTTCTGGCAGAAATGAAGTGTACGCACCATTTGTCACCATATTATGGATCCTTAATACATATTTAAAATTTTTGGTTTGCAAATGTAATCAATAAGCTCCGCTATCAAATAGTATCTTTCTGTTTAGAAAAAAATCTAAAATATGCCTATGAAAATTAGTAGAACGAAAAAATTGCGTTATTGTCCAAGGTTACATTATAATCAATATGTAAAATTATACAACATTTACTACTTTTTTATAACACCTTGTATAGCTTAGCAGAGGCTAAAGTACTTTGAAATATAAACGGACCACAATTTTGAAATATATATAAGAAAGCAATTGCTCTATAAATTAAAAAATAGCCTTGGTTTCAATACCGTTGCACATATCTCAGTACGAATATAATTCAATTTTTGAGTTAAAATAATATCAGACATTAAATGGCAAAGAACATCCATTGATTGGTGATGTTTTATTCTATATCGCTCCGTACTTAATGAGATTCAAATAAAAACCAAAATTGTATTTCCAATATCCTTTTTAGGTTGAAGATGATCTCTTCTGTCAAATACGAAATGTTAAAGACATTGTATCATTTTTTTTTCAAAATGAAAACTGTTACACGCAGCAAGTTTGTTTATTTTTCATCGATAAAGACTAAAGTTCAAATGGGGTATATAAAATAAAAATATTTCCAATTTGATTGAAATAGACAAGTTTCAATTTAATTTTATGAAAATATATCCTGCAATTATTTATCGCATATTAGCTGTACCCACGCAGAGCATCTGATCTCCAGTGTATTTTAATGCCCAGTATCTGTTGGCAACTTATTACCCAATTTCTGGAATGTGAGTCTCCATTCGGCTTTTTCAAATATTACTATTTCATAGTACTCACTTCTGTTTATTTAACAAACATTATCTGAATGAAGGTACTACTAAGTACTTGAATTCTTGTACTCCTAAGTACATGAATTATTGTACTCCTATTATCTCAAAACACATGTGAATTCATTATTATACGAACCTCTAATGATATATAAAACATATACTTGCAGAATCCACTTCGACTCTAAGGGCTTGCAGTTTCATCCCAATAGCTCAAAGATAGAGCGGAGACTGGTCAGTTAAAATATCCAATGTTCTTACGATCCGTACTTTAGTGAATCTGCAGAGTTCACTTCAAAGATAAAAGATTGCAATTTCGTCCCAGTAGCTCGACGATAGAGCGCAGGCTGGCCAGTATAGAGATCCAGGGTTCGATTCCCTGTTCGGGCAGCAAGGTTCGTTAAAATGGCGTCCGAACAAATCAACCCTGTAGGTTAGTGCAAAGATGTCGGAAGTCTGGAAGTGACACTAGCATGACTAGCACGGATTCTGTGGACTCTGGAAGATTGAGTGTCGATTTTAAATTGAGAGGATAACGACCATGCACGATACTGTCTTGGGTAAAAATAGCAGTAGCAGGAGGCTAACCTGAGGTAAAAACAGCAGGAGATAGTTAGTCAGATTGTTAGTTTTCCACCAGTCTGACAATAGAGGGTGGAGAATACAGAGTCCACTTCGACTATAAGAGCATGGATAATGCAGATTCCACGTCAACTATAAGAGCGTGGAGAACACAGAGTCCACTTCAGCTATAAGAGATTGCAATTTCGCCCCAGTAGCTCAACGGTAGAATGTCAGCTGGCCAGTTCCAACTTCTAGGGTTCGATTCTCGGTTGGGACAGAAATGTTCTTTACATACTGTGGTGCACATTTAAGAAAAGAATCTTAAAGTACCACCTTTTAGATTTATTATTTAGTAAGATTATTGTTAATGCCTTGATTACTATTAATACCGCACCTTTGAGAATAAAACATTAAAGTTTATCTATTCTTAGTTGCGTTGATTATTTAATAATACCGCTTTAACCATCATACAACAATTATGCAAAAGCATAATATTAAATTGATTTATCTAAACATGGCCTTAAATTATCGTATTCGTGGAACTCATTAAATTATGCGTTGTGCCGCTGATAACTCTCCAATTTTTATATCTTTAGCGCGATTTCTGTAAAGGAATATTAATTAACATAATACTACTACATTAATTGCACCATTTTAACTATAACAATAAATCTTTTATTAACAACAAAGATCACTTAATTACTCAATTCATTACACAATTTGCATATTTATTTGCGAAGGATCTAGCAAAATGTGAGAGATTTGACGTGTGAGACCAGATAACCAGTTGTTATCGACATAATTTAAGACCTGTTACCGTATTTAATAAGCACATACCTGACCACAACGCTTGCATCTTTGTATATTGTACTGGTTTTGCTCAATTTGTTGAAGTCTTCTTGGACTCTAAGTGCCGTAGAATTGCATATTTGGACACTTTTCGGCGACTATCTCCGGACTACTCTGTGGCACACACTCTTAACAGATCCTCCTGGCAATCTGATCACTGGCTGGCTGTGACTCTGCGACACTTTTGCTCTGCAGCTCTCAATTCAACCTCCTTCACTGTTTTCTCATTCAATATTCCTATCTAACTCTATCTCTAGTGGAACTCTCTCCTTTTTCATAGGAGTTGTATATTTTCATCTCTTGGTTGCCGACTCCTTTTAACCTGAGGCCCCACACACCTCTTTGTTTGCTCTGATTGGCTAACCTTGGTCACATCGGCCAGACATCTTCAATAATTGGTTATTCTTTTTAGCCACTCTAATGACTACACCTTTGTCTGTAGGTTTATGACCTAATTTGACTTCTCGGGTAAAAGTGTTATAAACACTGGCGTCGTTTCGTCTGAAGCATTGTTTGATATTGCAGCAAACCATAAATATTATACATAAAACTGCCTCACCTAAATGTGGTGTGAAGTAAATTCGTGCACTTCTTCTGGTCTCACACATCTCCCTGCGGACAAATGAACAAAAGAATCATCACCAAAAAACTTCAAATGTACTCTTTAATTTGCATTTTTCCTTGAAGAAAGTTCGTCAGAAAGCTGAAGTCCAAACAAAGTCTTTTTGTGAACATCAAAAGTTTGTAAACACATATTATACATTATATAAGTAATGCATTCATTAATATCCTATTAGATCAAATTTTAAAATCAAGCAACATTTAAATTTGACTATTTTAGAATTATTATTCGATATGCACATTCACCTGGCAATGTTACACACTTATATATAATTACAGATATCTTTAACAATCAACAACTTTCTTCTTAACAAATTATATAGCAATATTGCTTTCATGTTATATTTTTAAACACGATTCATTATTCATTGATTTAACAAATTTTCATTATTGATATTTTCATAACATTACATCATATTTGTTTAGCCTTTAACATCATAGTACATAATCATTAATATTTTTTTAAATCAGAACTCTTTAAATACTTTTAACACCTCAAATGGGATTGAAAACCTTGGTCTGACCCTTTCCTTTTAAATAACTTTATTAGCACCGAACGTAAACAACAACAAACTCTCCCCTGGATTGGTGACATTTAATGGATTGATCGATTTGTTAATAATCATTACAGGACTACTTTTCCTCCTCGAGTGGAAGTGTTAAAAAAAACGTACAAAATGTGTTCAAATACACTGCCTTATCAAACGCAAGGTGACCAGTGCTAATGATTGACCCTATAAATCGATTCCTTGTAAAACGGTTTGCTATATGCATATATGTTTTGCATATTTTCGTGATTATTAATTTAAAACTCCTCATCAAGTTTTTGATTTTGCATATTTTTGACACACGTATTTTTGCTTCTGTGCTGAATATATTTCTTCACATTTTGAACATTTTCAATTTGCACACATTGTACAGTATATTATTTTTCTGATTGAATCTCAATTATTTCACCGTTACCATTATATTTATTTTCAATGTGTACCTTTTGTGTCATATGACATTTATTGAGTTGAATTTCCTTTATTTCACCGTGTTTGTCATATTTTTCAGTTAATTCGTTCGCACCTCACTGTCTTTATTATATTTTTCCATCAATTCTTCCGCAATTTGTACATTTTGTTCTATATTACATTGGGTAGCTTGAATTTCAATTGGCTCATCTTTCATGCCATATTTATTTCTAATGATCAATTTATTTTTCCCTCCAAGATTACTCGAAAAAGTCCCTGAAATTTATCTTGTAGCATATTGGGTTTATTTTCCTTTTTCAAAAATAAAGTATCTCCGATTTGCATTTCTTTGCTAGTAAGTCTTTTGGAATTTTTAATCATTCCTACTTTTATATTTTTATTTAGCGTAATTTTAACCTTCTTTTACCTTCTTTTAATTATTACCATATTAATTTTGTTATTTTTTATTGCAGTTTGAATTGCACCAAATGGAAAAATGATTTTTGTGTGTTTTGTTGGGATAAAGATCATCTCTTTATCCTGAATTTCCTGGTCAATATTATATTCCTCCGATACCAAATCACCTGAATGCAAAGCAATCCTGCGTGCGAGCGTAACATAGACCTGGATCATTTTTAGGAAAATTGTCATTATCGACATGTGCCATCTTTTAACTGCACGAATAACCATTTTTAGCCTTTTGACAGCGTGAATCCCAAGGGAAGAACCTTTCAAAAAGAGAGGTATTTGACATACTATATCCTAAACAGTTCGATCCCCCTTTGCAGGCATTAGCGTTCATGGACGCCAATGCCTGAAAAGGGGGATGGACGCCAATACCTGCAAAGGGGATCGAAATGTATTTTTGAAAGGTTCTTCGTTTGAGATTGACACTGTCCCACCCGTAAGCAAAAGGTTAATATTTTAATTTGAACTCAAATACGCATTTTTCTTTATCTTGTGTGACAATTGGCTTTTTCGCACTAGTCACCGTTTTAAAATCATTTTCTGTATCAACATTTGTATTATTTTTATCATTTGAATGAGTATAGTCATTAACATGGCTACCTTCAAAAAATTTTTTATTATCCATTTGCGAAACCTTACAATCAGTTTCCTTAATTTCAATTTCAACATCATCTTTATTATCGGAAAGAGTCGATTTTGAGTTTATTTCATTTATGTGCTTATCATTTAAATTTAATTTCGCATTGCGCACCTCATTTTTATTTTGAATATTTCTTTTAACTCCTGCATTTTCATTATTTGTCATGATTTTACTTATATTATTTTCTGCACATGTATTTTCCTCAATTTTCTTCTTTTTATCAATATTTGCCTCATATTTCAAATTTTTTTACAAAATTCTAATCGAATAGGACCCATTTGGGTTGCGTTTTCACAGCTGCGACATCCAGAGCTTGGACCTTCTGCCAGGGTACATAGGCATTTTTTGCATGCTTTCCATTCTTTTTTTATTTCGTCTGTTATCTGTATTAATTTGTACTTTGTTTTGATTTATTTTAAAATTGGGACCTTGGTTTCGCGTGAGAACCTCCCTTTCATAATTTTGTACTTTAAGTCATCATAATTTTTATTATCGTGTCCTTTGGTCTATTTTTAAAATTTTCTCTAGGACAAAGCCCCTCTGTCACTTTAAATTCCCGCGATTTTGACTGATGCTGCTGTTTCCTTGCCTCTGAAACCTTTCTTTCGTAAACATTTCGGTATTTGCATTTAAATGTCTCCCATTTCTTTGCGTACTTCTTTCTCTGAATCCGCTAGTTTGAGTATTACAAATTCCGTTACTTTGCCTATTTCTAAATTCGATACTTTGTTCATTTATAAATCCGTTACTTTGTCTATTTCTAAATTCACTTCTTTTGCTCTCATACTTATTTTCTCCGTAACATTTCTGTGCATTTTGATTGTGCCAGCAGGTAGAAAAATCATGTCCGTTTTTATTACATCCAATAAAAATTTAAGATTTTTATTTTCTTGATGTCTTTCTAATTTGGTTACAAGGGTTGTACTGACATTCGTCCCACACATCGTTGCGCATTCCGCACCCTATACAGTGTATAATTTCATTTTCTGATTTTCCCACTTTTCATATTTTAATTGTTGAGGTTCAATTCTTAAATTTTGTATCTGCCTTTCCATTTGTCTATCATTAAAAATTGTTGTCCAACTTTTCATTTTGCCTAATCGCATTAACTTCTATACTGACGAACTCGCCAAAGATATTTTCAAGAGGCTCCGCGCATTCCGTCGCCTTTTCAAAATCCTGTATGTTCATTTTTTTAATTTTAAATGCAAAATCTTGTCTTACAAACTCCATAAATTTTGAACACATTAAATTGCCCTGTATTTCTCGAATCCCATCATTCCCATAACTGTTCTCTAAAATTTCCAGGGTTGAATTAAAAATTTCCAATGCTAACTCCGACACTTTCATTCCTGGCATCATTTTAATTTTATTTAAATTTGTCTGCTTTTGCAGCACTGTAAGAGATGTTTTAAATTGTTTCAATAATATTTGCTTTATTTCTTCAATATTATCTGCTTTTTGAAGTTCCCTTTTCTTTGACAAAAATTCATGTGTTTTATTCTTTAACCGGGTTCTCAAAATAACCACTTTATTTTGTTCCGATTATGGGCCATCTTTGAAACATTCTCTAATTGCGCGATAAAAAATCCTAGAACGGAAGACATCCTAGTCTTTCCGTTCATTAAACACTGGCAATAAATTTATTAACCCCAAATTATCCATTTTTACTCTCGGATTTTCTTTTTTGCTCTGATTAGCCAACCTTGGTTACTTCGATCAGACTCTTCCATAATTGGTTATTCATTTTATCCACTCTCATGGCTACACCTCAGTCTGTAGGTTTATGGCCTAATTTGACCTCTCGGGCAAAGTGTTGTAAACACTGGCGTCGTTTCGTCTGAACCATTGTTTGCTATTGCAGCAAACCATAAATATTGTACATAAAACTGTCTCACCTAAATGTGGTGTGAAGTCAATTCCTGCACTTATTCTGGTCTCACACATACCTTTTAGAATTAAATTAATGTCTGATAAAACAACATATAATTTTTTATGCAGAAGCGTTACAATAATTATGACAAAATCTTGCTCATAAAATGATCATAATTAAACAACTATTTCGAAGTAACTGCACTTTTATTATTAAGCAAAATCTTGAAGGAAATAACTTATATTTATTAAACATAAACCTGAACAAAAGTGAAAAATAAGTTTTTCAGATATAACTGTTATTGAAGTATTTAAATTATGGAGATAGGTTTTCCCCCTGAGTTCATGTTTTAAATAATGTAATTAGGACTAATCTCGTTATCATTCCGTAAACGATAACTAATCAGTTTCTCGCGCTACGAACCTAAGCAAAATATATAAGATAGTATAATAAATATATAAATGCTTCTAATGCTTAAAATTCATTAACATTATATTTATAAAATTAATAGAAATATTTTATAATTAAACGAAAGAAAGACAAGTTGTAAGACAAGGCATTTATTGGGATTAATGTAGCTAAATATAATTAACAAACTAGTACAGTATCATTTTTTATCTCCTTTCTTAGTTACTGATTGCTCTATTACTTCAATTTTATATGTAAGTTATACGGCGTTAATTTCTCATAGTATTTAGCAAGATTCTTTTTTTATCTTTATTATATAAATATAATATTTTTTTAGATTTTTAAACAAGTACTGTACGAATAGAATTCTGCAACAAAAACTTTTTAGAACTTTCCAAAAATGGAATCAAATCTCAAGCAAGTTCATCGATTAGACTTCACTTGAGACCATTTTTCTTAGAATACTTCGTGCTTGATGGGATTCAAATGAAACCCAATTGCATTTCCGATATTCTTTTCGAGTTGAATATGATCTTTTTTGCCACAAATTAAAATATTTGTGACGCAGTTATGTTCACAGGCAAGAATGCTGGACGGAGCATGATTTCTGATCCTCTCGCTTAAAGTAAAAGTGTATTTGACGCTTGTGACATTTCAAGAAAATGAAATTCCATTTATGTTCCAATAAGGCTAATGAGTATAATGCTATTGGTATCTATAAATGATCGATTTTCAAATCTAAAAATCATAAAAAATAATCCGGTTTTTTTTAATTATTTATGGATCTTTCAGTGTTGAAAATAGTCGAAATTAATTACCGTAATTATGCGGTGAGTATTAGGATCACTTGGACTGTAAAACTTTAATTTTTACAAAAGTAAACATTTAAGCAAATTTAAAACAATTTACTATATAAGCAGGATCAAAATGTTAGAGTTGTTTTCTGTTGGGAAATACATCTTTCTGAATTGTTAAATCCCTTAACATGATATTATTTAGAGTTACAAACACATCGAACTTGTACTGATAGAGGACATTCTATAAGCTATTAGGCTCACCTTTAGCTAAATGGTTTCTACTCTAACCTTCAGATCCTTAAGGAACAGATTTGAATTCCGGCTATGAATAAAGAGCCCTGTGCATGTATACGTACACATAGTAGTTCAGAATCAACTTCAAATGTCAAATAAGGGTCAAAATAGATTTAGTGTATATAAAATGACCGTTCTGTGTCAAAACAATTCGATCAAGTCAGGTCGAAACAATTAAATCAAGTCAAATCGAAACAATTAAATCAAGTCAGATTTGAAAGTTTTAAGTATCGATCAATACATGTTTTCTTGTCAAAATCATTAATGAAGAAGACTCCGTTCTACTTTCTGCAGAGTAGCTGAATTTTTTAATCCTACACACTAAAACGATACGGGTTAAGCCCATACAAAAAAATCTGAGTTTACTTCTACTAGGAAAACACTTTTAAACATCTAAATAGTTACATACTTAGAAATAGTTACATAATTAGAAAGTAATTATATCTATAAGGATCTTTATTTCTTTATATGAGAACTACATGGTGCAATGGCTATATTTAATAGTATGCTAGAAATACTATTTTAAACAGGTAAAGCGGTAACGATATATTCATTTTACTCACATGAATTACCCACTTAAAATGGTTGTCCTTTTTAATCAGGTGAGTAAGTCAGTAGTAGGTGAACATGCGGGTGAAATAAACATCTATTTTTACATCTTTAACTGTTTAAAATGGTCTTTTCAACGTAAAATAGAATATGCTCATTATTCTAAGCAATTTTCTTATGAAAGAATAAAATAGCACATACATATATATATATAACTATATTTTTTAAGTGTGTAAATAAAAATGTGACTGTTTAAAAGTACTACCCTAGTGACAGTAAACCCAGTTCTTTGTATATTTCCACTCATATTGTTAATGTGTATAGGATAGCTGAGTTGACATATTTTGTGCAGAGTGGACAAAATGTTAGAACATGTCATTTTAGATAAATTAACGACGTTGTTTTACTCATTTACTGTATACAAAAATGAGTCTTACAAATCTTTACAGATTGCGTAATATAAATATACAATATATTTTTTAAAGTTTAATAGTTTGTTGGTGGCAAATATTTTGCAATGTTATTACTTTTCGAAAAAAAGTCTCTTGCAATATTTATTTCTCATGATCTGCTATACATAGAAGCTATATGATTTATGATATAGAATCAGCTTCAAATTACGAATGATAATTAAGGGTTTACTAAGGATTTCCAATATAGGTTACTTTTACACTTCTAGATCTAAAATTTGAAATAAATATTTCTCAAGATTAGCTATAAATAGTTCTTTCATAGTGACTGGTAGAAATTCAGCATTGAATTCCTTTGGGGTATTCAGTAAGCATTTAATTTTTTTATTTCTTTCTAGTTCAATAATCCTTGAATTTCTCAGAATTGTCTGTAGATAGAGTTTATATAATGTATAATATGTATCAACATCGAATTCCATGAAATATAGAGGGTTCACTAAGGATTTTCACTTTCGGCTTTGAAGTTGTTCGTCTGAAAATATCATTTTTCTTCCAAAAAATTCACTTGACGGTACGAAATCAGTATGCAAAAAAAAACACAAAATATGTAATTTTTAAAAGTTAAGTGTACACTATTTTCCAATTTCACACAATATTAAGACCTCTTAATAACATTCCTGTTATAATTCGCTTCTTAAATACATAGTTTATAGCACAATTAATACTAGTTTGAATTTTTTGGATGAAGAAAGAGGTTCTACTTTGTATATTCTTTTTCAAAATTATACATCCGATCTTATTTAAAGCCATCGTTTTGGAACATATTTGCTTTACAACTAATGATATTTAAATGAAAATATTAATAAAATCAATAGTAATAGTGATAAATAATAAAACACAACAACCGCAATAATGAGGTTAATTATATAATAATAAATATCAAAAATGAAAAAATTTGATAATAATAATATATTTATTAAATTACAAATGTTTTAATCATTTTTGCATTTACTCTCATATTTATACTTAATTATCAGATAATGTATTTCATTAAACTATCAAAGAGCAAAACATTCTAGAGTCGGTTGCCTACATAATTTCAAACAAGAGAGCGTATTTTTTCACACATTAAAAATTAGCTAAAAATTCCAGTTTTAAAAATGCTGAACATATTTCTGTCTGAATAATTTTCTTTTTCGAAAAACAAGATTTGAAAAAAAAAATGATATCAGACCTTAAATGGCGCCATCGATTAGGGATTCTCTTTGTTATACGACTCCGTACTTAATGAGATTCAAATGAAAACCAAATTGCAATTCCAATATCCTTTTCGGGCTGAAGATGATCCCTTCTGTCACAAATTAAAAGATCAGCGATGTAATTCTTTATACAAAATGAAAAATGTTTCACGGAACAAGTTTGCTGATTCTTCAACCAAATAAACTGAAATTAAAAAAGGAGATGCGTTTGACATTTTTATGTGATTTATTTCCATTTCTATTTAAATGCTGCGTCATTAGGTTTGTAAAATATTTCGTGCATCTCACTGTATAAATTTTTCCCATCTGTATTTTAATGTTGAAAAATTATTAATACTTCAAATTTAAAACTATATATTTTAATGCTTGAATACAGTGTTAGTAATTTAATACAGATTTTACTTTATCATAGTGGAGATTATAGTTTTTAATTTTTCATAGATTTTACTTTTGCGTAGGAGAAGCTAGAGCGTCTTTTGAGTCCAAAATTTCCTGAGAAGGGGACCCAAGAATATGTTTCTCTTTTCCTTTCGAAAACAGTTAACACCTTTTAACTTTTGTTTTTGTTTTAAATATATAAGTATCACTTTTTATTCAAAGAAATCTATTTATTATATTTGAGAGACTTATTCATGATAAATCGGCCTTTTATAGTACTTCTACATTTAAAAAAAATGCTCTATAGAGTAAAATGCTCTATAAAAATTCCATAAATTCACTATCAATTTAAAAACGAAAAGGGACTTCTTCATCAGTGTGAGAAGGTCAATATCTATCCACAAAATAAACTATATCATGAAGAAAACTGTTGAGTTTACTTAAAATGAAGTATAACAAAAAATTAAGAGTATCACAAAATTAAGAGGAAACATAAAAAAGTTGTGGTGGTGATAATTGGTGAGAGGAAGGATAAGGGATTGAATTGATGGAATTGAAAAAAAAAATTGACTTAAAAACCAGAACGATAAAACCAGAAATAAATGGGCATTAAATGAAACAAGAAAGATCAATCATACATAAAGCTTTAATAGTGAAACACTTTCCAAATTAAATGCAATTTTATTTAAACATCTCTAAAATGCGATACAATCAGCTGTGATATTTTAAAAATAATCACAGAAATAATAAAATTTACTATATTTGAAAACTTGGAACTTCATCGAAAAAAATGAACTTTATTCAAAGGAAGTCATCGAAATATATAAATCGTCTGGCTCTCTATGTAAAATCAATAAATATTTCATTCATATCCCTTATCTTCCAGACTACAGAGCTATAGTTTTCCTTAAAAAAATTAAGCAATTCTTAAGCAACTTATCTTACAATCACTTGTTTACATTCTGCATGCATTAAAATTAGGTTTTGTTGTAGAAATAATCAAAGTTTGATGATAATTCAAACTGAAAATTATTGTAAGAGTTGGTATAGAATATTGATGGACAGAAAATACACAAAAATAAAGCGGTTTTAGGACGGATGCAACACTAAATATAAATTTAAATGAACTTTTAAAATCACGATTTTTAAACAAGGAAAAAAAAGATGGATGTCTTATTTCATTTTGAAGTGGGTCACGTGATCTCTTCATATTATATTAGTGTAATTATATTTTAATTTTTATTTTTAAAACTACCAAACATATTTTTCTGAAATTGCTTTTATATATTTTATGGGATAATTTGAATGTTTTCTACAATTTTAGAAGTAATTTGGGATTATTAACTTCGCTTAAAAAATGTTTGAAAATTTAGGTTTATAGGACTTAACATATTTCATTTTTTCAACTCGGTTTCAATCCATATTAATTAGGTGATGTTATTCATTTACATTCCCATATGTCTCACAGACCGCCTCAACAACATATTGGAATGTCATTTTGATAAAGTCATTTTTACGACAGTTATCGTGCGAACGGACGAACTTACTGATAGACTGAATGAAGAAAGTCATAAATACTTTTCAACTATGTTGTAAAGTGCTAAAAACTGTAAAAATAGGGAAAGAAGACATAAAGATGCAGTTAAATCTGTTCATGGCACAACTGTGAGCAGCATTGTTTTAATATTATTACCAATAGGGGTCCACAATAGCACAAATAGCCATAAATTAAATTCACAAACAAATTACAGATAATAAAAGACAAACTCTTGGCTATAAGATGCAATGGAATCTACAAATCAATACGGGCCTTCACTTCAATACGGGCCTGTGCAATAAGAATGATGGTTTCCGTCCATGTACTCATGGAGGTAGCACACTATGCAGTGGAGATCGGGAAGAATGTCCATTTGATGAAGCTGTCGAAAAATACAGTCGTGTCTTGTGATGAGTCGGAAAATTGCTATTGCCTTTTTTCTGGGTCGATCTGGAATGTTGAAGATTTAATTCCACTAGGATTTTGAAGACATTTTTGCTTATTCCATGAGTTCGGTTTTAAACGATCCCGAATCAAGAATTTTATTAATCAAAAGGACCTATTTTGGTGAAATATTTGTCCGACAGCTGTAACTGTCTTAACTAAAAGATCAACATTTTCGTTACCTGTGATCCCGAAATGGCCAGGAATGAACTATAAATCAAGTGTTTTATTTTTTAAAGATAATTCCATCCGACTCATTTGACATTTCTGTATGGCTGCATGTTGTACCACATGTTGACATTTCGGATACAAGCGTCAGTCAAGTTAATAAGCGCATTAAATGCAACGCATAAGTGAATAATGCATTCAGGAGAAATAATGAGAACTCATACATACAGGGTGGTCATAAAAAAACTTCCCAGATATATGAACCCCTAGAGGCCTATCCGCTTAACCAATCGAAAGGAAATTTCGGATATTGTTATTTGAAAGTATGTACTCGAGATTGTGATGATTTCAAACTCACTAGAGCTCTCACGGTTACGGTTACAGTGAAAAAAATTCTAAATTTTCGAATGGCAACACCCACTTTTTTCCTACGCAAATTGATCAGAGCATTGAAAAACCATAAATGGCGTTGGAACGATACACGTATAACGAAAATTTGCGGCGTAAAACATTTGAAAAGAAGAGCATTGTAAATGACCAATGACAACACAAGAGAAGAGAAGGAAAAACACTTTTATTGGAATTGCAAGTTTGCAACGTACCCACCTACGCAGGCGATAACGCATTGCATGCGGGAGATTGTTGACAACTATGACGAACGTAACATCGCAGGAGGAATCTGTATAACTTCACGTTTTACGACATCTTTCATTTCTGACAAATCTCGTGGATTTGATGTGTACACCTTAGATTTCAGATTACGCCAGAACCAGAAATCCATCGGAGTGAGGTCAGGGAATAGCGGTGGCCACGAAACTGAAAAATTACGGGAGACGACTCTATCACCAAAAATCTGTTGCAGCACTTGTCGAACACATGTAGCGAGGTGTGGAGGAGCACCATCATGCATCCATACAATGTCATTAACGATATTTCGCTGCTGCAATCCTAGAATTACGTACTTCTGCAACATTGTTATATACAGAGGACCTGTGATGGAGCACATTTGCATACCATTGGATGTAACCTCTTCGAAGAAGTACGGACCCAGAACGAATGTGCTTGCAATGTCGAACCACACAGTTACTTCAGCTGCGTGTAAAGGCACTGGTGCCACATCGTGAGTATTTTCGTCAGCCCAGTGAAAGCAGTTCTTGGGAGTTTACGTTCCCAGTTAAGGATAGATGTGCCTCATTCGACCATAATTTGCGCAGCGGCCACATGCTATCTTCATCTTATCTGCTGAAGAAAAAATTCACAAAGTCGACAAGCTGTTGCTCGTCTCCAGGTTGCAACACCTGGACACGCTGGAATCGATAAGGGAACATCCGCAGAACAGAGCGCAGATGCTCGAGGACTATGGTTTTCGATACATCCAAATTGCGGGCAACACTACTTGCAGTATGCAATGGCCTGCAGTAATCGCATAATGCACTTCCGCAACAACTTCATCAGGTCGTCCGGATCGCGGTCTATCACATGTGCGTCCAGTGTCTTCATTTTTTTTTTACCAAATAACGTACAGTTCGTACGGAACACGGGCCTCGTCTTAGCTTATGATTTCGCCGAAAAACTCGCTCTGCTTCGGCAGCATTTTCCCGTTCAGGTAAAACTGTGTCAATTCATCTCGTTGTTTCCCTGTAAGTGTCATCTTGTTGGCATGTTCGAACACTTGATTGAAGAAACAATCTTCCCACACTGTTTATTAAAGGTTTTCCACAAGCAATGCTTTGCTCATGGTGTTCTGTGATTGGTACTTCTACTGTCTATCTCTGTGAACTATGCAAAGTGCGTCAATGCACCTCCTCACTGTCATTGGTCCTGTACAATGCTCTTCTTTGCAAATGTTTTACGCCGCCAATTTTCGTCATACGTGTATCGTTCCAACGCCATTTAAAGCTTTTCAATGCGCTGATCAATTTGTGCACGAAAAAAGTGGGTGTTGCCATTCGAAAATTTCGAATTTTTTTCACTGTAACCGCAACAGTGAGAGCTCTATTACTTAGAATTGTCACAAACTCGTGCGCATACTTTCAAATAACAATATTTGAAATTTACTTTAGATTGGTTGAGCGGATAGGCCGCTAGGTGTTCATATATCGGGGAAGTTTTTTATGACCACCTTGTATATAAACAACATATATCCCCTCCATCACCAAGAACAAATCAAAGAAGGTTGTATGATATCACAGGGGGAAATGATCCGTATTCCCACAGAGTTTAAGAAGTTTCGCAGATTTGATGGTCACGAAGATTACGAGATTACGTCGAAATAATGCTGTGGCATCACGATGAGCACCCTTGTACTTAAACGAGAATGTGTAATCAATAATCGAATTCTAAGCAGCATTGATAATAACAGTAATTATCAAATGTGCACTGTCAGCCAGCATAATAAATTCTGAGTGACAGCAGAGTGCTTGCTGAAAATTTAATAAGTGGCCGCACTGCATATTGATAAACATATATCGCTACTTCAAACATAGTATCCCACTGCATCTGCAACAAGTGTGTTAAAAGGGGTGTGAGAAATACGATAGGCGTATCAGTAATACGCATTCCTCAATACGATTTTTCTCTGTGATATCTAGATGTGTAACAGAAATCACGATCTGATGATTTATGCCGCTACTATGCAAACTGAAGTAACTCTTAATTTATTAAATGCTAATATCGGTCACGGAGGGAACTTACAAATTGTATATACTAATAATGATTAACTGAGTAAGAACTCAAACCTAAGTATAGAAAAATTGCTTTTCTGAATTTAAAACGCATATATGTGTTTATGTAATGTTAATTGTTTTGTTATATATATATATATATATATATATATATATATATGTTTTGCATTGATTGCGAATAACTTTATTAATTATTTAACTTGGTTATTGTTCCAAAAGGTAAATTTGGAACATTGCGAATTTCTGCAAAAATAATCATAATAGTGCTGTACAAAGCGGAAGGGATATTATGATGTTTGCACTATTATGATGTTTTTTGCAGAAATTATAGTGATAAAAATTATGTTAATTTATCCGACATCATACAATACAACTCAACTCTTACCTAGGATTATCTGATTGTTTCACATCCAGATGGCCCTATAAGTTAGACGCGATTTTTTATGTATGCTTTCCTATTCGAAGTTTATACGCTTTATGCAACTCTTCCATGATTCTCGTCTTGCTGGTTAGTAAAATTTCCAATTTTTTTGGTATTTTGATCATTTTTATGTTGTCTGGGATTCGGCCATTTTTCCCTCACGGGCATGATCGATTGTTGTTTCGGGCGTACAGAGTCTCTGGGAGCGTTTTCATGAAATCAAAGCTAGCTTCTAACCAGGAAATAGGGGTCGCAATCCCCCTTGACCTTTCTGCAACCCTGTAAACACAATCATTACACCTATATATTTTCTTTTTTCATTTTAAATCTTATATTTCAAGATTCTGATAGTGCGGCAATTTGCGCCTTTCTCTTTCTTGAATTTCATACTTTTTGGGATTGTATTTCTTTATATATGTATATATATATATATATATATATATATATATATATATATATATATATATATATATATATATATATATATATATATATATAATAATTTAAAAATTCAATTTTAGGGGCTTTGAATAGCGCGATATAATATATGTTCCTTATAACGTGCAAGAATATTAATTGAAATATTTTGGTATCTTACGACTGTATGACTTTTGCAGGTTTTGAAAAATATTTATTTGCATATGTGCAAAAGCTACAAACCAAACAGGGCTTCTTGATCTGTTGCACAAACTACAGAACTGTAGAGTAATATGAGGATAGTTATTTCAGTTTCAAATTTCCATTTTTCCAATTTTATATTACAAACATAAATCAAACTGGCTCTTCACCAAACGCAACTATCATCTTATGGCTAACTACAGAAAATGAGTTTTATATGCGTAGTAAATATTTAATTATAAATTTTAATGACATCACAAAAGTGTGAAAATTTGCCCTGATTCAGGGTCGCTTGTCATAACTATTTGGCTCTGTTGTCCCCTGTATGTCTTATGGGGTTCTACGTGTTATTTGTTTTGCATACATTTTATTTGCTTCGAGTATATATATATTTATATATATATATATATATATATATATATTGAAAGTTGTTGTATAATATTTATCCATTATTAATATTTTTTTTATAAAATGCAAAATAAAAAATACGGATAACAATTTTAAAATGCCTATGTTGGAAATGATAATAAAAATTACATTTAATGAATAGAAAAGAGCAATTCAATAAATCCTTTAAAGTTATGTCCAGATACTATAGTTAGTCCAGATACTATAGTCCATATACTATAATCAGCCATCTATTGAATCACTGCCACAGTTGGAACGCTTGTAAAGTTTGATTAGCTTATACCTGGAGTCCAATGACCCAAATCCTACATTCTTAGCACATGATCAACACTTACTTAGAATGATTATTGAGATAACACAAACCATAAACCAGGAGCAACTAAGAGTACCTGCTTTTTGGCCAACTTAAAAGCTTGTCAACTTTTCTTCGAAACATTTTTGGCTTCAGTGAAAGCAATTTTTTTCCTGTCTCGTTCTTTGCCTCTTTTCATTCCTTCGGGCACCTGTTATTGAATTCCCTGGTAAGGGAGCATATGCTGTCATCTTTACATCGATACATCTTGTTGCACACTACTTTAATCAGCTTATAAAAGTCATATCGCCCCCCCCCTCACCTGTAAAAAATGTTATGTTCGTTATGTAGCTCGACAAAATTTAAGTTTCAGGCTGTCTGATCATATTTGGTTTCCACTAACTGAATGTCATCATTTTCTAACTTCACACTTCAGTATCGCATATTTGATTGCGTGTGAGACTGGATGATTCTATTAGGGATTCCTTGGCACCTTTTTGTCTAGCACCATTTCTAGATAACTACTCCTGTGTCTCCAATTCCTGTAAGAACTGCCATAGATCTGCTGTTTTGGCAACCACTGTAGAGCACTAAATTTAAGATGTCGTACGTGATACCTTGATCACCACATCTAATCGATAACATATGGTGCTTAAGGAAGCATATATGATATGTATGTTTCTATTTATAGTTATTTGTGAAAAATGTGTTTTGATATGAGAATAATATACATTTCAGAAATATAGTACCAAACGACATGAATTTGGTAGCTACATAGTGTTATTTTTGTCATTGAGTAATAAATGAATGGTAATCAAAAATTTGCCACTCTTTTAATTCACTCCTCAGAAAATATAATACATAATATACTTTCAAATGGCTGTCACATTTACGATTTGGTGGAGAAATTAAATTTGTATACAAACATGAACTACTCTTTAGAAAACATGTTGTCGAACTTAAGAAATATGTTGGAATACATAATGTCGATCTACATAAATTTTATTAGTTAGTGTGGATAATTCCTTAATGGGGAGATTTATTTATTAAGCTATGTAGCAACTTTTCTTTATTAGTAATTGCTAACATGGCCGAAAAACTCACCATTAATTCTTAGTGCGAGGTCCCTTTACAATAATCTAAAAAGTCAAAGCATTACTCATTAAACATTAAAACTAACCCTTTTAAATTTAACAAATTATCATTTATTAACACATCTATGAATATAATTAAAATATAATGAAATCTTAGTACAAAATTACTTAAGGAGGAGAAGATTACTCGTGTGAGACCCTGTCCTATCTAGTTTATTCACAAGAGACAACATCATCCTAGCATTTGTTAAGATAAGGACATACCTTGGCATCTTTATGTACTGATACCGTCGCATTTCGGCGGTCCCAAATCACCATCCGACTCTATTGATGATCGACACTAGATGTCACTTGCTGACTGATTTTGCAAGGATCGGTATTCATTAACTCTGACTATGACTTTCTAACGCCAACTCGTGACTGTTGATGACTGTATCGCGTTTTTAACTCTCTACGCATGACTCCAACATTTTGACGCCACTTTTAGCCACAGTATGTCTTTCGCCTAGGGTGAAAAAACGCCCTCCTGCCTCCATTGGCTGCTCCTCAATGCGAGATCGTACAGTGGTTGTATTGGGTTTTAAATAGGAAAATAATTTTTAAATATGATATACAGTGTGCCCAGTGCTACCGGTGGCCAATGGCTATTTCCACAACCGTTAGTAACATATTTAACCGTTAGAAACATATTTCCAACTGCAAAAATGTTTTAAATTTTAAAATTTATTATCTTAGAAACAGTTTAAATCAATAAATGCATTTCTGACGGAAATACGAAATATAAATTTTTATACGGTCCCCCGGTCCTACCAGTTATATTTAGGAAAGTCATACTGACACAATGTCATGCAAAATAAAAGAATTCCATAGTTGTACGACTAAAATTGACCGACTTATATCTGCTTAAAGTTGGAGCACTTTTTGTGCTGAGAAATGGGGATTATAAACAAAATAATTGGAGCGAAAAATATTTCGCAGCAATTTCAACTTCATTTCAGCTTATTCAGATACGCTCTACAAATCTGTTAATTTTTAGGTGTTACATGCCTTTATTATTTTAGATTTAATGTACTTAATTTATCATTTTCGTCTGCAGGTACGCTGTAACTGGTTTCATTACTGGTCTATAACCGTTGCAGTAATGCATTTGTAGACTTAAACGACTTTTACGATGATGTGTTACCTCATTTACAATAAAGATCTTAGAAAGACCCCAGAAGATCTTTGTCGAGCCCTGACTATAATACTCTTCCAAACGAATTACTATTCGATGAAAAACTTTGCTTCATTCTCGACATTATGTCAGCTAATGCAATCGAAACATAATATTTTGAATAGGGAATTTCAATATTTATACGGTCCCTTAAAGGTTGCCTTAAACGGGACATTTTTGACCGCGGAAAAGCGACTTAAGTGGAGTAGAAAATGAAGTTTAATGCTTCATAACTCTGTGAATTTTGGTCTTAAAAGGATATTTTTTTTTACTTTTGCACGAAACTGTATGAGGATGATTTTCCTAAATATAACTGATAGGACCGTGGGATCGTATAAAAATTTATATTTCGTAGTTTTTTTCTCAGATATGCATTTATTGATTTAAACTGTTTCTAAGATAATAGATTTTAAAATGTAAAACATTTTTGCAATTGAAAGTATATCTCTGAGACTAACTGTTGAGCAAATGGCCATTGGCCACCGATAGAACTGGACACCCTGTATATCATCGAGCTACATAACTTTTCATAGTAAACTGTTGTCATTTCTGCATTTCTCTTGCCTTTCATTAAATTTGAGATTTGGTATCAGCCAATTGACTTGTAAAAATATCTGAAAAGACAGAGATAAACTTTAAATAAATTTTCCTTCACGAATGCTGCGTTGCGTGCGAGTATTGATTAACTTAATGAAAATGAACTTAATACTTTTCCTAAAAATATTAATTAACAAGTATTTCCTCAAATTAAACGTCAATATCGATTTCCGATACATTTTCTCGCAAAAGTTTATGCATTTGAGAGAATATTTTATACTTTTAGTTTCTAAAACCTCATGTTACGATTTTGCATTATGTTGATAGCCCGGCATTCGAAAATTAACTTTGAATAATCAGTTAATTAAATAAAAGTATCGAACGTTTAAAAGGAGGTGCATATGTTTGATATTGAAGAAGAAATTATTTAAAATTGTATTCGCCTTATATAAAATTTGAATATTTAATGATTTTTGGATTACCAGTAATATATTAAAACTGTGTTTTTACTTTGCCTGTAATATTTTTTTATAGAAAAAGTAGTATCAAGATGGACCCACAGCTTCGATTTTCGGTTATTGATTGTTTTCGACATTTTGTGCATCCCTGATTATGAATACTTTTACGAACTTGTAAAATGCACTGGAATTCCTCGCCCCCCCCCACACCTCTCACCATCCTATTTTTAGAAGACTAGAAGGAAAAAATACCTGTGAAAGCAATCCTTCCTATGACGTTAATCTTGCATTGCCAGATGCTGAATTTGGACGAGGGTTGCCAGATTTGACAATTTATCACCAATTTGTCGACATTTCGAAAGTTCGAGAAATACCTCGGAATAACCACTATTCTACGAGATATGATAGATTTTCAAAAGTTTCTATAGAGATCCTGTAAAAGGAGTCATCGTTCAGTAGGAGAACGGTTGACCTGATACGAGCTGCAATGAACTGTGATATTCGTCAATGTTTTGAGAATCGTACCCGCTGTTTTGTGAAATTAGTGGAACATTTAAATGCTGTTTTACTACCTGTTTTCGCTGTGCATGTAAATAAAGTGCTAGATATTTTAAAATTTGGACTCGTTCTTGTAAACTGAGCGTACACCCAGGATTCCATAGGATACGTCTTAACTATATATTTTTTTCAAAGATGACTGTGAGGCTGTGTACATGCGCATACCTTTCGATATAATCAAAATAAAATAAAAAACCATGATGGAAAAATATGATAATGGAATGTGATAATTTTGCATAACAAATGCAACATAGATAAAACATCCTGTTTGCTGCTGATATAATTCTGTTAAATATTCCTGTAGTTCAACATATTAACTAATTTGTTAATAATATCTTGCCATAAAATCTTATTTTTAATGACATTTCATCTTAACCAGATATAACCATTAAATACACTGCTCACTCGAAATATAATTAATTTAAAAAGAAACATTATAAGAATGCGTTGTTTAAGAAATTTACGATAAGTATATCCTAATGCATTCCGCACCAAGATTATTAATTGCTTTATCCGTAATCTGCAATAAATAATTGGATGCCAATACTTCTGAAGTAATGCATAAATAATCACATAAAACGCGCAATTTGTTAAGTATTTCCTTACTTCAGTAATTTCTAATCGTGTATATTTTGCTATAAAACGACAAGGGAAGTAACTTTCATGTTGGCTATTTTCTTTATGTTGCTATTTTCAAGATGTTTGTCTTTATGGAAAAACAATATTATAATTTGCTATTATCGGGAGATAATAATGTTTATTATTTTAATTAATGTACAATTTAAAACTATAAATTTTTGTAATAAATATATCGAAAAAAATTTAAATGATTGAGCACTAACATCATGGTTACCAAACTAGAACTACGAGAATAATGCAAATAAATATTAAACTAACTACACTATGCAACAAAATTTAAAATGAGAATTTAGCTCTTAATGCAAAAAACCGAATCAGTATTCCGATTATTATTATTTCGCCAGTGAGGAGTAGCCGATAACTGCAAGTTCGGTAGTATTGAATATCTAATATACAAACAGGTTTGTTAGCAGGGAAAGCCAATAACTACATGTTCCTCAGAAGGGAATAGCCAATATCTGCAGGTTCGTCACAAGGAATAGGCAAAATCTGCAGGTTCGTCAGCAGGGAATAGTCAATATCTGCAGGTTAGTTAGCAGGGAATTTCCTTTTCAAGTTTTCCAAAAATTATGAATAGGCTACAGCGTCCATGATCATATTCACAGAATCCTAAATATATATGGAGCGTCTATATTGGAGCTATTGATAATCGTCAATTCAGAGTTCCGCGAAATATATAATAAATATTTCGTTAATAAATATTTTGAAATAGGTTTTTTATGTTGTCAGTCGCAAAACTGCCAAATGTACAATTCAAGGTTAAAAACATTGTGCCGTGGATGTCATATATCATTTTGTCGCTGTGAAAAATGTAAATTTATTGCGCTGTATAGGGAAAGTCATGTGCTGCCCAAATCAGCTTTTTTTTTAGTTTTGTAACAGTTAACACATACACATTAAATTAAAGCATTTCTGCACATTAACTTATGCATAACTTCCCACAATGCAAATGCTTTCTCATGTACTAAAGCTAATTTTTTCGGAAATTTTCAGATTGCCGCAGAATTACTGCAAAATAAAGTTGATGTTTTTTTAAGAAGATAGGTGTAGAAAAATCCATGCGTTTAATACATTACATTAAAAAAATGTATAACTGTTACCACTTTTGTTTATTTATATTTTTTACACATAAAATTATACATAACAACACACCAGCCAAGTACTTATTCATATTTCAAAAGAGTATTTTCGAAAAAATATATATACAAATGAAAGTAAGATATAACCTTTATATATAATGATTAAATAATTGCTATTTAATGAAGAATTAAAATAAGTAATAATTGTTATACATAATTAAGTATATTCTAACAATTAACACAAACAGTATCAATATATCATTCCATTAAATAAAGAGTAGTTAAGCATACTTTTGAATAATAATTATGAATAGAAGTAAAACTAATTACCATAATTAAACTAGATATTAAAAATATAATTATAAAGAAACACCAGTTTTCACTTTGTAGGTAATTTGTGGGCAAAATTTATTTATAATTATCCAAGATCTGAAAGGATCATTATACCATATCCCAACGCAAATGAAGCATTAACAAATGGATAATTTTCTGCAATTGTTAATAATTTGCTAGCGACTAACATCTCCTTAAATATTTAATTTCATCATTATGCATGGTAGAAATTAAATTATCCACACGCATTTCCCAAAGCACCATATAAAGTGTCATAAATATTTCTTGCCACTGTGATTAAAGCAATATATTATTGAAATAAGTTTATGAGGCCACATGCAAGAAAAATTAGAACTAAGATTTTCCATCGTTGAAATTATCTAAGAAAATCATGAATTGATATTTATAGATTGATATTTCTATATTGATATTTACGGGGCATAGAGTAAATTATGAAAGAAATGTGACGTGGATGAAACTGAAGTATGTAACGGAAGTGACATGATATTATTACGAATACATATTAGGAAACCATTGTTATAATTCGAAGGTTTGGAATATATGACTTTAGCGACAAATTTGGTTACTTGAATTTGTTTAAATATCGCCAACTAGTCGACTGTTGGCGAGTTCTGGATGCTTCAAGAATCCTGCAGCTCAGCCTAGATCTTCACGAATTACGATCGAACTTTCTACAGAAATTGTATAAGTTCGTCACGGTTCAGTTCATTTGTTGAAGTCATACAAGTAAAAATATCTATCGAACGTAATTTTTTTCTTATCATATTCCCCATTTAAGTCGTATTAGAAAACAATGCTAATAATAAGTTTAGAAAATTATTTTCGATCTGCAACATCTGGGCTGTGCCATATTTACGCTATTTGTCAGTATGCGCTTATTTCGCATACTGTGGAGCGAATGTGTCATTTACTCTATTTGTCAGTATGCACTTATATCGCAAGCTTACCGGTGGAGCGAATGTGACTGCAAACGTTACATCGTCGTTTCGATCCCATTAGGATGAAATAAATTGCATTATATTAATCTAACAAAACTGAACACCCCTCATTCGAAAGATGTTTAAAACATGAAATTAATTAAAATCCAGAAAATATTGAAAATTTCTCCTAGATTCGACTTAGGGAAAGGTCAGGTAGGCACATTAAAACCATCTTCACACATAAAACACATCCTCATTTTCCCATTCAAAATATGCCAAAGAAATGATGTTTTACATCAACCTATAATGAGTAACACAGTTTTACACTATTTTTTATGTTAAAATAGCATCTATGGATCTTTCGTTACCATCGAAGCGTTCGCTACAAATGTCCATGTCTATAATGTTTAAATAATTATAACTAGAACAAATTAAGCGTTAGTGCCTGGGATCTAAATAAACTTCCGCTACGTAAATAATAATTATACAAGTAACAACATCCAATTTCCAAATTAACTGTTTTGAACAATAATTATTCCCGCGCTTCTACTTATTCACGTGTGTGACTTTAACTTTAATTAAATTTAAAACTTTGTGGTGGGATTGGCAGGGGAACAAATTATAGCGACATCCAGTCAGGAGAGATAACGTAGCAGCATCTCCAATACAAAGAACAAACATTATTACAAAATTTATGATGAGGGATCAATCTCGGTCTCAAGGTCTCAAGGACGGGGTTATACGGAGTGCCCAGGAGGGGAAGGAATTCCCCCTTTTAAACTCCGAACGAAAAGGAAAAGAGATACGAAAAAGGAAACATAAGTGATAGCATTTACATCTGAAGGAGTGCTTGGGGGGGGGGGGCTGCGACAGAGGTCGGGCCCTTCCCCAAGTCTACAGAGGAGAAGGGGCTAGGGCCCAAGCGGGCGCCTAGCGAGATAAAAAAGGGGGGGGAGAAGAAAAGCGCCCCGAGGGACACTGGGCCTTGAGCTTGAGACGGGGGGGGGGGGGTACCGAACATTACAGAAAAAGTTTAAAGGTTCGTCGAAACAATGCGAATTCCCAAAAGCAAGGGAGGGGCACGGTTATAACTAGAGTTCTGTTGACACAACAAAGCAGGGGGGAGCTGCAAAACAATGCTAGATACGGCGGCCCCGTGGGGGGCGCAGGATTGCATCCTTGGGGCGACGCCTCGGCAGCGCCCTCGAGCGCTTACGCGCCTTTGGGTGTGTCGGGTTATACCCTGGTATGCTATCTAACGTGGGATTGCTTACTCCACTGAGACCTCTGAGAAAATTTTGAGCCAAATTTTGAATATGTTCTAAAAAGGGTTGAATGTTGAGGTCTCTATGCAGAACTTCCAGCCGGACGTAACTCGGCAACCTGACAAACGAACGAAGTGCAGTATTTTGCACAACTTGAAGTTTCTTTAGGTGCGTCTCAGCTGTGGTTCCCCAGATAAGAGATCCGTACGTCATAATTGGGCGTATGCAGGCTTTGTACAGCAATAACTTATTTCTCGTTGACTGGCGGCTGTTTCCAGCCAAAAGTGGTCGCATAAGGGCGAGTGCAGACTTCACTTTCTGGCAAGTTTCAGAAATGTGAAGTTTCCACGATAATTTGGAATCCAAGTACACTCCTAGTTACTTGTAACTAGATTGCCAGGGAATAGGCTCGTTGTTTAAAGTTAAATTAGTGACGGGGGTTCGACGAGGGGGGGGGGGAAACTGACGGCAGCACACTTGGCGACGTTGACTTTTATCCTCCATTTTTTTAACCATTGCGTCATGGAGTCAAGGTAATCCTGAAGAGTTTTGTGCACGACATGTGTTTGTTTATGTTGTGCAATCAGGGCCGCGTCATCGGCATATAGGAATAAAGGGATCAATCTCGGAACATCTCATCTAGCCAGGTCTTCAACGAATAAGAAAGGGTTTACAAAACAACCAATCAGCAACCATTGGTTCAGGATGAGCACCCATATATTCTGTCCAAGTCGTGGCGAGCACCCGTATGATGATCTAACCTCCAACATGGGCCAGAATGTTTTTATCAAGAAAAACATTTATTTGTTGAATGACTTTTTGACTTTTAATGGTATATTCACTGGTCTAAAATAAGGACTAAACACAATCTGCCTAAAGACGGTAAAACCGTCAACACAATGGCGTACACCGATGATATGCTAAATCTCAACGACTCCCCAACATGACAGAATTTTGGTGAGCTGTTTCTATATCACTCTACATTTTATTATTCCTAATGTCCCCTGTATTTCCCCTCTGAACAATATGAAAGGAAAAATCAATTAAGAAAATTAATGTATTTTGACACTATTCTACACTTTGGATTAAGAATGCTTATTTATGTAGTGATTATATATATGATTGTATAAGTAATTTTAACTTTAACTTGCAAAAAAAATATATGTATTTAAACCAGGAAAAATTGATTCAGGCTAATGTTTGGAATTCTACGCCTTCTTTCTTTGCATGAATGCCTGTTATCTTTCAATGGCGAACATGTAAATTACCAACACCATAATGAACATGCAACGTATGCGTACTATGCAACTATGCGTACAACTCGAGAATAATACTCTCTAAAAGTTCCTTTGAAACATCATAAATAAATTTCTTTAATATGCCTTGAATAAGCGCGCTACATGTAAATAATTGCAATTGAAAAAGAATATTCCATTTACAAAGATAAGTAAAATTAAGAATGCAATGCTATTTTAATGAGTTTTCACTCTGCATTTGACATTGTTGAGCGCGATATTTGTAATCACAATATAATGACCCGTTAAAAAAGAAAAACATATCTATAAAATCCAAGAAATTAAACTTTTGAATATTTAAACCCACTGTCTGTCTGAGAGTCTGTCCTCCAGCTGCAGGCATATATCTACGGATTGTCGTTCGTATCTCTTGCAATCATCAAATCTTCTGATGGAATACATTTTAAAATGGTGATCAAAATTTGAAAATTATCTTATTCAAAATATCCATCAGATCCAAGTGAAATTTTCACAAAATGATTACAATGATGAAATAATTGCACGTCCCCCCCATCTAATTATTTTTTTTAATTCGAAACTAGACATTCGACAAAAACTAGAAAAGTTATAAAAAATTACGTACTTTGTCTGTAGGCATCATTTGTTAAAGACCTGATTTTCCATTTCAACCGCTGTCTGGAATTCTATCATTAATGACGGATGGAAATGTATCAGCTTTTGGAGCTGAAATTTTGACGAATTTTCAGATTTACGAATTTTTAGATCTTATTATTATGTAAGATATAATTGGATTTACGTCAACAATAATTATTGAATTTGAATTTGCTTTGCATTTCTCATACATACTGTAAAATATTCCCTTGAGGTTTCTGTAGAGATAAAGAAAAGTTCGGAGACGTCAGTCGTTTTCTCTAACGGAAAAAAAAAATTCCGAACCCAGAAAACGTTTAACAAAAAATCTCTAACAATAGTGCACATACTTATCAATGATGTTTTACGTAAGCTGCAAAGCTTACGTTAAACAACGCTGTGGCAGCATTCAAAACATTGTGGCATCATAAAAACATCATTCAAAGCTGTAGTCAAAGTGCTCACGCACTGGTGTTCAGACGTATAATAGTCCACGTACCATATTTTATATCTGCTCGTGCTTTAAATTTCTTTTGAGACGACACCAATAAAAACACAAATATAGAAATCGAAAACCAAACAGACAAGAAAAAAAAATACATATTCTTTAATTATTTAAGTTGGCATTTTTCTCCCATACCTTTGTGCACCTGAGTATTAGGGTCACATAAAGGAGTTTCACCGAAAGTTTACCTCCTTATATTTGTTGTTAGAAATCAGAGAAATAGCACAAACAACAGGCACTAATCAAATTAGCAATAAACTAGTAATAAATCAAATTGGAAATTCAAATTAGCAATAAATATGGCTATATGGCCTGCAATCTTAAAAATATTAAAAATGCTCGAAATTGATGTCATTAAATTCAGTGGTGTCGCAAAAAGGGAGTGTGGGTCACAACCCCCTCCCCCACCACCACCACACACACCATAAATCCATCAGAATCCATTGAAATTTATAGAAAGGATATTTGAACAAAAAGAAAATAAGATATTTTGTTCCTACTCCGCCCATTAATATTTTTTTGGCTACGCCACTGGTTAATTTCCTATTTTGGCAGACATTAATATAGTAAAGTGTAAACAAAAAATAACACAGTTTTTTAAAGTAACTCCATTTAATATCTGTGTGTAACATGAATATATGAGAAAAGCATGTATTAATATTTCTGCACTTTAAATGTATGAAAGACGAAGCCATACTACAGAAGGTCGTTTGCACTTTATGAAAACGATTTTGATAATAAATTTTTATGCATAAAGGGTTTATTTCTTGCAGCGATTTCCTTCTATCTGATAGCCTTGACTCTTCACTACAGCTCTAGTTCGAATTTTCCATGAAAGTAAATTTTTTCTTAGCATCGTCATGTCAATTTCATCGCACTTGGGATAAAATTGACATGATGAACCGAAGCGCAAAACCGAAAGCGCAAAAGACCATAGAAGAAGCGTCAGGTGATTTTACAGATATTTCCTTAAATGGGATACATTTCATTCCTATTTCTGATTCTTTCTTTGCTAAGTATGCGGCAGTTGACTTATATGTGTGACTAGACGCTTTGTCCATATGAAGCTCAATATCATGGATGTCTTTTCCATATGAGGCTAAAATTTCGTCTTCAAAAAATGAGTTTAAAATATTCTGCTGATAGTAGAGTGAATTAAGTTTAGCTTTATTTGAGACTATTTTGAGCTTTAATTTGCCGTTCTAGCAAAATCCTGCAACTATCATGAATTCCATTGGGAACTTTTCTGTATATTGGCGAAGCCATTTCGTACTGTTATTTTCTTCAGTTGAGCAATAGAAAATTGATCTTTTTTGATTACAATCACTTAAATACACCCATACCTCATCAGGTGTTACCACGAATTTCCATTTATAACCAACTAGGTGTTTTTCATATGATTTTCTACACTTTATTTTTCTTTCCGCAATATGCTTTGACAAAAGCAGATGAACTTTAGATTTTTAAACATCTTTTTTAATTTCAAATCTTTATGAATGATTTTCCTTACAGTGCCAGACGACATCCCCAGTTTGCATGCAATGGATCTTTGAGTCGGTGGATGTGCTTTTAGGATCAGAGACTTAACTTTCTTGATATTTACTACCCGCTTTCAAACACTTTTAGGATGCGATTTTGCGGTAATTTTTCTCATTTTTAATTTCAGCTAGACGTTTTTTCCCTTTCAAATTTAATATATTAAAAATACCTTTCTTTGAAATGCAATAACCTCGATTTTTACATCACTTTACAATTTGTTGATACGATTATTTTTCCTCGGAAAGCGCACTTTTGAGCCATCTATCAATTTCAGGAGCCATTTGCAACATAAAAATTTTATTCTACATTCCATTCAAAACAAAACAGTAGTAGACGATTATATTGAAAATGACAAATCCTTATCTCAAAATGTTAAGGAGAAATATAAATACAAAATCGTTTCCATAAAGTGCGAAGGACCTTCTGTAAACGTAAACGTTTTAACTGCTTCGACTCTCAAGTTATTTCCAAACGAGTGCATACCCTTGCCAGGCTCTGGCCAGGCTGTACCGGTTAGGTTCTAAACCAACAAATAAAAATTCACCACGAAAGAAAAATATGTACAAAGTTTGGACTTTTGTGCTACTCCGGTTCACGAGTAATTCTCAAAGAATGAATGCAATTCAATGTTGGTCACATGATGGGCTAACCAGATGAGATTAAAAACTCAAAACATTGAAATATGCCAAAAAAGACAGTGACTTACTAAATTTGTATTTTCTAACTGCTCCCGTTCTCGATTTTTTGCCAAAATACTGGTACATTTCTCTGGCGGGCTCAAGATGAGCTAGCTCTATATTGTTTAAAATCAAAAGAATGGAAATGTACTGCAAAAAACAACGGAATACCAAATTTTATAGCTTCAAAGATTTGAATCACACTGAAAGACAACCAACATATAAAGTTAAACTAAAGGTTGCATAAATAATTGAATTGTGCATTAAACAGAAAAAAAAAAATGAAATATTAAATATTTGCTCATCTGATATTTTTAACTACATTTCTTCTTGTGGAAACATATTACTTCTTCGGAACAAATTTCCCGAACCCCCGTAATGGTCGTAATATTTATGAAAGCAAATGAAACATTATCCCATAAATTATATTTCGCAATTAACACTGATTTGGGGACCCACTAAATGCATCTTGGTGTTTTAATTCCCCTATTACGTTTGAGGAAATTACTTTATCTGCCAAAATTTCACAAAGCCCATCATTAAGCATTATAATTATTTTGGAGAATTCTTGTGATTAAAGCAAAATAGTATTGCAAATTATGTAATGGTTTCCTTTAAAAGGTATTATTTATTTAAAAAATCTATTAAAAGTCAAGACATCGAAGTTTCAAATTTAAATTGCGGACTAATATCGAAAACAGTACAGTATGCAATTTAAGAACGCACATTGTATTAGGATTCAATATAAAAATGCAATTTAAAATTTCACACTCTATTAGTTTTCCACAAGAATGTGACACCACAATACTACCAGTTTCTACACGACCCCCTGCAAAATATAATTACTCTGTGACCCCTTAACATAACAAAAGTACTTTAGAAATATCATAAATATTTTAATAAAGAACAACTGTCTCACGAGCAGTTAAATACCCTATACTTTTAATCAAATCTTACAACATTACTTTTAATCAAGTCGTATAACATTACTTTTAATCAAGTCTTACAACATAACTTTTAAGTAAGTCTTACAGCATTACATTCTGTGGCGCAGTAAAACAAAAATAAATTTAAAGTTGACTTTTAGACTTATAAATTAGTAAGAGTATTGTTAATGCGTTGATTACAATTAATACCGCACCTTTGAGAATAAAACATTAAAGTTTATTTATTCTTGGTTACGTTAATTATTTAATAATACCGCTTTAACAATCATACAATAATTATGCAAAAGCATATTAAATTGAATTATCTAAACATGGCCGTAAATTATCGTATTCGTGGAATTCATTTAATTATGCGTTGTGCCGCTGATAACCCTCAAATTTTATCTTTAGCGCGAGTTCTGCAAAAGAATATTAATTAACATACTACTAAATTAATTGCACAATTTAACTTTAACAATAAATCAATTATTAATAACATAGATCACTTAAATTACTCAATTACAACAATTATTCCTCTTATTCACGCAGGAGAGAGACAATGTGAGACCATTAGTTAAAAATGCCTAAAATAAATTTAAGACCTTCCACCATATTTAAGGAACACATACCTTCAAGTATGTCTTGGACTTTGCCACCGGCACGTACTTAATGTCTCTCATTTTACTGGAATTAACTCGAAGTATAATTCGCCGATCATATTGTACTGCTGTCTAGGTGTCAATATCGAGCACTTCTGGAATAACTGTACTCAGGACATCGTCGTTTCTCATTCCGCAATTGTTCAGAAGTCCTCGTGAATTTCTATATCAACTCTCACGTAGAAGTCATTCTGCAATCTCTCTCAGTATTTCTGAACTTTTTATCTTTTTGACTCCTTTCGTTCTGACTCTTTTGCCTGAGGTCTGGCACTCCTCCTTGGTTCAAATTGGTAGCCTTCAGCGAATTGGTAGCCTTCAGCGAATTGGTAGCCTTCAGCATGGGCAGTCTTCAGCCTTTGATAGCGAAGCTACAAGAATCTTCTCAATTGGTCAACCTTTTATCCAATGTCGTTGCTTCACCTTATTCCTAGACTCCTTCGACCAATCTATCTTGATGACCCAAAATTTATGGTTTTCTGCTGACCTTTCGGTCAGCGTGTTGTAAAATGTGGCGGCATTGAAACTGAAAATATTGTCTGACGTTTCAGACAGACACAATAAATAACGTACACAAAGCTGTCTCACAATAGACTAGTGTGTGAAACTTTCAATCAAGTCTTACAACATTACTTTTAATCAAGTCTTACAACATTAATTTTAATCAAGCCTTACAACATTATCCTTTCTTATCTGTTCAATGTTGTAAGATGCAACCGCTTCCAAGACGTACCCCATTTAGAGGCGTTTATGGGAAGTATTTAAATGGGAAATATTGCGTTTTAGAATCGAAAAATATGGAATTTCCCACAAAGCGACAGAGTGTATAAATATTAAATTTCTATTTTATCAAATAATTTCAATTTAATTTACAGAGAAAATGAAATATCAAGAAATTGGTGACATTTCAAAAAATCGCAAATTTGGTGATATTGCATAATATTTGTTGTTACACATGTTGCCAACATCGCCGAATTAGTAACTAACTAAAGAGGCAGAGACAAGAGCTTTCCTTCTGTAATACGCAATAAAAGAATTTATTATCGACTAACATTTTAAAAATTTAATAAAATTAGAATATCTAATAAGTTATGAAACGGATAAAGTAAAATTTTCATTGTCTTCCTCTGCACAACAGTGGAGCATGGAAAAGTAAAGCACACATTTTAATCACACATGAAATTTTACGAAATTGATGCTGTACGCTGATTCAATTCAGAACAATAAAATATAAATCTTATCAACATCCACATTGATGCAATGTAATTGGATCTTCCTATGTTATCAATTTCGTGTCTGATTAAAATGTATTTTCAACTTTTTCGTGCACTACTGTTGTGTAGGGGAAAACACGAAAAAAATGGATTTTTTTTTATATTTCTTTTTACTTTTAGGATTTCATATTTTTGAAGTAATTTACGTTCAACGGTGATGAAAAGACTGAAAAAGCCAGGAAACATGACAGAAAAAGCGCGATTTGGGTCGCACGGTGAAATACAGAAATAGGAAATTCTACTGAACACAACACATATCAAATCAGGAGCACTAGGAAATAAAACGAAATTTGCCTAGGTCAGTTTCCAAACATTTGACACTCTCATTTTTGGCAGATATCTAATAGAAATGTATATCGCGGTGTTATACAGTGGTAATAAAAGGCATTACAGGTTCTATAGTATGCAAAAGCGACAATGTGGTAACAGTTCCAGACATAAAGACGCCAGTTTCTTTGATTGTCATTTATGGTCAGTCATTTAAGGCCAAGGAATTTAAATATGACCTCATGTCACTGAGTTTCATGGACGCAAGCAAGGCCGCAGGAGCTATAGGAGATTTTCCAAAGAAGCTCGGCCGATGCTACACCTACATGACTGGAGCTAATGGAAAAAAGGATCACGGAGAGCCAATCGAAATAACTGGGAACCCGCAGAGTACATTCGTACAACACAATTGAAAAGTTTATAATTGTAAGAGTTCGATTTTGGAGTTG
>OX578135.1:38669050-38708753 GCA_951213105.1 Amaurobius ferox
TTGTGATAAGAACAATAATTAATTATAAACACGAATCTGGTGTTTCCCAATGATTGGACTTTTGTAACTGATGCAAATTTTGGAGAACACTGCATTCTAGATAATGCTTTGATCTCACTGATATGTATGAATTTGAGGGCGTGTGTGTGTGTCACTGAGACTCTCGAGCCGATATCTCACGAACGAATGGAGCGATTCGAATAAAATTTAGTCAAAAATTGCAATCCACGAATACTGGAAGCCTATTGTTTGTAAACATAATCGAATGTTCAGAACCCTACTAAATTTTCGGGTGAAATTTTGAAAAAATCATCAAAAATCAAAACCTTTAAAAAGTTACGCAAATAGACAATTCTTATGTAATTTTTCCTTAGAAGACGATTGTCATAAACTTTAGAACGCTATCATGAACCGTTCTCGGGATATTGCATATTTTTCAAATAAATTTATCAAAAAATCCCATAAATTAAAAAAATATTAACTCTTAAAAAACATGTTCACTTTTCATATGTAATATCATGCGATACATTTGGTGACATCATTCTCGTGGACCTAGCTCGTTCCATTCTTCAGAAAATATACTGTTTCAGAAAATATTCAGATTAATACTTTTTGCATTTGAAAGCCAATAGTCATTTACCTGCTATAAGAATAACTTAATTATCCGTCCATAACGCTTGGCGAGATTTTGGCGACGAATTTAGCGGAATGTCGCCAACTTGGCGACATTTTTAAATGTTGCCAAATTAACGAAAATCTCGTCAAATACATAAAAATGACTCTAAATCAATGAAAATGATACCTAATTGACGAAAATTTATTATCTTGGAAAGAATATAAGTATCTACTATAAGAATAATATATTTTTTACTGTAAGAGTAGTAAATCCATTGCATTATATAAGGAAAGTCAGGTGCTGCCGACATCAGATTTTTTTTACTGTGAAAGAAGTAAAGTACTTGAATTATAATAGAGGAAATCATATACTTCCAACATCATATTTTTATAAATTTCAATTTAGATTATGAGTTATTATAATTTTATACCCTAGCTGTCTAGGAAAATTTTCAACTTTTCTGTTATTTATTCCTGGCAAATTTGTTACATAGATGTCTGGAGACTAGTGAAACACTGTTGGAGACTGTTGAGACACTGAACCCAACAAAAGTATATTTGATTATATTAAGGTATTATCAAATATATTTTCATAAAAGTATATATATAAAATAAAATTATTTAAGATTAAAAATGTTATTAAATTTTAAATTTAATTAAAAAAAATTAAGTTATGCAAATTTTTTGATTTTTATCTAAGATTTTTGAATGGACTCTTTTGCATCATAGTTAGCAATTTTTTTGTTTCTGGAAGCAACAGTTTTGTTGCAATCATGCGCTCAATAACCTATATCAAATTAAAATGTTAATAAATGCATGCAAATTATACAATTTTTAAAAAGATTATTATAAGATTCACCTTATTGAAAAAAATTATCACATATTCTACAGGCATTTACTTATTAGCCATAAAATTTTTAGGTATTATCGATGTATAATAGAAGAGGTACAAAATAAAACGTGTAACACGGAAATTTACTCTACTTATGACACTTAGGTCTTATGCCCCATTAATTGATTAGAAATCACAGATTCGTAAGTTTGATCCGAAAAGTGAAGATATCATTTTGTATTTAATCCATTTTGAACGGGTAATGGAACGAGTGCAGATGCTGAATTCATTATGTCTGTTGAGACTGTATAGTTAATCAGTTGCGTTTTGAAAACATAGAGATAATTATGAGGGTACCAGAAGACAAGACAGAACAATATGATTATTTTAAAATATTACTACTCAAAAGATATAGATTAAGGCCAGAGAAGTTATGGCAACTGTTTTTTTATCATTTAAATATAGGGAAACAAATCTTGGAGAGAATTTTATCATGCATTAGAGACATTTTTAGTAGGTGGATATCAGGTTTGGAAGTGAATGCATTTGAACAGTTAAGGATCTGATTATAGCAATGAAAATAAAACGAAGAGCTCCTTACAAAATTAGGGAACATTACTTTGATCAGTGGACAAAATTGAATTCTCTTATTTTACTGGCTGAGAAAATAGACGAATTAGATATCAGAAATAATTTTAAAAATAAAAACGGATTTGGATCATTTAAAGAAGGAGAAAATAAGTAATGGGTTACAAGAGAAAATTTTATTAAAAATGAATAGAATACAAATAAGAAATATGTCTATCGAAGTACATCACCGAAATATGATTTTCGTCAATATTCAAGTCAGTATCTAAGTCTTATCTATACCAGAACCTGAGAAGTAGATGTTTTAAAGAAAATTTTTGAACTGGATTTGAAAAACATTTGGAAGTAAAATGTCTTTCTGAACCCTCCTACTTCAACCAAAATTTGACTCTGAAACCATGCCAGTTATCATTTAAGCTGTATCTATATCCAATCTTAAGAAATATATATGTTTCGAGTAAAATGAGGGTAGTAATAGTTTGAAGTAAAATGAATAATCCGTAGTGAAATCCCACTCTCCACCGGAATTTTCACTAATTGCAAACCAGTGATCATCTGTGCTCTATCTATAGCACGGGAAGTAGATATTTTATAAGGATAACTTTTGTAAAGTAAGTCAAAAATTTTATCACCAATAAAATCCACTATCGAAAAGAGGCTATCTATTTTTTTAATGTATAGAATATTGAAATAAATGATTGAGTTTCGAATCACCAATTATATGCACGGAAGGTTTTTGGATGGGGAAGGATAATTTATCTTAAGAGTGAAATATATTAAAACAGCGAAAACGAAAAACACGCCCAAAGAAAATTGCATTTCGATGTAAAATTCGTCTTTGCATGAATGGAATAAAGAAAGCTGAAAGCGAATATCTATTTTAAATGACCACTAAATATCCATTATTTATTTTTGCCCTGAGAGAATAGTAATACATTTTATGTTATATTCTATTATTTTTAAATCCTTAATGTCTTTTAAACGTCTATAAATGATTTTACATCTGAATTTCAAGTTGAAAGATAGAAATAGAGAAAATTAAATGATTAGAATTATATCCAAAAATATTAAACTAAATTAAATTTCGGGTTTCCGTATAATTGCTTTTTAATTGCAATACTGAGTCCCATTACTTTTATGCTGTTAATTAATTTGTTTCTTTACTCAAAAACAGTTGAACACTTCATAGGCTCAAACTTAATGTCTTTATTATTTCGTACATTACACTCCGAAATGTAAAATATATTTCTCTTAATGAACACTGAGGAAAAAGTGGTTTAGGAATTTAAATTTCCAATTATATGGTCTCAGGGTTTTCTGGGACAAAAATATAATTTTTCTTCCGAATGAGAAATATTTAAAATGAGAAAAATAAAATCGTCCGAAACGACCATTGTAATTCATTCAAGTGTTCGGATTTCCATGAAAGAAGCGGGGTGGATGTGAGTCAAAAATCTATTATGAATGACGTTCAATATCTATTATTTTATTTCATTCTCTCTAGTGATCGTAATAAATTGCATTTGGTATTTTTGTTTTTAAATCTCTAATATCTTTTTAATGTACCCACATAACGCTAGATCTAATAAAGTAAAAAATTCAAAATCGAAATATGAGAATAACATATGGAGAAAAGTATTACGTCAGTAAATCTAGGTCGCTAAGTAAATCGGTTATTGTGTAAATAATAATAATAATCATTGCGTTGTCAAGGATAATGTTTATTAGCAATTGGATATTTAAGTTGTATTGAATTTAATAGCATATAGTTTTCTAAAATTTCAAATTTGTTGATTCAAGAATTTAATAGTAGCAAGAATCTAGCAGGAATTTAATAGTTCTTATAATGTAAAACCATTCTGAAGGTCGCAATTGTTATCGCATTGAATGCAATATAGATATTTAAGGAATTTTCAGCATTGAATGCAATATATATTATTTAGGACCCTTTTTATGAAGTTTTCTAAACAAATTTATGTCTTGCGTAGTGGGTGAAACTTTAGAATATTGAAATAATCGCTAATTTATGAAGAATTCAAATTATGATAGGTGGTTCTCAATGAATCCATGTACATATTATATCTACTTGCATTTTTATTTGTTGCTTGGATTATTTCAAAACCATTTTTACACACCCTATAAAGAACCTTCATGATCCAACAAGGAACGAGACTACGGTTCCTCTAACTGGCTAGCTGACGCCGTACCATTGAACTACTGGGGCGGAATTACAAACTCTTATCGTCGAAATAAACTTCTTTCGTCGAAAGAAACTTCTTTCAGCATTCTCCACCCTCTAGTGTTAGATTGGCGTTTCACTGACAAACTGACTGACCACATCCTTTTACGTTTATTCCTGGTTACCCACCTGCTACTATTTTTATGCTCCAGGTTAGCTTACTGCGTGGTCCTTAACCCCCCCCCCCCGTTTTGAAATCAGAGCTGAATACCATGGTCCACTGAATCCGTGCTAGCCGTACTAGGATCACTTTCAGACTGTCGACATAGCTGCACTAACCTACAGTGTTGATTTGATCGGGCGTCAGTTTCAAATCGGGAGGTTAAAGACCAAACAGGAAGTTAATCTGGAGGATAAAGTAAGCAAAAGGAGGCTAACCTGAGTTAAAAATAGCAGAAGGTGGTCAATCTGGCATTAATGGGTTAAAAATGCACAGTCCACTTCGACTATAAGAGCTTGCAAATCCGTCAAAATTTGTCATCTGTAGAACATCGTTTGGCCAGTGCAAATATTTGTGGTTCGATTTCCGGTTGGGGCAGCAAGTTTTTTTTATAAATATAATTTGTTCTAACATTTTATAACATAAATGACTGCATATTATTTACTGGTCGTTGTCGCTAGCTTTGAAACTTAGATCGAGAGATTAGAACCATCTTGACCTCCAAAACTGAATATGGATTGCAATATCCATTTGATCCTGCATTTCTGCCAAACACAAAGTATAAAGTAGGTAAACTAATCCAAAAGTTAATTGGATTTTTGTGTCACGACGAAACGGGGGGTGCGTGTGCCAATATGTGACAAGTGTGCCAAACGCCACAGTACTTTATGTGATACGAAAATAAGTTGTAGATGCAAATGTGCTAAATATGTTAAACCGTGATAACGCGGGAATGTATTAAGTCGTGAAGTTCGTTGGCACCACCCAGATTCTAAATTCGAAAAGCTCCCTTCCCGGAGAATCCTGGATGACCTGCTGCACCAACACAAGAAGCCAGATAAGTAAATAAAGGACTTACCTTGCAAGCGACATCTCCTGAAAACATTTATATTAATTACAATTTCAGGAGACAAAGATAACGTTAAATAACCACTCAGTTTTAAAGATAAATCAGTTTCTTTATGCAATATTGTAATTAAAAGAGCAGAATTTAAAATGATAACTGAATCATTATCAGGTGGCACAGCGTTAAGTAACTGTGACACTGGACTCAGGACCCATTCTAATATATTTGCTGCCACGGAAATAATCCAAAGATTATAAGTTAATCAACAATATAAGCAAAGTGGCACAGCAATATCTAAGTATCAATACACAAAATAATTTAGAGGTATGGTCTCAAACAATGGGAGAAACTCGCACTCAGAGAAAAATTCTGTTTATAATTTAGATGAGAAGTCATCGAATTAGACAAGCAAAATAGAACTAGTAATTATTCAAGTAGGTATAATTTAGGAACGGAAGCCAGAGTTTACGTAATTTTATGTGAGGAATCTTTTATTTATGCTTCCGTAAGACCAGTGTAGTTGCAGAGAGTGATCAACTCTAATCTCCCTAGTCGGAGTAGCATAAGGGTCGGACACAAACATCAGCCTGATACCACAGGGAATTTGGCTTCATAGTAGCATTCCACCATTCCAACATCACGACCCGGCACATAGACCACGGGCGCCATCGTACATCCATCGTCGTAGCTCTCTCAGCTAGGCGTCGAGCTCTTCATCGATGTTCTTCGACGATGATGGCGTCTTCGGCTATCATTCCCATGTCCACGGGAGGCCAGGATTCGACTTGGGATGAATCCCGCACTCCATGGTGGGTAATATCTCATATACGGTCTGGGCCGACCTGAGATGGTCGACAACCAGAAAGGAAGAAGGGCGCCGAAATATCCAGGATTCTGCTTTTATACCCAAAAATGGAAGATCGTCTCGCTAATCCAACTCTAACCTGTTGGAGAGATATGTATCTGAATTGACCAATAGAAACTTGAAAGGCCCACCCTCACAGCAGGGTCCCGAAAAAGGAAGCAGACCCTCGACGCGAGGTCTCAAATTATTTCCATAAGTTGCACTCCAAAACTATTGTGCAGAAAAGTGCATGCCTTGCACTAACATTACCAGGCCTCGAGCAGAACCAAACATCTGCTCTGCCCGGGACAGAACCTTGAACTTTAATGGCCAAATAATAACGAAACTTCTCTCTGAATGCGGTTTTTACAGATTAATAAAATGGCTAAAAGCTTTCCCTTCAGTATAGAATATTTTGTATAATGCATATTCAATAGATAAGAGAGATAATTAAGACAGGGTTTAAATTGAAATAAAAATATAGAATCTTGATATATGATATATAAATTACGATTTTTACATAAGTGACGCGAGATTGTGAAATCTCGTCACGACACTTGCATGGCATTTATATTCTGAGCAGCTGCAAAGGAAGGTAATTAAGAAAAACACTTTTAAAACGTTTCAAAGGTGGATTTTGTTTAATAGTGCTAAATTTTGCTTTCACAAATCCACCTTCCACTGGGCGCTTTGACATCAGTAGCGTATCGGTTTTAATGTGGGGAATCCCAATCTCGAGTTAGAAGCATAAATTCATAAGCTCCGTGACGAGCATGAATAATATAGGCTACACGCCGAACGACAAATCAACTTTCCAACTGTTAAGTAGAGAGTGCATGAGCGAGCACAGAAGCAATCACTCAAACTTGCATTGTTGATTCTTGATCACAAAATAACCGTATAACTGCTTCCTGTAACACACAAAAAAATCTTGTAACAGGAAAATTTATCTAAAATTTGATTTCTTTATATCCCCATACCCCATGTTCAATATTGTACAGAAAGTATATTATTTTTGCAAGTAAAAAAAAACCTGTTTTAATATGTAACACATTTCCAAACATGTATCTTTAATACGCTTAGCAAAAAATTCGAAATTTTTCTAATTTAGTTGAGTATAATTATAATCGCAGCACTTAACATTTTTTTTTCATATTTTTCCCTTGACTTTTAAAAGTTTTTCATAAGGAACTTATAAGTCCTGTTCATAATCGCTGTGAAGGCATATTTTATTGCATCATTAACATGCCTTCAACGTTATAAAACTAATGAACCCTAACGCGTAAATTCTGATTTTAATTTTGCCATAAAATCATAATCAACTCTGTCAAATTTAATGACTTTATTTTTCTTGATTTTTTCCGGGAGGTTAATTTTTTGTATCTACATATTCTCATTCTGAAAAGCAAATATTTGGATTGTTTTAAAGTTTAACAGTGTTAAACGTCTGTAATGAAGCAATAAAGCTATGGATAATAAATTTCCTGTCGGGCTTGAAGAAATTAAGAACCACTTCTAAATGATTTAATTCTTTTCATTTTATTATTTCTGTAAAGTATTTTACTGGATACGAAGTTTTACTAAACTAATTATAAATTCTCATTACTTTTTTCAAATTTTAAAGCTATTTATGTTACCTCTAAGACATTTATTAAAATTTGGAAATAGCTCATTAAAAGCTAAATTAAACTGTTGCTGATAAAAATGAGTCATAACTATTATGGAATTTTCCAAATTTCAAAAATTATATTTTTAATGCAAGCTGGTGGTTATTGACTTAATTAAAATCATAAAATATCTGTACAATAATTGCATTTTTAAAATGAAAAAATAATGTATATTTGATTATTATCCTTTCTTATAAATTTTCACTGAAACATGTTGTTTTTAGCATTAAATTCGGCATATAAACTTTGTAAATATATTATAATTTATTTACAAATTTATCTCACGAGCCGCAGAAAAAAGCCCTGAGAAAAAAGTTCAATAAATTATTTACCGTGCAGTTGTGTTTTATTTAAATATAAATTTATACAGAGGGTGTTTCAAATTTAAAATATTTATAGATATTGACAAATAAAATGCTGAAAAAAATCTCTTTGGTATATATTTATATTCCGAAATTAATTAATTTTACATATATTTTTAAATTGGCTGTGGAGAAATCCCCGGCATACTCTACGGCTCTTGACTTTGCGTACTACCAATAATAAACTGTTTCGGAGCGCAAAATGCAGCGGAAATAAATAAAAATAAGAATACGTAAATTTCGTAAGTCAACTGGGTTTCTTTCATCTGCACAAAAAGTCTGGACTTAGACGCCCAAATAATTAAAGGGCAACATTTGCAAAAAGTAAATGACTGAACAACAGACATAATATAGAGGGTCACCAGGTGACACGAAAGCAAAATAGTCAATAACAATGAGAAATAAGGAAATATGAACGCGAGACGATATAAGAAACATAAGAACGTGAGACGATATAAGAAATAAAACAGTAAGTGATTGAAAATAATTGAAAAATATGTATCCTTGGTACACAATTACAGCATGTTAGTCCTCATTTTAAAGGACTTGAAAAATATTTCGATTGATACCAACAATGTACTTCATCGAGATGGGGTAAATCACTCTAAAGGGGTTCATAGCGTCACGCACACAAAATTATATAGCGACTATTTTCCCTACAGTGTTTGGAACTGTTAATCATTGCTATCATTGAGCCATAAATAGCCTCTTTTATGCATAATTAGGCCAAATGTTGTTCTATGCTGTCATGATAAGAAAATAAGAGAAATTTGAATTTATTTTGAAACTATCGCTCGAATTTCATAAATTTCTATCTAGTTCCAGAATTTACGTTAATAGTAATAATAATAATAATAACAAGATATATATATATATATATATATATATATATATTGAAAAAATTAAAAGATAAAAAGTGAATAAACATTGAAAAAATGAAGGATGGCTTAGCAAAAAGCTTACTTTATGGCGGTAAGGGGTTGTGACCTTACTCCCCAGTTCAACGAGCTCGTCATAAACGCCGCGGCTTTTCACTCCTGGTCGCCAGCTTTGGCTCAAGCCAACCTCCGGAGTGACAATAAAAATTATCACGAGACCAGGTACTAGAATAGAAACGAGGACGAGAGCAATAACACAACAGAATAGCCAACAGAACTGCTGACTCAAGTGAAAGGTATATAGCAACGTATGAGTGAGCTGCGGTCCTTTGATCGCTGTGCGGTCCTGTCATATGAATGATTCGAAATTTTATTCTCTAATTGAACACAAAAAAGATTTGAGCCTTACACCATATGCCAAATTGGTTCTGTATAAATTATCAATATTTTTAAGCATAAAAGATATTGGATATTTTTGAAAATATGCTTGCTTTAAAAATTCTTGATCAAAATTAATACGTAAATGCTCTTCTTTAATAGTTCTTTTTATTCTGACCAAACCTCCCAAGAATACATTGCGAAACACATTCAAGTGTATGTTGGAGTGCCAATGTATTATTCCATTAATGGGTAATTTAAATTGTTTTCTTTTGTCATAGATGGTAAATAGGATCGGGATTTGGCAAAAGTTGATATTCAAATCCAAAAATTCAACCTCGTTGTTATTTTTAACAGGATTTTCTTTCAATATGAGGTTGGGTGGGTAAAAAACAAAGTTCATGTTGTAGTTCTCATTCTCATACCCAATAATTACGTCATCCAAATAACGCAGGTATATGATTTCGTTATTAATATGAGACAATGATTTCGTTATTAATATACACAAATCTAATATATAACCTCTCCTCCACGATTCAATGGGCTTTAATATATTCCGTGGGTTATTTCTCGTGCCGCTGGCGTGTTGAAGTTGGCCTTCCGTGTGTTGAAATATCGCGTACCGAAGGGATGTGAGTACTTTTGTTTTAATACGACGATAGAGGTATTGGCTCCTTGTGAACTCTCCTGCTTTTCATGTCTATTTCTCAGCTTGGTATATTCATATATGTTTGACGTTTTATGTGTTCGTATGTCATGTCTAAATGTTGTATTTTGAGTCTTTCTTGTAATTCTTGTGTGACAAAAAACAAAAAATCTTACAAACATAAAATAATGTTTTAAAAAAAAATAAAACTAAAAAATATAAGGTATTGTTAAAAAGTATATCACCTCTATATCTATGGTCGTTTCTAATACATTTTCCGACTTTGAATGAGTATTATGAAAACATTGTGAAAACACTTTCTTACTACTGATTGTCCAGTGGTAATTTTTGAGTATGGTGACTTTATGCTATTAACTCTATATAGGAGTATAAACTATAATATTTATATGATGATACACTTTATATTGAAATAGCGACTGGCAACATTTGAGTTATATTCTTATAATCTTAAATTGCCCGGTATTACGGTAACAGGTATCCGTAAGATCGATAAAATGCTACCTGCCAAAAATTCAATCAGAAATTATTTTCGACCTGTAGCAGAGAGTGATATACAACTAAAAAGTGTAAAATCTGTTGATCTTTGTACATATCATGATATACCAGCTGAACTACAAGGAAATGAAGAAGTTTTAACTCCTGTTTGTGATTCAATGTACAGAAGTAATTTTCGTTACATGAAGACATTTAAATTTCAAAAATGTAAATCCAAACGATGTATGCTCTGCCCTAGTGCAGATCCAAACATCATAGGTCAATCTACTAAATATAGACTATTCTGCAAAACATTCCAATGCATATATTTAATAAAATGCAATTCTTGTGAGAAGTCCTACATCGAACAAACTAAAAATCCCTTAAATATCCGTATAAACCTGCATCGTAATCATATTAAGAAAAACCACAGCAACAATTAAGAATGCCAATTACTTTATACTCATTTTCAGGAGAACTCTTTCAATAACATAACAGTCTCAATAATCGACTTTGTGATTAAAACTCAACATCGTTTATGGTGGGAAAACATCCACATTCTTCAAAGAAACACCATATACCCTTATGGTCTTAACTCCGTTTTGTTTAATAAGCTTTATAACAATGATTATTATCATTCTCTGCAAAACTTCAGTATTAATTATAGCTCATTTAAAATACGCAAGAGATGGTTTAGGAGTAAAAACAAGAAAAGGCAAAATATGGATTTCTGCATCAAGTCTTTTCGGAGTTTTATACAGGAAGTATATGGATATGAAACACATAGACCTGATTTTATCCGTACGTATATTCTGTCTATACGCAAAAAATTCATGCTCAACATTTGGACAATTTGGTTTAAACAATTAACAATCTGGAAAACGAAAGAATCAACTATATTTCAAAAACTGAATTTAGCTATTACTAGCGATTGGCTAAAAAAACGATCTCAATTCCTAAATATCAAATTGCAGAATGAAGAAGAGGATATAGTTACTCATTCAACTTATTTACACCTCCTTTTCCTGAACAAAACTTTTAATCTTATTCCATTTCGAAATATTTTGAAAGAACATCAAAATATCCTCCCAATAAGTAACTTGAAAATAAGAACTTCTTATCGATATGCCATTCCTTTAGGAAGAAAAGTATTTAACTATAATTTTTTAAGTCAGAATCTACATTAAGATAATTTAACAGAATGCAAATGCAAAAACAATCCTTATTCCGATCCCATACTGGGTCATATAGTAACAGGTGATTGTAATGTCCTGGATGATACCAATTTAATTCAAGCTTTCAAACTTGGTACTAAATATAGAAATCCTTACCATGGAGATCCTTTTGAAGCTTTTCGAGAAGACATTGACAAATTCATTTATAAACAATCCATCCGATTCAGTTTGCCTGATATCGCATTCCATCAATGGCGATCTATGATGTGTAGGGACTTCAAGTATTATTATAAAAAACTTTACCAACCTCCTGATCAATGTAAATTAAACTTCCAACTTCTGAAGAACATTCAAGAACAATTTATAATTTCTTATACTGTAAAAGCCTCAAGCAACTACGCATTTACTTGCAGGCTCTTTTACATTAACATCTTGAAAGAAAAATATGAGAATGTTGTACTTTATAGTAAAATTAACCTTTCCCTTAAGGAAATTTCAAATAAAATTAAAGCCTTATATCTATTAACTGGCATCAAATACACAGGAATAATAAAGTACCCCTATCTGATCAATATTCCGAAACTACATAAAAGTCCTATTGGTTTCCGACCGGTTACTGTTGGATGCAATACTTATCTCACGAAAGCCAATACCATGTTAATAAAGCTTTTACAACCTATTTTGCTGAAAATTAATAACCAAGGAAGTTATATAATAAAAAATAGCCTACAAGTGATAAATACATTAAAAGATCATAAACATCCTTTATACTTAAGGACTTATGACTTCCAAGAACTTTTTAATACTATAGATCTGGAAGACTTGACAAATATACTTTACCGCTTATATGAAGAATATGAATTAAAAAGAAGTCTAGAATTCAATAAATCCAAGTCTATAATTAAAATAGTTATCAAAGAAAATTATCTTTACAACGGAATCTTTGCTTATCAACAAATTAAGGGCATCCCCATGGGGGGGGATGTTCTTCCATATTAGCCGATATCTATCTTAGTTTTTATGAAAGAAGGTCTCATATTAATAACGAAATCATATACCTGCGTTATGTGGATGACGTAATTATTGGGTATGAGAATGAGAACTACAACATGAACTTTGATTTTTACCCACCCAACCTCATATTGAAAGAAAATCCTGTTAAAAATAACAACGAGGTTGAATTTTTGGATTTGAATATCAACTTTTGTCAAATCCCGATCCTATTTACCATCTATGACAAAAGAAAACAATTTAAAATACCCATTAATGGAATAATACATTGGCACTCCAACATACACTTGAATGTGTTTCGCAATGTATTCTTGGGAGGTTTGGTCAGAATAAAAAGAACTATTAAAGAAGAGCATTTACGTATTAATTTTGATCAAGAATTTTTAAAGCAAGCATATTTTCAAAAATATCCAATATCTTTTATGCTTAAAAATATTGATAATTTATACAGAACCAATTTGGCATATGGTGTAAGGCTCAAATCTTTTTTGTGTTCAATTAGAGAATAAAATTTCGAATCATTCATATGACAGGACCGCACAGCGATCAAAGGACCGCAGCTCACTCATACGTTGCTATATACCTTTCACTTGAGTCAGCAGTTCTGTTGGCTATTCTGTTGTGTTATTGCTCTCGTCCTCGCTTCTATTCTAGTACCTGGTCTCGTGATAATTTTTATTGTCACTCCGGAGGTTGGCTTGAGCCAAAGCTGGCGACCAGGAGTGAAAAGCCGCGGCGTTTATGACGAGCTCGTTGAACTGGGGAGTAAGGTCACAACCCCTTACCGCCATAAAGTAAGCTTTTTGCTAAGCCATCCTTCATTTTTTCAATGTTTATTCACTTTTTATCTTTTAATTTTTTCAATATATGGTGTATGGTACCTCTTGCTACTTTGCGCAAACATTACTATAACACATTTATTTCTGATAATTCAATTTCTTTATATTTATATGTTATATATATATATATATATATATATATATATATATATATATATATATATGTTCATATATATATATAAATATATATATATTCATATATATATATATATATATATATTCCAACTCACTCTCTCTCTCCCTCTATATATATATATATATATATATATATAAATATAAAATTGTAAATCCAATGTTAGAATGTAAGTAGTAACTCATAATACACTATTCCAAAATTTTTCTACAAAATACAAAGAAATAAAGGAAATAAAAACTTAAAGAGGCAATTATAAAGCGTAATGCAGGTCATAAAGACAAAGACAATCAACAAATTTCAAAGGTGAGGAATAAAAATAGGAAAATTAGAAGAAACAAGCAAAAAAGCATGCACGTGGAAGAGCTTTAGGCTTAAGTTAAGTTCATTTTGAAAAAATTCTTGTCAAGTTCATATATCCCTTCGAAATGAACACAAAAATGCTTTTTTCTGAAACACAAGATATATTTTATCTATAAACTTGTGTTATATGGACGACAAGCATATAGATTGGAAAAATAAAGGAAACATAAATACCTTAAAATACACTTCATTAGTACAACCATGACAAGCAAAATATGACTAAACCAATGTTGCCATACATACATATATATATATATATATATATATATATATATATATATATATATACAGAGTGAGCCGGAATTGTTTTTATAAAAGCAGAGGGGTGATAGCACCCCACCAGACGAAAAATAATTACCGTGGAACATAGGGTACCATTGCAGTCAGAGAGGCTGAAAAGAGTAATATTAGAATACGGACCTGCACGTACAACACACACACACACACATATACACATATATATATATATATATATATTCGTATATATATATATATATATATTTATATATTTATACATATATATATATATATATATATATATATATATATATATAAATATATATATATATATATATATATATATATATATATATATATATATATATATATATATATATATATATATATATATATATATATATATATATATATATATATATATATATATATATATATATATATATATATATATATATCTGTGTGTGTGTGTGTGTGTACACTTTTAACTTCTACAGTGTTTCATTTTGAAAAAATATATTTGAAATTTTGTTGCTCTATATGCTATAAAATGCAATAGGTTTTGTGTATTTTATAGCTTTTGTTATGGAATAAAATTTGAAATGCACTACTAAACTTTAACTAGTGGTATGGCGTATTTCGATTCAAAGATAGTCAGATATATTTTTTAAAACGGATGTTTGGTTTTCAGCCATGATCAACATTTTTGATTCACTGCATATGTATCCTGCTTAAATGGCTAGAACTTCTACATGAGAGATCTGGAAAATTCGATATTCGAAGCTCAACATGTTTAGATGTAGGGATTTTACAAATGAGTGGATATTTTTACTGATAACGCTAAAAAATAAATAGTAGTGGCAATTATTTAATTACGTATTGTTATTTGTAAAACGGCTAGCTATTTAGTTAATTTTGAGATTTATAGCATGCACACTGTGTGATAAAACTGATGGTGAACTGAACGTGTTTAAACACTTTATGTTTTGCCTTCATTTATTTTTTAAAATGTTTCAATTTCTAAGAAGATAACATATTGTTGTCTTAATCTACACAATATTGAAATTAGAAATTTCTATTTATATTCAGGGAAAAGTTATATGCAAATGAAATGCTATGCAATATATTATTAACAAAACATTAAAATGAAAACCATGTATCAATTTGTTGTAGATAAATTGCATTCTTCTGCATAGTGCGCCTTTACATGATAAAATGAAGTTCGATATAAACAGATATATGTTTTAAATGACCAATAAAATTATTTTATTTATTTTTAGATGTCTAGTCATGATAATAAATGTAATCTTGTATTCTACTGTTTTCAAGTTCTTATTGTATTTTAAATGTACAATGATTTTAAATTCCATAACATTGAGAAGAAATAATGATTGAGAGAAGAAAACGATAAAATATATCTCCAAAAATACTAAACTAAATTACGTTTCGGGTTTATAAATAATTGCTTTTTAATCTGTTATACAATTGTGAGTTGTATTGCTTTTAACTTGTAAGTGAATTCACATTATACAAAGAAAAGCATATGAGTACTTCTTACGTATTAACTTAATGTCCTTAGTACTTAATACATTCCATTCATAAAAGAAGTCTATCGTTTTCTTAATGACTGAAAAAAAATAAAGAAATATAAAATAAAATGAAATAAAATAATGGTTTTTGGAATTTTAATTTCCAATTATATGCTTGCGCTGTTGTTAAGGCAGAAAATAATTTATCTTACGAATGGAAAGTATTAAAAATGAGAAAACGAAAACCGGTTAATAAAACCATTGCAATTCATTTTGGTAGCCGGCATTCAAATGGAAGAGTGTATTAAAGTTGGAAATCTATTATGAGGGACTACGAAATATCTAATTTTTTATTTAGTTCTGGTTGGTGATCGCAATAAATTGTTTTTGGTATTTTAATTTTAAAATCCAAATATGTTTATAATTTGACAGAATTACATCAATGTAAAATAAAAATCGAAATAGAAGAATAGCTGACATGACCTGAAAAAAAAAATTCTCACAGTTTACTGATCGCAATTTTGCTATATAGATAATGATTATTGTGTGCATAATTCTCATGACAAGAATAAATACTTTTTGGACACATACTAACAAGAATAAATATTTGATATAAATAAATTAAATTGATTATAAAAACAAATTTTACTGTAAGAAAATATGCATAACTTTTTGAAAGTCCATATGCAATGATTTATGAAATAAAGTACATGATTACACATTCTCGGATTCCGTCATATGTAGAAGGAAATATAGTCATAGCATTTGCTCAATAGATTAACCATTGATTATTCCAAATTATACTTTGAAGTTCAATTTCCAGCTGAGAAAAGTTTTCTTTACAATGGTGCCCTAGCAAATTAAACTTGCAATATAGAGGCAGTTGATGATTATGGGAATTGAAAGATTCCATGGCCAAGGTTAAGCTATATGAAAATACAAATATTTGAATTTATAAGAAGGAAATATATATAATAATTCAATATATACAGCTTTGTGAATCCCAAGATTCGAGGTAACAACCTAAGTCATACTAATCTGTTGACAGTATTGTATATGAGATTTTTTTATACATTTGCTGAACGCTCATTCATTCGTTTGTGCCACATTACTGTATTTGCTCGTGTGACTGACTGCTCTATCCATAGTTATCCTGGTGAAGGATATTTTTTGTGCCTCTGAAACTGGTTTGCACCTTTAATTATTACTTCCTTATATACATAGTATAATGTATAAGGAAATAATTGTTACGGGGTCAAAATTTCGAATTCGTGTTTCCGACGGGAAAGCACATCTCAAACATCCCTGAACACGAATCAGACAATTTTGAGGTGATGTGTATGTGTGTGTGTTCATTGTGACGATATCTGACGAACGAATGGAGCGATTCGAACGGAATTTGGTACAACAATTACAATTCGTGAATGCTGGAAGTCTACTGATTTCAAACGAAATCGCTCTTTTCTCCGTTTGCCTGTAAAACTTCGTGATGTATTTCGCGAACTTGTCGATATCACTAGCATGTATCACCCCCTTGGCGATATTTCGAACCAGATTGACAAAAATTTCATCAAATTTACAAACATGTCTCTAAATTAATGAATATGACGCCTAATGATGAATCAATTATTAAAACATTTTAATATATGGACTATATCGCTTATTGACGATGCTATCTATATTGTTAATTATTTATTTAGAGTTGTGCGAAATATAAGTCAATCGGAGATTTTGAAGTAGTTTTACATGCTGTAATCCGAAAAATAGCCATATGTACAATTAAACATTAAAAACATTATCTTATACATCACATTATCTTATACAAAAGGTGTAAATTTATCGCATTATAATAGCATGTTACACATTATCGCACACATTTATCGCATTATAGCATGCACACATTATATTACTTTCCTTATATACATAATGTATAAGGAAAATATTGTGACGGGGTCGAAAATTTGAATTCGAGTTTTTGACGGAAGAGTACGTTTCAAGCATCCACGATCACGAATCAAACATTTTTGAGGTGATGGCTGTGTGTGTGTGTGTGTGTGCGTGCATGTGTGTGTGTCAGTGAGACTGTGGAGACGATAACTGACGAACAAATGGATCTATTCGAACGAAATTTTGTACAAAAATCACAATTTGTAAATACTGGAAGCCTATTGTTTTTAAAAGTAATCGAATGTTCAGAACCCCTCTAAATTGTTGAATGACATTTTGAAAAAATCTTCATTTGAAAAAATCAAAACATTTAATAAAGTTACGCAAATAGACATTTCTAATGTAATTTTTCCTTAGAAAACGATTGACATGAACTTTAGAACGCTAGCATGAACCGTTCTCGAGATATTGCACATTTTTTAAATAAATTTATCAAAAAGTCCCATAAATTCATTCGTTTCTTGTAGCCCATATTTACTTTACTATACCTATACACCTCAGTCGTAACTAAATTTAGCTGTATTCGACAGTTATGTGAGTGTATATGGGTTTTACTGTGCACACTGTATATATTTATACACTACATAGTTTCAATGTATTACGTTCATATTTTATAAATTAACAGAATTTCCTAACGGCACACGTTTCTGATTGGGATCTCTAATCATAATAGATCTTGTATAATCCGGTTAATCTTTCACTTTAGTGAAGTAGGCGCACTTTCTCCCAGTTTGACACTGTGTATAACTGTGTGCTTTTATTAGTATGTTTACATCGCAATCCTTGTAAGAAACGAACTTTGCAGTGATAATCAGGTAATTCAAATGGCAGAGTTTTACATGTGTTTTTGTATCTATGGTAACAAAGAAAAGAGAACCCCACACATGATACTCGAGTCACATATAACATTTGTCAAACAAATAAGTCGTTACGTTATTTAAACAAATGTTATTTATTAATTCATGTGTATCTCATTGTATTTCCAAAACTGATAGCTTTTAGAAGCAGAGTATCTCGTTACGTAATCTCTACATCAAATAATGACAGGTTTCTTGACTTGTAGTGGCGTAAATGAATTAAAAACGCAGTTTTCCTTATGCGGTTTGAAGTTCGACTTATACCTCATTGCATTTCGTATTTTTGACATAAAAGCTTGACTGTCTATAGATTTTGAGAGTTTAAAACGTATTATAAAATTAGGAAAATATTACAAGATATTTATATATTAACTTGGTTTTGAAAATAAATTGTGCTTTAGAGTGAGATTTTGAACAAACAAATGTGTTTCGAGTTATGTGGAGCAGTCAGTTTTTATAAAAAATATTCAAAAATTCATAAAAATTAGTCGCCCGTCACCAGAGTCATATAACTAGTATAACTAGAATAAGTTACATTGTGTATACATAAGATACATAATGTTTATTACGCCATTTTTCAAAACTAAATACCCTGTTGCAAACGGGAAGTAATATTTGCTGTTCATCGGCATTCCTTCTTGGGGCTCTAAGGAACAGATCTGGCACCTGAATAACAACAAAAATGTCAAACTGAGAAACAAAGAATAGGCCCGTAGTCAGGTTTTTACAGATACCTGCAAAAGTTCAATTATTTAAAATTTATTTTATAGCCTGCCTTTTCCGTAATTAACAGCAGGGATTCAATTATCCATTAGCAGCTCTGTCGTTCCTTGAAAAATATAATGAATGAATTCATTGAATCCCTGTTTTAATCCCCGGGAACCCTCGGGTACATTTCTCGTTCTGCAATGTGTACAATCCAACATTCTAAATGTACTCCCATAGCTGTTAATCTGCAACGTTTCATCTTCTTACAATTTAAACAAAAACACGTATCTAGTTTTTCAGAAAATAATAAATTTCGAGCCTTACATTTCTTCAATAAATAAAGAACGGTTTTCATTTTACAACAAGACATAGTTGGAGAAGCTTACCCTATGCGATATGCATTAGTCCTCCTTCTCTGTAATCCAATATGCATGTCTCAGTGTTACCAGATATTTGCATACTTAATGGTATTTTGATGGCATGCAGAAGAAACCATAAAGATGTTTACACCACATATACGCTCAGGCTTTTGTTTCTACTTTATGTTATTTAACGTCAGCAGAATTTTCATCTCATAAAAAAGCATACGAAGAACATATTAATGCTTTTATAAATTTTAGAAGAAATAATGGTACAAGATTCCAGTCCGTACTTAAAATTGGTTTTATTTTATTTTTTGTGGATGAAAAAACGCGACAGACCTAATTTTAGTAATATAACTTGCCATTAAATTCTATAGATATCTCCCTACAAGTCGCACAAATAGTTCATGCTTTGCGCTAATGTGTCAATCGTATTTTTAGGGAACAAAAACCTATAATATTATAGTACACTTAGTTAGAATCATAAAAATTGCAGCAGTGTATATATAAAACCGTACATAAGAAATATATCAAACATTTTTCATTGTTCATATGCACGATAACTTTCAAATAAAATTAAAGATGACATCATTTTTCCAAAATTAAACACACACAAACACATATGCGTGTGTTGAACACATGTGTCACACACACTACGTGTCAGTTAAAATGAGACACCAAAAAGGAGTGAGCACAAAAATATGCAAATAGCAGGGTAGACGCAGCTCAGCGTGTTATCTAAATGATGCAAAATGCGCAGTTGTCCCGATCACGTTTACAATAGGGCATGATTCGAAATTTTTACCACGGCTATATCTATTTGTCTTTCACATTATATGTCGAATATTAATGTTCAGCTATGTAAGATATCTGCATATTTAGTGGCACTTTGATGATATGCAGATAAAAACTTTATGGTTGTAAATACCATTTTTTTTGTGGTTTTGGATTTTATGCCGGCGGAATTCTATTCTTCATAAGAAAAATATGTATGAGAAAACATCTGTATAAACTTTAATTCTGTAGAAAATATTTTATGATTTATCGTCTATGCCTTATTCCTTGTATATATTAATTTAAATACCTAAACATATATTCATGTTTCTAGCGGTAGAAGGATAGCAAACATCCAAGTTTTTTGGCCCAATAAATAACTACACAGAACGTATAATATAATATATTTTTCATTAAGATATGCCTGGAAAATGTTGATTTTTACAGGGATTCGAAAGTGAAATAAATTACAAGGAATAAATGAAGTATCATTTATGTGTTTGCAAATGGTGTGTCCACTTCATTAGAAGCATTTTTTCTCCATGATTTCTTCTTTCGTTATTGCTTACCTTCTTATTCGGTAAGCTTCTTTAGAAACTAAATAAAATGTAAAATTAAGGACATAACGTCTTTAGACGAAAAGTCATTTATTAAAACATCCTAAAAGACGTACAGAGTATTTAAAATTGTCAGATCGCTTTCCAGCGTTAATACCCTCTTCATCAGTGGCTACATGAAAAGTAAAAATGGAATGTTCATATATACGGTGAGTCGTAATTGGCGCTGTATCTTTTTGGAACACGTGCTGCCCAGTTTATTGCAGGCTGTTCCGCTCCCCATCCAGAGCGACATGTGGTTTATGCACGATGGAGCCCTGGCACACTTTTCCATCACGGTCCGGAACTTCTTGAATACCACATATCCCGCACGCTGGATCGGACGTGGCGGACATATGGCGTGGCCTCCTCGCTCACCAGACCTCAACCCACTGGACCTTTTCTTCTGGGATCACATGGAATCTTTAGTGTACGAGACGCCTGTGGACTCGGCGGAAGATCTCATCGCGCGCATCGTTAATGCCGCAGACCACATTAACACAACACCCGGAGTCTTCGAGAGGGTGCGTCAGTCATTCCTTCGCCGGTGTGAACGGTGCAACGACACGCGTGGTCGCCACTTTGAGCACTTGCTGTGAGTTTGTCGCTGCACAATAAATCTGTTTGTGCAACGTTTGATATCGTTCATTCGCTTTCCCAACACTGGTGTACGTGCAGGTTCGTATTCTAATTTTACTCCTTTCTGCCTCTCTGAGTGCAATGCGACCCTATGTTCAATGGTAATTATCGCTCGTCTGGTGGGGTACTATCACCTCTCTGCTTTTGTAAAAACAATTCCGACTCACCCTGTATAGACCAGTTATGCAGTACTCATCCTAAGATTTTCCGTCCTTTTATTCAATTCCTTCATGAATTTGGTTTCAAACCTGCTCATTTTAACGTTATCACTTTATTTAATCGTAGTCGTTCTTATAAACTTGGGGATATTGATGACTTCAAAAGCTTTGCCGGGGTGCATGTAGTTCCCCTGTTGTCTCCAGATTGTGACTATAAATTTTACATTGGTAGTACAAAACGCAATGTTGGCATTCGTTTAGCGGAACACGCTCGCGATATCAAATGTGGCAAACAATCTACGGCTCTCGCTCAATATGTGATTAATGATAAATTCCTCCCCTTTTTTGAAAAAAACTTTCCTTTTAATTTGTTATAATAACCCCCGTAATATTCACCTTTATGAATCTCTTTTTATTTATATTTACCGCGAGTCGATTTTTAATTTTGATCCCGTTCATATTTTAAGTTATGCTTGGCGACTCAATCTCGAATTTATGCAATTTAAATATCTTCATAGTTATTTATGACGTCATTCTCATGAAAATTGGTCTTGACTGTTCTTTCGAAATTGCGCATTTAATGTAATAAAATGTTATATATTTATGATAGTACTTCTTGTAATATTCTTACAATTTGAATTCCGTGCTTCTCCTGTGATAGAATAATATATTAGTGACAGTACTTTTCTTGTAATATTCTTATAATTTGAATCCGTTTAAAGTATATATTTTTTGTATTTTCCGTGTATGTTTCTTGGATTAATTTTGTATTAATTGACAGTCGGTTCATTCACTAATTTTATAATTTTATGCAAGTTCGCTGTGTAACTGGCCTATATATGCACATTCCATCTTTACTTTACATGTAGCCACTGATGAAGAGCGTATTAAGGCTGGAAAGCGCTCTGGCAATTTTAAATACTTTGTACGTCTTTTAGGACGTTTTAATAAATGACTTTTCGTCTAACGACGTTATGTTCTTATTTTTTAAATTTATTTAGTTGAATTCAGACGTGATACCAATTTTTGATTCTTTAGAAAATTTGTAATTTCCAAACTAAAAATTGTACCAGATAATGTCAATTTTTATATTACTCTAATGGGGGTGCTGTTATGTGCTGTAAAAATGGTGGACTGTAAAGCACCATTTCCCCCATCGGAAAAATCAAATATCTGTCTATCTTAAAACATTTTTTTTAATATTTTACTATATACTAAGAACTATCACTAAAACACTTTTTGAATTTCTTTAGATCGACATATTACCGGATTCATCTCAGAAAATATACAACCGGACAACTACCAGTTCATTGAAAATGCCAATACAAATTGTGTCCCAAAATAATTTAAATAAAAGTTAGTAGATTTTACACCCTATTTCTGCATTTATTCAGTTACTTTATTTCTAGATTAATTATCTTTATAAGAATATTTAGAATCATTAGAAATCATTTGTGTGATTAAACATCTTTATGACCTCAAATTCGTTTAAGAAAATTTGCTGTGGCATGTGTAGTTATTTACTAAGAGCAAAGATTTATAAAAAACATCTTTATCAAAAAGTATAATGATTGTATGTCCATAAAGTAATTATCCATGATATTTAATCCTCTTTATAACTTAGGTATTAATTAATTATTTTTCCATAATTCCAGTATGTTTTCTATAAGAATATTGGTTTCCAATAGGGAACAGAAGTAATGCTTAAATGGATATAGCAAGTTTATATTTATCCCTTTTTACTTTCTCTATATACGTACCATAGGTAAAGTATTGTAATGAAGTCGAAAATTCGAATTCGGGTTTTTGTTGACAGAGCATGTTTTAAGCAATCCTGATCTCGAAACAAACGTTTTTTTATGCCTGTGTGTGTGTGTGTGTGTGTGTGCGTGTCTACGTATATTGGTGTGTTTGTGCACGATTATTAGAGTGTATATTAACAAATGAAGCAGTAAAGCTCTGACTAATGTGCATCCATAAAGCATTTAATTATTAAGAACCACCTGTAAATTATTTAACTTATCTGATTATATAGGTCCGACATCCGTAATGCAAACATATTTCTTTCTCTAAGATGTTGTAAAAAGTACAACAAACTTCTGTTTCTCTGAGTGTAGTTATATCGGATTTTGACTATTTTTTTTTTAATATATTTTTTCTCTTACAAGATATTTTCATAAAAAACGTTGACATTAATATTCATAGTGAAGGCAGATTTTATTGCATCATTAACGTGATTTCATCCTTATAAATTTAACGGTCCTTAAAAACAAATTCATGTTTTTAATTTTAATAAGAAATTGTAATCAACTTTGTAAAGTTTATTGAAGTATATTTTACTGATTTTTCCTGGAGGTTAATATTTTGTTTCCGTGAAAGTTCTCTTTGAAGTATAAATATTAGAATTGTTTCACAGTTTAGAAATCTAAAATGACACTATTGAAGCAGCAAAAATAATGTACCTCCATAGAGCATTGAATAATTAAGAACTACGTGTAAGTGATTTAATTTCTCTTCTTATATAAGTCCGTAATCTGTATTGCATACTATTAGAAGTCGAAATTTAATTGAGTGTTAATTTTAATTAATCTTTAAATATTCTATTATATATCCACGTTTAATTAATCTTTAAATATAGGGGAAGACAATGTTCGTCGAACAATCTCGCTTAATTTTAGAGCTAGAGAAATAGTCATTTTTAAAGTTACAGAGCGTTGCCAAATTATTACAACCTATACAGGCGCCAAATTAGGCTGATTAATCTGCAGACAATTGTCTACAAATGTATCTCTAAAAGCACATGATTCTTTAAATCGACTTTTCAGTAAATGTCATCGTAATCGAATCCAGATCAATAAATAAACTAATCTGAAATGAAAATAACATTCCATCTGAAGTATTGAATCCTTATTCTATGTGTTTATCATTTCATAGTTAATTGAAACCTGATCAATTAAATTCATTTCGTTTGAAACAGTTGTTTTTTTATCGACGAAACAAAATGTCTGGCATTTAGTCCAAAACCCTTGCTTTATGTATGTTATCGAATGTTACATACTCCTACCGCCACGAGAAAGTCCCTGAACAGGGTTGCCGCAAGTAGACGAGTCGAAGAAAGGAGGGAGAAAGGTTTAAAATCGACTGCAACATTTGGCAAATCAAGCGCACTTCGTTAAGCGAAGAATCCGTTTCGTTTATCATGATGTACTAAAAGAAAATAGTAGATGTTTTTTATCCGACAGTTAAACAAAATTTTCGTATTAAATGACATTAAATTATAAATTAACTTAAAAATTTCTCGTCATTTAAAGTCATTAAATAATTTGTTATTATAGGCGACAGCGGTTACGGAAAGGCGTCAATCTATTAGAACAAAGTAGTTTTAGATATTTTCTTTTAGGTTCGGGCGATTTTGGGAGAGAAAAGCTTACACTTTAAAACTAGAATTTATATCATTTTGTTTAAAACTAAATTTCAAATTAAATGAAAATTATTACAGTTTTCAATCAGCAAGTTACACAATTATTAGCCAGCAAAAAGGAAAAAATAAATGATAAATAAGCAAAATTATGACTTTAAAATATTCATTCTTTTCATATTTTGTCCGAATCTATGTCCGAATCACTTGAAATGTTTTTACATGAAGAGTCTGAATCGCTATCCGACAGATTTATCACTAATTTCTTCACAATATCTTCTATCAGTCCATCTTTCTTTCAATAAATATTATCTATTTTTTCAATGTGTTTGTTTTTTCCATTCATTTTGTGTTACTTTTAAAATAGCTTCTTAAGCAATAATTGTAAATTGTTCAAATAGATAAAATACTCATCCCAGTGTCATTAAGTGATTTCCCCCTCACGTTTTATCTTTTTAACTAATGACGCTGAAACCTCTGTCGCTTCCGCAGTTCTCTTCATTGCATTTGAAATTGGTATTTTTAGAGAATTTGCGGTTCTTCCTCTTCAAAAAATGCCGTAACATTGTGGACTATTGCACATGCTTGCGAATGCAAAGTCTTTCCACTTTTAAATGTAGTCATTTTTCAACTAGACAAAATCCACAAAGTGTGCAACACAATACAAGTTACTTCACAGCTTTAAAAATCACAAAATGCGAGCGTCTAGCATTGACCCTAGTACAAAGCGAAATGCGACTTTCGTCGGTTTTATCTGCGCCAAATCCAAAAAAGCGCTTTCCGTCACACCTAAAATGCAGTGGAATAACCTGTTTCCATAGCGACCGCCACCATAACGTCTGCTGTCTGGGGACTTTCTCGTGGCGGTAGGACAGTACGCATGTCGTCTGAAGGTAATAAAACTGACTTTGAAATTGTCACATTTTTGTGGTATTTTCATATTTAAATGTTCATTATTTTTAGACTAATTCGAATTATAAAAAAAATCTATTCAAGGTATATTTTCTAGCATATAGTACAGATCTGTGCATCTGTACAGAATTTAGCCACAGTCCCAAGCTTTGATTTTCCGCTACAGACGGCACATACAGAAAGACATACAGATGGACATATTTTGTATCATACTGGGTAACCACAGTAGAGTGATCAAAGAGAGAAAAATCAATATTTTGCTCAGTACTTAATCAACCCAGATAAGGAAAAATTATTTTAAATTTGTAGGAAACGTGATAAAATAAACACAAACCTTCTACAAATTCAATAAGCAGGTATCATATGCTATTTTTATAAAGATTTTCCTGTGGTATGTGAGTTACTTTACTTCGTTTTACGGAATTTTTTCTGGTATATTCTACAGATATTATGAGTGCTCGTAAAGCTCAGTTTATAAACGAACTGGGAATTTTATGTTTATGACTACGCTAATGAAGTGTTACAATTTAAATCCCTAATGGCGCATAAAATATGACTTTATTTGAGCAATCCATTTTTATCACCATATAAAAACTCGCCTTGCGACTATACTCGATATCAGTTATGTAGTAGCGGAAGTCCGAGTAATTTGGATCCCTAAAAAAGTTTAACCAATAAATTTAAAATTATCAAACTGTTGAATTTTATAAAGATTATTACATCGCTGCTTTGTATGCGAATCATTTATTAAAATATACATTGTTATTAGTGCCATTTAATTTGGTTTGCTCGTTCGCGTAATTTGGTCCGGTACTGAAACAGAAGCATTATCATCTCGATAACAAAACTGGAGAGAAATAAATCAGAAACATAAATTATTTTAAATTATAATATGTTAGAATACAATTTAAATGGCACTTCGAAAAAATAAAAAATATATACTAAAAGTAACGTCCTGTATAATATGAAAGCCAGCCACAGCTGCTAACAAAAATTTTAAAACAACATCTTTAATCTAAAAAAGCTGCTAACAAAATCTTTAAAAATATCACTGTCAAAGATGGCGCTGGAGCTAAGACACCAAATTTTTTGCAATTTTGCATGGCTTTTTGAAGAACTGTGCTGTGTGTCACTTCCTATTTTGGTTACGATCGCATTAAAACATCAATAAATTCGAAGTGAAAATTCAATTTTTATATATTCAAAATTTAATAATTGTTGAAGCTGATGTTGCCATTCCAAAAGAATCACTTAAATATTACTCTATTTGAAATGCCAACAGCGTTTTTAATAGTATTTAGATTTTAAATTTCTTATTTTTGTAAATAAGTAACGGAAAGTCACATATTTGCACGCAGCGGCGGCGGAAAAGGCTACGAATAAGGGAATGAGGGTCGGATCACCAATTTCGGTATTACTTACGCTTAGCTCGTGCGATAACGGAACCAACGTAGCCTGCTGCTTAGTTGGTTTCTTACCGACAGCGAAAAGTGGGGCAGTGTCCCGAGCTGAGGGCTAGCTTAAAAGGTCGATGACGCTGAGGGCTAGCGTAAAAGGGGCCAATTCGTAACCAGTGTATTACGCCTGCAGTAGGTTTGATAACGGAACAGAAGGGGTTTGTGCGCTAGAGTCAGCGTATATCGGCTCCTAAAATTAGAAAAGTTGAATTATGTGCAATTATCCATAGCACCTAAGCTAAAAACATTGTTATATTAACAATTTAAGCATTCATTGCAATGGGCATTTTGCATGTAATTTGCACGTGGAAAATTGCTTTAAAATTAATAAATTGTGAAGACATATGTTTAAATACATATACTTTTTTACATGCTAAAGTTAAAATATTTACAAATCACATATACAATCATTACATAAGTGAGTATATTTTTTTTGTCCAAAATGGTGTCATAAGACAAATGTTGCTAATTGATTGTATTCAGATTGTCCAGAGAGATAAACAGGTGGGATTGCGAAGAATAAAATAGGGAGAGGCGAATTGTAAATCTCACTATTGATTTCGGTACAGTCTGTGCTCTGTGAGAATAAGTATCGCATCTGTTTGCTGCATTGAGTGGGCAATTTTACCCACTCAATCTTTCAGCATGGACGATTTTTTGTCCTTGAATTGGACAAGAGAAAATATTTTCAATCTCACTACACTAAAGTCAGTCAGCAAGTGAAAATGTTCTTGATGAAAAAGTGTTATGGCATCTCGCTGAGGGTTGGCTAGATCATTTGGATGCCTATGGCCCAATCTTGATAACTAGTATCAGATTGGTTTTAGTTATCTCCACCCTAGTCCTTTGAGGTCTAGTCGAGATGAGAAGTTCGGTGTATCGTCTCCTATCGCCTGAAATAAACTTTGCCATAAAGTTTTTGTAGTTTAGATAATGCTACATCATCTCTCCAGTCTGCCAGTCGCCCTAATTTGTCCACCTTTTAAACCCTCTACTAAGTAGCTAAGTTCGAAATGTTAATACTACATGGATGCTTAACTAAAATAAATTATTTTAAATTAGAAATAGAAAATGAAGCGAAAAAAGAAATCCTTAATTGCATCATTCTTCTTAAAAATTTGATTCTGAATTCAAATCACTCATCATCTAAACCGCATCTATAGCGGATTCTAAGAGATATGTGTTTTAAAGGAAAAAATCGCAACAATAATACTATGGCAAAAATTGTTCTGCCAAATATTTTATTACTCATTGTTACTTGAAAATTATCTGTGTTGTGCATTCCGATATACGAAGGAAGATAAGTATATTTGGGCAATTTTGAGATTGATTCCGATAAATTAGTTGCTTGAATTTTGTATCTAAATGATTTACATATCTTCCATTAAGCAGTCAGGTAATAATACATTGTAACATTCCTTTCTGTTAGAAAAATGGAAATTGATTCCTGTGTAACCAACATTTATCTAAAATAATTCAACTGTCTCAGCTTAGGGAATTATTAATATATTTAACCGTAATCCGAGTAAAGAAATATCCCCAATACTTTCTGGAAATAAATATTACATAATCATGGAATCCATGAGTAAGACTCCAACAATTTATTTTCGGCATATCGCCAAATTAGTGAGAAGGACTCAGCCCGCAAGAATATAAGGGTTTCCAGAGCAGCAGCGCGCAAGAGAGAGGAGATTCGAGAGGTGAAAGGCAGGGCGTGTCCAGCGTAGTTGCAATCTTCAAGATTAAACGTATGGATTAAATGTTTAAGTGTTTGTTATATTATTGTGTGCGCTTTCGTCTAAATAAATGTGTTTGTGTGAAGTGCGGGTGTATTAATTCCTGTGGTATGTTATCGAGTGCTTGTTTTGGAATGAAATGAAAGTGTGCGAGGTTTGAAAAGCGGGAAAGAATGACTCATTGTAGAAGGGTTTCGAATGTTTGGTGGCATAGTCGTGGCAGGAATAGTTTATTACGAAAGTAATAATCGTTTCTAGAATGAAAAGCAACATTAAATTAGTATGTATTTGGTAAATAGCAGAGGATACGTCCAGTATTGATTAGTTAATGCACCAGCATTATAGTACGAGTGGATATGATATGTCAATTTTGAGTGTATTTGATAATTGAATACGCCAGTGTTCATTATAAAGCGGTTTTCTGTTAATACTATTATATGATAGCATGATGATGATATGATTCCATGATTTATTGTATTGAATTGAATACATCAGTATTTAGAATAAAATTAGGTTCGTCCAATTTCAGTGTATTACGTAAATTGGTGCACGATTGTCAAGTGAGTATTAACTGTTGGTTCTGTAAGCTAACATATGTGAGTTAAGTAGAGATTGAGAACATTAAAAATGTTACTGGATGTTAGAGTTATTAAATATAGAAAGTATTTTACGATACTTTAGGCCCAACATTAATGAATGTATATATGTTTCAAATGTATTCAGATATCATGCTAGTCATAATTTGAGTTTTGTATTTATGAAAATCAGCTCATTTAGATAAATTTGTTAAGGGTATATCAAGTGCAGAATTGATTTTTGAACAATTATGTTGTTATAATATCATGACATATGGTGACTACAATTTTCATTTCTGTTGTATGATGAAGTCAAATTTAGATTAATGACAATCGAGAATAATATTTTTGAATGGTTGATACACAGTTTGGTTCTTTAACAAAGTGAGCGATAACCTGCAGAATTGTCATAACTTGTTAATGATAGTGTTATACTGGTTATATTAAGTAAATATTTTAAGTAAAAACAATGCGTAGGATTTTATTATTTTTACAACGTAAGTATTTGTTTGTTTTTTGTGACTTTAAGCAATTTATAGGTAAACCCGTCAACTATCCATTCGTGATCAGGTATGGCATTTCTTACGAAAGGTAGAAAAGAGGATTTGATGTGTTTGGCGGAAGAACTGGGGATAATTACTGAACCTGAATTTAAAATTTTAGATTTACGTAGATAAATTCTTGGAAGTGAGGACTATGACGAAGAATTTACGAAAGAACCCCACTTTACTGTTATTAAGGAAAGAAAAAATCGAATAGAAAAGGATGAAAAAGAAAGAAAAAATCAAATAGACAAGGATGAAAATGAAAGAAAAGATAATATAGAATTGGAGTTAGAAAAACTCAGAATCGAAAGGGGTTTTACGCAGGATTCTACGTCTTCAAATTTAGGGAGTAGCGAAAGATCAAAATACAGTTTCGAATTGATAAAATTTATGCCAAAATTCGACTTGAAGAATGATGATATTATGTTATATCTCGCACGTTTTGAGAGACAAGCTAAAAGATCCCACGTAGACATGGCGGATTGGGTGCTAATTGTGTTGCCACTGTTGCCTTCTGAGATCATACAATTCATCACACGGGAGTCAGAGGAAAAGTTTGAAGATTATGAATGCATTAAGTGTATTCTATTGATGAGATTCAAGATGAATCCAGAAAGCTTCCGGGAAAAGTTCGTGCAGCTACAGAAAGTTCCCGAGAAATCGTGGCGCGATTTCGCATTTGAATTAACCAAGTACTTTGAAGAGTGGATTGATGGACTCGAAATTAGAGATTTTGATAGCCTAAAAAAATTGATGATTACTGATCAACTAAAGAAGAGGTACCTGGGGAGGTATGAGCATATTTCTTAGATGAATGGCTGAAAATTGTAGCACCAAATATGTTGGCAGACAAGTTACATGAATATGAAAGTATACGTTTAAACTATAAGAAATCGACAGGTATAGACCGGAAAGAGAATGTTGAGTATCACCAAAGCGAATTTAGGGAAAAGGGAAAATTTAGAGCGTCACCAAACATCAGAGGGTTTAGCGGAAAATTTTGGAGAAATGGAAGTGTTCCAGGAAGGGGACATCAGGGTTTTTAAGAACAAACCAGGTTATAATTGGAAAAATGACACTTCTACAACCAACTATAAATCTATTTGCTTTTCTTGTGGAGCTGAGGGTCATATTGGAAAATTTTGTACAGTAAGGAATAATCAGAGAAAATCATCCAATACTAATGCCCAAAGCAATCAATCATATTCGAACTATAGAGTCCAATCATGAAAGTAACTCCCAAGTTCTGACAGCACGAATTACCGGTGTCAGTGCAGGGGTCAGTGCAGGATACCGTACCGGTGTCAGTGCAGGATAAAACCAAGAATAATGTGGATACCCTCCATACCATATACATATAAAATGTGGAGAAACTTTATTTGTAGGCATAGTAGATTCGGGGGTATAAATCTCAGTGATAGATGAATATTTAGTAATGGACGTTCATAGTGAAGGAGAGGGGTGAATCAAAATTGGCTCAGCTTTTGGAGAAAGTGAGATCGCTCCTTTGAAAGTGATTCTTATGAAAATTGATGACAAATTGCATGGAATGGTCCTCATAATCTGTTCAGTTTCTAAAAAACTAAAAGTGATATGTTGGTGTGCTCTACAGCTTATGAGTCGTTGCGGGAGAATATACAATTGCATGTATTTTATCACAATATCATGTCCGATGATGCTACATATTCTGGCGAAAAGGAGGAGAAAGTGGGGTCTAACAAGGAAATAATGAATGAAAATGGTCAGGAAGAAAATACGTGCAGTGACCATGGTACTATGAATGCTACTCAGATCGAGAGTGGTGGGAAACAAGAGCAGAAGTCGAGTAGAGATAGCGAAGTAAAGAGCTCGTTTATTCATTTGCAACATGAATATGAGACGGTGAGAAAAGTCTGGGACTATGCAAGAAAGGGACAAAATGCATACGAGATAATTGACGAAGTGTCAGTCCATTCTGAATGGACTACGGGTGAGATAGTCAAACAAGTAGTTTTACCGATCTGCAAACGCCAAGCTGTTCTTAGAATGGCTCACGAGATTGCATTAGCTGGCCATTTGGGAGAACAAAAGATTAGACAGAGAATTAAATTTTCTTTCTTTTGACCAACCCTAAAACAAGATGTGGCTAAATTTTGTGAAAGCTACAAGACTTGTCAGATGAGACGAGTTGTTGCATACAGGGACAGAATTCTCATACGACCGATAGCGAGACCTGATACACTTTTAGAAATTTGGAGTTTAGATTGCATTGGCCCGTTAGAACCTCCCTCCGGGCGAGGACATAAATATATTACATGTGCGATAGATCTGTGTACCAGATGGGCTGAAAATTCTTACTCAAATCGGGTTTCCAAAATTGATCTGCACTGATCAAGGAACAAACTTCAGAGCTAAATTAACTGATGCATTTTTAATATGTTAGGGATATCTCCCAGCTTTTATACACCTAGACATCCCGAAAGCATGGGTGCTGTGGAAAGATGGAATAGAAATTTGAAAAATGTGATGAACAAAAATATTCAGGAATACGGGCGGAATTGGGATATACACCTTCCCTACCTTTTGTTTGCATATAGAGAAGTCCCCCATAGTACAACAGGTATATCACCGTTTCAGCTAGTATATGGACGCCTACCCCCAGGACCACTTGCTTTACTAAAAGATGTATGGATCGGTGAAAGGAAAATTCTCACCAGGGCGTTCCGAACTGTTGAGGCATATCTACACGATCTAATAGAGAAATTAAAAAAAGGACACGAGATCGTAACTGAGAAATCCAAAGTAACTCAAGAAAATTACACTTCTTGATACAATTTGAGATCAAAGGAAAAACATGTTAAGATCGGGGATAAGGTTTTAATTTTATTGCCCTCATCTAGCCATAAGTTCCGAACCAATTGGATGGGTCCCGTGACGGTTATCCAGCTTACAAGGCAGACAGCGGTTATTCAGATTACAGTTGTCGAATACGACGACAGAACTCGAAGAGAATTACATGTTAACAAATTTAGTCTTTACATCAATCGTATCGGATAAATGACACTTATTTTCAACGAAGATAAAGACAGTCACTTTAATTGGAAAAAGATAAGATTTAAATGCTGTGAAAATAATTAATAATGCTTTACTGCTTTTGTGTTTTGATATATATATGTGACTATTGTTTAAGATGTTGTTGTTGTTACTTATAACCTCCTGTTCGGAGGAACCGAAACAGGACCAGTGACACAGGAAACAAGAACGACACACAAGGCGAGAGAACGAAGTTTATTCCAAGAAAGCATCACTGACGAAGGTCGAAGAGGGTGCAGTTTCACTTTGACGAGGACCCAGAAGGCGGAAGTCTGACTTCATCCTCAAGAAATATCCTTGCCTTATTCAGGATTCGAACCTGAGCCCCTCATGACAGCAGTCGAAGACGCTACCCAATTCACCACCGGGGCGGCTGTTTAAGATGTAACCTTTCTTATTGTAACACGGTAGGAAATATTATTGTTAAGCTATTAGATTATTTTTTTTCTTGAAAATATTATGTATTTTGAAATATACTGTAAAAATGTGTTATTAAATCATTATGTTCATAGGTGTAAATGTTTACGTATCAGTATGCACTTTTGAAATTGTTAGGCCAGTAGTTTCGGTGTGTATATGTACATGGAACTCTATTTTCAGAAACATTGTCCGTAAAGAGACGAATGTGCTTATTTTTAGGGGGGAGTTGTAAGATTCCAACAATTTTTTTCTGCTCATCGCCAAATCAGCGAGAGGGACTCAGCCCGCAAGAATATAAGGGTTGCCAGAGCATCAGCGTGGAAGAGAGACAAGCAAGAGAGAGATCCGAGAGGTGGAAGGCAGGTTCCGTCCGGCGTCGTGGCAATCTTCTAGATTTAACCTGTGAATTAAATGTTTAAGTGTTTGTTATATTATTTTGAGTGCTTTCGTCTAAATAAATGTGTTTGTGTGAAGTGCGGGTGTATTAATTCCAGTGGCCTGTTGTCGAGTGCTTCTTTTCGAGTGGAATGAAATGAAAGTGTACGAGGTTTGTAATGCGGGAAAGAATGGCGCATTGTAGAAGAAGGGCTTCGGAACTTTACTCCATGCAATTCGTTATTTATACTTTTTTGTATTAAGTGAGTTTTAAATCCTTTATACTTAATATCATTATATCAAGAACAACTTGAAATAATTTCACTGCAGTTAATGTTAATTAGGGAGTTTATGTTTTAATTTTGCAGTTAATATATAAGCCACTCCACAGGGAAATAAAAATAATTTCTTTATTTCAATGACATGAATTGAAGTTGTTTATCAATACATTTAAAATTGAATTGTACAGTTATATTATGGGATCATAATAGAAGGAAAGAAAATCAGCATAAATGTAAATAGCTTTCTGCATTGTGGTGGTACCTCATATAGAATATCATTGATTGTCTTAACTATTTTAAATTTATTTATGATTTTAAATTGCTTCTGATTATTTTTTATTTTTTATGTCACTGGCTATCCCACGTGCCGACTACTTGGCGATACATTTGGCGTTATAACGTCAACTTGGTAACTTCGGAAAATTTTTGCTAAATTGTCGATAGTTTCATATCTTGGAAAGAAATCTGATGTGGGCAGCACATGACTTTTTTTATATAATTCAATGGATTTACTACTCTTAGAGTAATAAATAGGCAATTTTTATAGTAGATATTCATGCCTTGTAATTTTTGTACCAAATTTCATTGGAATCGCTCCATTCGTTTGTGAGATATCGTCTCCACAGACTCACTGACACACACACACACACACACACACACACACACACACACAGCCATCACTCAAAAATGTTCAGTTCGTGATCAGGGATGCTTGAAACGTGCTCTCCCGTCGAAAAATCGAATTTAAATTTTCGACCCCGTCACAATACTTTCCTTATACATTATACTATGTATATAAGGAAAGTAATAAAGTTAATTTGTTTTGAATGAACGTTTCCAAATAGTGAGAATTAATAATTTACTATAAGCCAAAAATCGGATGTAGGCAGCACATGACTTTCCTTATATAATGCAATGAATTTAATACTTTTGCAGTTAAAAGAAATGTTATTCTTATAGTACATATTTATATTATTTCCAAGATATTGAATTTTCTGCAATTAGTCGTCATTTTCATTGATTTAGCGTCATTCTTATCCATTTGACCGGATTTTCGTTAATTTGGCGACATTCCGCTAAAGTCGTCGTCAAAATCTCGCCAAGCGTTATAGACGGATGAATAAGTTATTCTTACAGCAGATAAATGACTATTGGAGTTCAAATACAAAAGTATTACTCAAAGTACATTTTCTCGTGCGTAGAACAAATTAGATCCACGAGAATAATGTCACCAAATTTATCGCATGATATTACATATGAAAAGTCTACATGTTTCTTAACAGTTAACATTGCTTTCATTTATCGGATTTTTTGAAAAATTTACTTAAAAAATGTGCAACATCTCAAGAATGGTTGATGCTACTGTTCTAAAGATTATGTTAATCGTTTTCTAAGGAAAAATTTCATAAGAAATGTCTATTTGCGTAACTTTTTGAAAGTTTTTGGTTTTTTGGTGATTGTTTCAAAATTTCACTCGAAAATTTAAGAGGGTTCTGAACATTCGATTGTGTTGAAAATCAATTGTTTTCCAGTATTCATGGCTTGCAATTTTTGTACCAAATTGCATTCGAATCGCTCCATTCGTTCGTGAGATATCGTCTCCATAGACTCACTGATACACACACAAACACACACACACATCACCCCAAAAATGATCAATTCATGATCAGGCATGCTTGAAACGTGCTCTCCCGTCGAAAACTCGAATTTTAATTTCCGACCCTGTCACAATACTTTCCTTATATATTATACTATGTATATAAGGACAGTAATAATGTTTAATTTGTTTTGGATGCAGGTTTCCAAATTGTGGGAATTAATAATTTACTATAAGTAAAATTTCTGGTGTGGCGCAGCACATGACTTTCCTTATATAATGCAAGGAATTTACTACTTTTACAGTTAAAAGAAATGTTATTCTTATAGTAGATACTTATATTATTTCCAAGATATTGAATTTTCTTCAATTAGTTGTAATTTTCATTGATTTAGCGTCATTTTTATCCATTTGACGAGTTTTCGTTAATTTGGCAACATTTAAAAATGTCGCCAACTTGGCGACGTTTGTACCAAATTTCATTCGAATCGCTCCATTCGTTCGTGAGATATCGTCTCCACAGACTCTCTGGCACACAAACACACACACACACATACATACTTTCACTGAAACACACACAGACATCACTTCAAAAATGTTCGATTCGTGATCAGGGATGCTTGAAACGTGCTCCCCCGTCTAAATCTCGAATTCGAATTTTCGGCATCGTCACAATACTTTCCTTATACATTATGTTAAAGAAAGTTAATATGTGCAAAAGTTAAGGATAGCTTAAAGATAAGGACAAATAAGGAAAAATATAAGAAAGTTCTTTAAACATAAATAAAATAATTAAGCAGCATACAACGGTTTCGGGGATACAGCTGTTTTGAAAGACAGCCATTTCATCTACTTCATTTCTGGTTTGATGTTCTCTGATTATGGGGATTCAGCATATCTTCAGAAAAGCTGAATGCTACTTTATAATTATATTGGTGCTAAAATACGCTGCTTAAGTTTTCCTTCTTTTTCCATAATTTACTATTCTTGATTACAAATGTAGTTTTACAACTTGTGGATGAATACGTTTTGAGTAGGGACTAGGGTATCTTAAATTAATTACGTTTTGTCACTGAACGGCATAATAATTATATTTCAATAGGGAATGTTAGTTTAGTTAATGATATTGTTTGGGAAACTACTTAGTTCACATATGTTTGGAAATATTAGTAGATCAAGTTCAAGTGATCAAGTGCAAAAAATATAATGAAAAGTTTCAAAACCAAATTAAAACACAACATAATACTAACAAATGTGTATTTATTGTAATCTTAAAACATTTACTTTAGGAATAAAGCGCAAAATTTTATCACAGCTAAAAAGTGTTCTTTCCACTTAATTAAAGGTTTAAACTCCTGGTGTACACCAAATATTTATTAATTCTTCCTATTAACAAGTCATGTAAAAATTGATGGCGAAAAATGCTTCCTATTAACAAAAGTGCAATTAATTTTACTGTTTCTGTGTAGCCAACTATTACCCAAAACATATTCTCTCGTTGAATTCAGTAAATTATTAATCACTCTGCTCGTAATTTTAGCAGGTTTTCATTTCGAGTAATCGGTTTTCTATACTCTCTCGAAGTAATGATTAAATAAACATGGATGTGTTATAATTTTTCAATTATGAATTTTATTTATTATTTTTTTATTGCATGTGAATTGCACTGATGTTGGCATAACGACTAGAACACATTGGAATAATTTGCATTTTTGATGTGAAATACCGTAGGTAGTGGGGTCGAATAAATTTTGAAAGAAATGTGAATGAGAGGAAAGGAGGTATATCACGGCGACAACATATCGTTATGAATACATAACAGAGAAAAATTTGCATAATTTGTAAGCATGGATCATCTGACCCTTGCGAAAAGCTTGGTAAAATATAGGCAAGTTGACGGCTTTCGGCGAGTTCTAGTTGCCTCTTGAGTTTTGTTGATTGGTTAAGAACTAAACGAGTTACGTGCTTTATTCAAAACATTCCACAGAGAATAAAATTTAAGAGCTCGCCGTCGTTTAGTTGGGTTTTTGAAGTGATATGAGTAAAAGTATATGCCGAACGGAATAGAATACTGTGTATTTTCCAGATGTATTTTAAAATTATATTCATACATTCAAGTTTCACAGTCGTTAAATCCATGCTTCAAAATTAGCATCAAAGTACAAAATATAAACAGTTTTTCAATTTAGTTGAAATTTTGTAACTTTATATTTACTTTGGTAACATTTATGTTCTCACTTTTACATCTGATAAGAATATTACATAGTTAAACGGAAATTTAAAATTACGAAATATGAGATATACCAACACAAGTCTCGCTATTTTGCGGAAAATTACAAATAGCAGTTTTGTGTTGTGTCAGCAAAAATTCTCTTCTCGAAATTGTGCCAATGTGGACAATAATGCAAGGTTATAAAACATCCAAATATAATATCAAATATAGGCCTCTTCCTTCAAAAATAAATTATTAGTTTATCTACACTATTATCTATTTTTGTATATATTATTTTATTCATTTAAATTGGGTTTTATCGCACAAAATAATAACGAAAATAAGATATATTACAAATTGCACAAAATTCACAAGAGTTTGAATTATTTGTTTTTACTGCAGCGACTTGGAATATTTTTATAGATACCAACTCGAGCAAATTTAAAAAATCGAATAATACAGTACAAAGTAATGCAAACATGACAGAAAATCAGAACATGCCAAAGAAATATGTCTCATTTAGTACCGCGCCATCTCAGAGTCTTTGTGTAATGCAATACAGTGGATGAAGTGTGATCTGTTCAGTATTTCATTTGATGAAAATATCTGAAAAATTGAACTAGAGTATTCGGTCTTCTTAAAATAGTGTTAAAGATTTATACTTTAACACACACACACACACACACACACACACATATATGTTGTATATATATATATATATATAATAATATATATATATATATATATATATATATATATACATACATATATATATATATATATATATATATATATATATATATATATATATATATATATATATATATATATATATATATATATATATATATATATATATATATATATATATATATATATATATATATATATATATATATATATATATATATATATATATATATATATATATATATATATATATATATATATATATATATATATATATATATATATATATATATATATATATATATATATATATATATATATATATATATATATATATATATATATATATATATAATATATATATATATATATATATATATATATATATATATATATATATATATATATATATATATATATATATATATATATATATATATATATATATATATATATATATATATATATATATATATATATATATATATATATATATATATATATATATATATATATATATATATATATATATAT
>OX578135.1:38711453-38733439 GCA_951213105.1 Amaurobius ferox
TGCATTCTTGAGAATCTGTTTTGCATTACCCATAGATAAACCATTATTTTAAAGCAACACATAAATATATCTACATGTACCTTTGTGATGTGCTTAATCTTTGTTTTCTGCTATAGAAGTTATCATAATTTCAAAATGAATAAACGAGTGCTACACTCATTCATTTTGAAATCGCATTAAGTTTGGTATCTTTAAGTAGGTACATTCGAGTTAATTTGGGGATTTTCATATATGAAACTAACATTTCATTTTCTTTATCAAAAGATTATATGTACCCTTAGGTCAATAACTATTTTGTGTTTGAAAGGAAATTAATTAAGAAGAAACGTATTGCCTTCACTACCTGACAATTGTAACACGCTTGAGTCCAATATACAATAAATTTACCTTCAGAAGAAACTTTGATATTTGGGATAAAATGCTAATTTGATATTAAAACTTCTACCCAAATAATTAACCCAAATAATTTGATAATAAAACCTCCTAATTTGACCTTAAATCCAACAGAAGACTTCTGCAGCTCTGATTTGCATTGTTACAAAAATAAAAGATCTGATGTGCGCAGCACATGACTTTCCTTATATAATGCAGTGAATTTACTACTTTTACAGTAAAAAGAAATTGATTATTTTTATAGTAGTTATTTATATTATTTCCAAGGTATTGAATTTTCGGCAATGAGTCGTCATTTTCCTTGTCGTTATCATCAATGAGTCGTCATTTTTCTTGTCGTCATCATCAATGAGTCGTCATTGATTTATCGTCATTTTTATCCATTTGGCGAATTTTTCGCTAATTTAGCAACATTTAAAAAAGTCGCCAAGTTGACAACATTCCACCAAATTCGTCGCCAAAATTTCGACAAGATTATTGGACGAAGAAATAAGTTATTCTTGCAGCAGATAAATGACTATTAGCGTTCAAATACAAAAGTATTACTCAATGTATCTTTTTTCATGAATGAAACGAGCTAGATCCACGAGAATGATGTCACAAATTTATCACATGATATTACATATGAAAAGTGAACATGTTTCTCAATAAGAACTATTTTTTTCTTATTTTATATGACTTTTTGATAATTTTTTTTGAAAAATGCAGAATATCTCGAGAACGGTCCATGTTAGCGTTCTAAAATTTATGTCAATCATTTTCCGATGAAAAATTGCAAAAGAAATGTCTATTTGCGTAACTTTATTAGCGGTTTTGATTTTTTGACGATTTTTTCAAAATTTCACTCGAAAGTTTAGGGGGGGGGGGGGGGGTTCTGAACATTCGATTGCGCATAAAAACAATAGGCTTCCAGTGTTTACGGATTGTGATATTTTTGTACCAGATTTCGTTCGAATCGATCCATTCATCGTCAGGTATCGTCTCCACAGATTCACTGACGCACACACATACTTCACACACACACACATACTTCACACACACACACACAGACATCACTTCAAAATTTTTTGATTCGTGATCAGGCATTCTTGAAACGTGCTCTCCCGTCGGAAACTCGAATTCGAATTTTCGAACAATCGAATTTTCGAACAATTTTCGAAATTCCGTCACAATACTTTCCTTATACATTATGTAAATAAGGAAAGTAAAAATATAGTATATATTTTTGAGAATCCACCAATTTTTTATAGATTAAAATGTTCTATAAATTTAAGTTGTGTACCACATTTCAGCTCTCTAGGACGTAGGAAAGTATATTAAAAATTCCATCAAAGATGTTTAAAATGACAAACAAACAGACAGACGACCATCCATCATGAGGAATTATATAAAATTAAAAAAAAATGTTATCTACCAAATTTATTTTAAAATCCGAAGCCTATGTCATATATAAAAGAAATGATTATTACTTTCCTTATATACACAATGTATAAGGAAGTATTGTGACGGGGTCGAAAATTCGAATTCGAGTTTTCGACGGGAGAGCACGTATCAAGCATCCCTGATCACGAATCAAACATTTTTGAAGTGATGTCTGTGTGTGTGTATGTGTGTGTGTGTGTGTGTGTGTGTGTGTGTGTGAAAGTATGTGTGTGTGTCAGTGAATCTGTGGAGACGATAACTGACGAACGAATGTACCGCTTCGAACCAAATTTGGTACAAAAATCACAATCCGTAAACACTGGAAGCCTATTGTTTTTATACGCAATCGAATGTTCAGAACCCCCCTAAATTTTCGAATGAAATTTTAAAAAAATCGTCAAAAAATCAAAACCTCTAAGAAAGTTACGCAAATAGACATTTCTTATATAATTTTTCATTAGAAAACGATTGGCATAAATTTTAGAACGCTAACATGAACCGTTCTCGAGATATTGCACATTTTTTAAAAAAATTATCAAAAAGTCATAAAATAAAGAAAATTATTTCCTATTGAGAAACATGTTCACTTTTCATATGTAATACCATACGATAAATTGGGTGACATCATTCTCGTGGATCTAGCTCGTTCCATTCATGAAAAAAGATACTTTGAGTAATACCTTTGTATTTGAACGCCAATAGTCATTTGTCTGTTGTAAGAATAACTTATTTCTTCGTCCATAATTCTTGGCGAGATTTTGGCGACGAATTTGGCGGAATGTCGCCAACTTGGCGACTTTTTGAAATGTTGCCAAATTAACGAAAATCTCTCCAAATGAATGAAAATGATGCTAAATCAATGGAAATGACGACTAATACGCGAAAATTAAATATCTTGGAAAGAATATAAATATCTACTATAAGAAAAACCTACTTTTTGTACTGTAAAAGTAGTAAATTCAGTACATTATATAAGGAAAGTCATGTGTTGCCCACATCAGATTTTTATGTATTAGGTCCTGAAGTGAATTAAATTGCATGTATTGGAAGCTCGTTAGATCTGAAGAATCACATTCCCATGGGGTATAGCAGCAACTTACTTTATGATGTGGACATTTATGGGATGTAGAATACGGTCTTCTCTTGAAGAAAAATTCCAATCCGTGAATATCTTCATCGCTAAGTTCGATACTGCGGGGCTCCAATTGTGATTCCCCGGGAATAGCGTAGTTATCAAAACACGGATGAAGCCTAAGGATCAACCGCCATGCCGTTTCACAATCTTCTTAAATTGTGAAGCAGTTAAGGTGGGGAGATGCGCTAATGATTCGGCCTTGCTGATATTCTAAATTTAATTTAGATTTCTGATTGTTAGGGGACTTCTTCTCTGTCAATCTAATTAAATGGCGAATTGTCAAGTATTCAGGCACCCACATTCAGGCAAAAAATCTGATGTGGGCAACACGTAACTTTCCTTATATAATGGAATGAATTTACTACTTTTACAGTAAAAGAAAATCTGATGTGGGCAGCACATGACTTTCTTTATATATTGCAATGAATTTACTACTAAAATGTGTTAATGTTTAAAAAAATGTTATTCTTATAGTAGATACTTACATTCTTTATAAGATATTGAATTTTTTTCATTTAGTCGTAATTTTCACTGATTTAGCGTCATTTTTATCAATTTGGCGAGATTTTTGTTAATTTGGCAACAATTAAAAATGTCGCCAAGTTGGCGACATTCCGCGAAATTTCTCGCCAAAATCTCGCCAAGCGTTATGGGCGGAGAAATAAGTTATTCTTACAGCAGGTAAATGACTATTGACTTTCAAATACAAAAGTATTACTCAAAGTATCTTTTTTCATGAATGGAACGAGCTAGATCCACGAGAATAATGTCATCAATTTTATCTAATGGTATTACATATGAGAAGTGAACATGTATCTCAATAGGAAATATTTTTTTTTCTATTTTATATATCATTTGATAATTTTTTTGAAAAATGCGCAATATCTCGAGAACGGTTCATGTTAGCATTCTAAAATTTATGTCAATCGTTTTCTAATGAAAAATTACATAAGAAATGTCTATTTGCGTAACTTTATTCGCGATTTTGATTTTTTGCGATTTTTTCAAAATTTCACTCGAAAATTTAGGATGGTTTTGAACATTCGATTGCGTATAAAAACAATAGGCTCCCAGTGTTTATGGAAAGTGATTTTTGTTACAAATTTAGTTCGAATCGGTCCATTCGTTCGTCAGTTATTGTCTCCACAGACTCACTGACACACACACACACATGCTTTCACACACACACACATACTTTCACACACACACACACACACACACACACACACACACACACACACACACACACATACACACACACACACACACACACACAGCCATCACTTCAAAAATGTTTGATTCGTGATCAGGGATGCTTGAAACGTGCTCTCCCGTCGAAAACTCGATTTCGAATTTTCGACTCCATCACAATACTTTCCTTATACATTATGTATATAAGGAAAGTAAAAATCTGATGTAGGCAGCACATGACTTTCCTTATATAATGCAATGAATTTACTACTTTTATAGTAAAAAAAAATATTATTTTTATAGTAGATATTTTTATTTTTTCCAAGATATTGAATTATCGTCAACGAGGCCTTATTTTCATTGATTTAGCTTCATTTTTATCCATTTGGTCAGTTTTTCGTTAATCTAACAACGTTTAAAAAAGTCGCCAAGTTGGCGACATTCCACCAAATTCGTAGCCAATATGTCGCCAAGCGTTATGGATGGAGAAATAGGTCATTCTTACAGTAGATAAATGACTATTGGCGTTCAAATACAAAAGTATTACTCAAAGTATCTTTGTTCATGAATGGAACGAGCTAGATCTACGAGAATAATGTCACCCAATTTATCGCATGGTATTACATATGAAAAGTGAACATGTTTCTCAACAGGAAATATTTTTTTTTTATTTTATATGACTTTTTGTTAATTTTTTTTTTGAAATATGTGCAATATCTCGAGAACGGTTCATCTTAGCGTTCTAAAATTTATGTCAATCGTTTTTCTAATGAAAAATGACATTAGAAATGTCTATTTGCGTAACTTTATAAGAGGTTTTGATATTTTGACGATTTTTTCAAAATTTCACTCAAAACTTTGTGGGGGGGGGGGGGGGGTTCTGAACATTCGATTGCGTATAAAACGATAGGTTTCCATTGTTTACGGATTGTAATTTTTGTACCAAATGTCGTTCGAATCGGTCCTTTCGTACGTCAGTTATCGTCTCCACAGTCACACTGACACACACACACACACACACACACACACACACACACACATCACTTCAAAAATGTTTGATTCGTGATAAGGTATGCTTGAAATTTGCTCTCCCGTCGAAAACTCGTAATTTCGACCATGTCACAATACTTTCCTTATGCATTATGTATATAAGGAAAGTAATATGATTATATAAATTATCAACATGCATGGATACTATACTCGTATTGTTTAATCCATGAGCAGTGCCTGATAACGTTATTTTCTTTTTGAATTTAGAAACTAATAAACTTCTTAATACCTGAAATAAATATACCAATCATAATGGCCTTTTTAAATATAGTGGAACTGAATTGAATTTATTAAATTAAAATATTTTTTATTAATATATTGGATGCGTAAATTCCATCTATTCAAAAATCTAACAAAACTGGAAGGTTGGCTTAACTAAAATGCAATATCCTTATGTATTTATATTCTCTTGAGAAATGTCCTGAAAATTAAACAAAATTCCATGACGACAAATAGTGTATTTGCTTCAGAAAATATCAATAACAACATAAGAGGATTATGCATGCTTCAAATACAAAACAGCATTTACTTTTGATAATCAAACCGCCGAACAAATTGATTGTAATCACTTATTTTATAGAATAGAAAAATTTCTCTCATATACATAATCCATTAAATAGTAGAAAATATAAAGTTATTCAACCACTAACGGGGACACTTGTCCTATAATTCCACAATAATTAAAGAAATGTTCCAAATGGGATTATTGCTGTATTAAAAAGTTTTTAATGACAGAAAAGTAATGAAATTAATGAGATATAATTTCCCTGTGGCTTATTATGCATGATAGAAATTAAATTTCGGGACTACAAGAGAAAATAAAACATTTAACAATTTGCAATTAATGGATATAAAAAATGTAATAATTACTTTCAAATTATATATTCTGAAATGTATAACTAAAATGAACTCAATTTTGAATTTAGGACATTTATATGTGGTTGATATTGAAAACTTGCATATCAAAATGAAGAGAGATGTCATAATGTGTTTATGTGTTTTGAACATTGTAGAATAAGAGTTGAAGATTGCTGGTTTGATCCTATTCAAGGTATGCTGCTGATTTTTATAACGATTAACGTTGGTGTAGGTTTTTCTATTTAATTTAGTATGTAATGGAATAATACATGTTTTTTATAATTACGGCGTAAAATTATCTAGAGTTCTGTGTTTGCCATTGTCATTTACATATTTTATTTTGACTTCCTTTAGAGACTAAATGTCCTTACTAAATAATGGTTTAAAATTTAAAATGTTCTTTTATATCTCCAAAATGTATATTGCTGTCAAAGGTGGAAAAGTCTGTTTGAGTCTTATACTTACGTCTGAGTATAACTTACGTCTGAGTGTACCTGGGATTTTTTTCTTTTTTTTTTTGTTGCACTGTCTAGTTTTGGGTTGTCTAATTTATGAAGAACTCGTTCTGCGATTTTTAGGCCTTAAATGATTCTTCGGTGATTTACATGTTTTGTTTTGAGACGTCGTAGATTGTTAGTGGGGATGCTATATTCTATGGTAAAGGCAATTTAGATGCTGTCTTTGAGTACTCTTTTACTTTGTACTTGTCAGTGGAGTATAACTGTGAGAGTAAAATCTGGCTAGAATTGACTTCTTGGGATTAGAAAGAAGTGTTCTGCTCCAGGTGTTGTAGTGGGACTATTCTATGCATTAGCATAAACTCAATAAAATATTCTGTCTGTGCTAAATCTGCAACTCTATATCGGGCTGTGAACTTTGGAATCACCGGCGATTATGTAGTTTCCATTGCAAGTGGTCATGATTCTGTCTTATAATATGAGCCCCTTGTCTACAAACATGTAACGCAGGTGTTGATTAGATATTTTATTCAGCACTTTGCAGATGTACTGATATACTGTGGGAAGTTCTGACGAGTAATTTTAAATTTCCGACGTAATTTTAAAATTTATAATATACATTTTGATATTGTGGTTTTTAATATTACTTCCCAAACAATTTCCTACCTTTCCGAATTATTATCATTCTTACATAAAGTTGTATTGCGGTATTTTTAATTCAATGTATTTTTTATTCATTTGTTTTTCAAAACCGAGATTTCCGGTATTGTTATCGAAAAATCTAGAATTAGGTAAAATGTTTTAATATTTAAGCAAAAACTTCGACAAGTAACGACAAAATGTAATGTAATCATGCATAAAAGGGTTTATTTATGGCTCAATGATATTGAGACTTAATTGTTTCCATCATTGTTATAAAAAATAGCTACGATACGACTTTTGTGGTCGTGACATCATTAGACTCCCAAGGCGTGTGTGTCGGGGGGGGGGGAAGTCCTCTCTGGGGTACATTTTCAAGTATGATATCAATCGAAAGATTTTTTAAGGCTTTTAAAGGAAAGGATAACATGCTATAATTGTAATTATTTGAATCAATAATACCTATTCTTTTCTTGTAAAATTTGTAGACAAAAAAAAATCCCAGAAGGCACTTAAAAATGGATTATGGTATGAAGAAATCTAATTAAACCACACCCCGGTTAATTTTTCAAAGAACGTAAAAAATTCACAAATTTTTAGAAAAGATGATAATTCAAAATCAATAAGACAGTTTTCCCTCTTTTTAGCACATTTAAATAAATTACGATAAATTTTAGCACTTTTAAATTACAGCGTGTATTCTAGTGCTTTAGAATGAAATTGAATATTCTAGAACTTTTAGATAAATTAATATAATAGTTTTTTAAATGAAATCACGCATGTTAGCATTTTTAAACAAAATCGCAGATTTTAGCGTTTTTTTTCTAGAGTCACGAATTTCAAAGCTATATAAAAAATGGGCATTTTAAGCATTCTTTCTTTAAAACAAGAATTTATCGCGTTTTATTAGCGTTCGTTCTCAAAAAGAGGAATTTGCCACGTTTGTTTTAGCGTTCTTTCTCAAAACTCACAAATTTTAGGGATATATAACAGAGATTTCACTTTTTAGCTTTTTTCCGAAAAAAAATATGTATAAGGTAAGTGACTTAAATGTGGGTACTCTACTTAATATGGACACTGCTGTAAAAATACACAGATATTCATCAATTATCTATCTCCGATATTTTAAAAAGACCAACAGAAAAAAGGTTTTAAATTATCGAGCTGTAACACTGGTGAAATCAATTTTTGCTTCGTTTTCGAAGTACCCAACCATAAACAGCTGGCAAGTCCAAACGAGCAGCTAAGCCGAAACCAACACCCAAGCCGAATCCCAAGAGTAATATCAACTGTTGCAGCTCATCCGTCCTGCAGTGTGGTGTATCCATCTCAAAAGAGTCCTGCTATTATGTACTGTGTCGGCAAGAAAAACAATTAGACATAATACAGTGTAATAGGTGCCGTGTTTTGGGTACATGAAGAATATTGGGGCCTTACAAGTAAGGAAAAATTTTATATTTTTGTATGTTCATCTTGTGCCGACTCTGATTAAAGTTTTATGTTGATTGGAGGTTTTTTTAGAATAATTTTTAAAGGTGCCCATATCAGGTGCAAAGGTTCCAAATACGGGCATAGGTTCCCAATATGGACATAGGTTCCCAATATGGACACTGTCCATTATTAGCACCTATCTGATGTTTTTAACTCAATTATCATTTTTTCCCTGTTATCCCCTGCAAGGAGAATACATTCACCAATTTTCAAAATTTTATCTGCTAAAACAAACATTATAATAAATAAAATGCTTAGGGGTGCCCATATTTAGGTCACTTACCTTATATAGTCTTTTAGCGTGCTTTTTCTGAAACATTGAGTTTTAGCAGACTATCTCAAATGTAAATTATAGTGCTCTGTCATAAAATTCTCAAATTTTAGCATTTTTTCATAAAATCCATGAATTTTGATACTTTTAAAATAACAAATTTTAGCACATATAAAAATTGCGAAAACTTCAAATTTTGCTATTTAGATAACTTTGATTTTCAATAAGCACATAAAACACACAAACTATTAAGCAATGCAATTATGCATGAATTATTATACAATCACACAGCATATTATTTAATTTTTTTTTTTTTACTTATAATGTTTGTTAACGGATTCATTGTTGTGTTATAATTTACTTAATCTCAGTATTCATTTTATTGATGTGTTTTACTTACTAAAATGCAGCATTGATGCTTCCAATATCTGCGCCTTTGACAGTATGACTAATGATCCCATTTCGTATTTGCCCCGAACTCTCTGTCACTTCTGGACCGCTTCTAGTGAACTTTTCCAAAATTTTATACATTGCTTAAATCAGATAAAAATGTAAATTGCTTTATTCATGAAATTTTTAGAATGCTCATTTTCTTACCACAAACTGATACGAAGAGGTTCTATTTCTATAAAGTGACATACAATATGCAAATTTTCTTGTTACAAATTACTTTTCTTTTTACTCCAAATTACAAGTTTTCTTGTTAACTCCCACAAAATGGGATATTTTCAGCTTCAAAACAAAGGTATGATTGTGTTATGCATCTTTCAGCACTATATTTATGGGGAGGGGGACGTTAATTATGAGCAGGAAGGAATTAAAATCCCTACACATTCCTATGTATTCCTGTTCTTGTTTCTCTTTTCAGGGACAAGTTGACTGCAATCCCCATATACAGGGTGTCCCAAAAACATTGACCTCGACTTTTATTCCTTAAATATTGATCTTAGACATACATAATAAATTACAAAGTTGCGTAAAAAAAGGTACACAATTTTATGACACCGATAAAAATTTTAAGGGGATTACATTTGAAAAAATACAAAATTTAAAATTTTATACAGCCCCCGTACAAAGACATTTCCAATGAGTAAAATGTTCCCCATACACTAATAAGGTGATGTGCAAAATTTCAGCAATTTACCATAAAAAGTCCCAGAGATATTTTAAAATAAATTTGGTGAGGGATTCATCACAAATTAAAATGTAAAGGTTTACAGCAAGAGTGCAAATCACGCAACGCAGAAATGCATCACAAATAAATAATATCTGCCTCTTATCTTTAATGGATCTTTGGCGTGGATGGAAATCATTTTGAACAAGCTTTGTAATCTTTGTGTAAAGTTATTGTTTCTACACAGTGTAGATACGGGGATATAGGGCGCGGTAGCCCATTGGTTAGCGCGCTGGAGTTGCACTCGGTAGGCCCGGGTTCGATTCCAGCCACTGCCAAAACTGCCGCCGTGTTCATGCGGAGTACGATCACGTTAAACATGTGGGTCCGAAAGTCCTTCCGAGAGGTTGGTGGTAGGGGAAGGAGGGTACGGTCCCTGTGGATGCCTCCCCCACTGGGTTCCGGTCTGAATTGGGTGGCACTTGCCGACCGTCCAAACAGTTACCTTACACCTTTCTGGTAGGTCGGACGGTCTGGGTTTCAACAACAACAACACAGTGTAGATACTTCTGAACCAATAAATAGCAAAATTATTATTTATTTATATAATCATTATTCTCTTTCTTAATTTGTGTATGATCCCTGACACCCGATTTGCCAACATGATGTTTCCTCTCTGAGAACATATGTCGATGCATCGAAAAAAGGTTTAAGTCAGCATTTTTGTCTTTTCATATCTCTGGGACTTTTTATAATAAATTGCTGAAATTTCGTACATTACCTTATTAGTGTATGGTGCACATTTTACTCATTGGAAATGTTTTTGTACGAGAGCCGTATAAAAATTCAAATTTTGTACTCCTTAAAATTTAATTTAATTGAAAATTTTAATCGATTTCATAAAATTATGTACCATTCTTAATCAACTTTGCAATTTATTATATGTGTCTAAGATCAATATTTAAGGAATAAAAGCCGAGGTCAATATTTTTGGAACACCCTGTATATATATATATATATATATATATATATATATATATATATATATATATATATATAAAGGGCGACCCCAAACAGTTATGGCCACCACACTTGACAAAGTCTTTGAGCCGGTCCTGTCTTTAGATATATGCTTTGCATTGATAAATCGCGAATAATTTTATTAATTATTTAACTTGGTTATTGTTCCAAGGTAAATTTGGAACATTGCGAATTATGAAGGGAGTACAACGTACACAGATGGTCCCTGTGCTACTCCTACAATTCATATACAGTTCCCTCAGAGAACACCTGCAAAAGGGTGAGCAAGCAATGTTTCTGGGAAATATGGACAGCGATGGCTCAGTTACAGATTAACCACCTATAGGCACCGACCCGAAGGTTTGCAGTAATTACAGCCTATGGTGGAGGAATATCTGCCAAAACCAGAAATTAAAACTTAATGCTGGCTCAGTTACAGAGGGGAGCACAGCAGGGCGTTCTTGGGGAGAGCTGACCCTTGTCCGGTTCGGCCGCACGTGTACCCAGGGTCATGGAAACCTTGGCCAACCTGCCAGATATTAATTCTGGGGTGATCGCCATCCTCCTGTCATCACAGCACCCAATAGCTGGACATAATTCTGAAATATCCAATGAAAATACCAGGGGCTTCAATTGGGAGAGCCAGTAATAAACCGTAGTAATTGCGTAGGAGGAGACATTTTTCGGATGTTCGAGAGAGTGTTCGTTTTTTCAAAAAAGAGAGAAGAAAGAATTGATTTTGTGCTCCGGAGAGAAAGGTCTCCAAAAAGGCGTCTGCAGCGATGACCGGCGTTTCCTCCACCGAAGTTCCCCGCATCCAGCGACGATCCAACGAAGTATCGAAGGTACGAAATGCATATCCCTTATATACTCAGTCTGTTTGACAATATGTTAGTTAATTTCGCACTCTCTCGGCATCTTATTCAATTTACACTTGAGTGAAATAATCAGGGTGAATTTAATTGTAAACTTAAATGAAGGAGATTTTTAATTATATAATTTAAATATTCATGATTTAGAGAATGCCAACACGAATATCAATAAAGAGTGATTATGATTTAGTAAGAGTGTTAATTGAACCAATTAAATATGTTTTTATTATTATTTTTAATTTCCTTTTTGTTAATAAATATATTGTTAATGTTTTATATCATCTCCGTTGTCCTCATTTTCCATTAATTTGATATTTATGTATTTTTATTCGACACGGCCAATGTCGGAGATTGTTTTAATGAACAATATTACTGAATTATGCGTTCTGACCGGACGTGTGGTTAAAATTCACATAACAGTTATCATCAATTATATTTTCCTTTAATTTATGTTATTATTATCAATTATGTTTTCTTTTAACTATCCTCAAATATGCGTTCTCTCTCTACTTACAAAATTATCTAGTTTCCACAGTATTTTCAACATAACATTGAGAAATGATTTTTGCCTTAGAACTTGACATCGATGGAAATTTTACGACCCTTGTGAGCTCCATTACTTCTGCTAAATATGGAATTTTTAGCTTTGCAACAAATTTGCATGCTTAATGGTATTTTAATGACATACAAAAGAAACGCGGTGAAGATATTTATCCTTGATCCATTCAGGTGTTCGTCTACATACGTAGTATTTTACCAGCTGATACATCTTTATTTTTAGAAAGAAGGAAAAAATTCCCAGGATGAACATGAATTTACCTTGTTCTAGCGACTTCTTCCTTCATCCTTTTGTTCCAAAATCATTGCTTTTTGAAACAAACCTTTTTATCTTTCTTGTAAATATTTTGTTAAAAATAGCTTGCAAGTCTCAGAAGGAAATAGAGAATAATGATAAATTGTACAATATGGGTAGAACAAATTTGGATTATTATATACATTCCATTTCACTATTAATTTAATTTTAATTAGACTATTAATTTGTAGACCATGCAGTTTGAGCCAATTTCGGCATTTACTTATATTTCATAAAGACATGGTCTGTTAAGGAACAAAATTTGAAGCTACTGAAATAGAAAAGTACAACCAAGTGATCTCTGGTACTTGGTCCTATAAAAATTATAGTTTGTGGTATTTTATAGTTTTTAGTATAAAATAATGTAAAACAATTTTTATATCAAGGATTTAACATTTGTATATACTGTGACAATCACAGAGTTGGACCGTCTCTGAAATATATACATATTCTATAGAACCCTTTTGCACCAACCGAAAATTGTAACGTTTCTTTGTACTGACCAGACAAAGCTCGTTAAAATACTGAGGACGGAACTGCAAGTACTTTTCGTCGAAGTAGAATCTGATTCTCTATCGTCTAATGCCAAATTCATATGCAACTGAAAATATGACTGGCGACATTATGCTATTTTTACCTTAGGTTAGCCTCTTGATGCTATTTTTTTTTTCTGGGATAGCTTCATGGTTGTTGGCTTCCTCATTTTGATATCACACTCAATATTCCACAATCTACTAAATCCATGCTAAGGTAATTTTCAGATTCCCTACATATTTGCACTAACCTACAGAACTGGTTTGTTTGGGCGCCATTGTAAAGAACTTTGACACTATCAGGAATTGAGGGCCAACGGACGCAGCGTGCTGAAAACACCGGTTCTCGTTAGATCACCGAAGTCAGGCAGCATCGGGCGCGGTTAGTAGTTGGTTGGGTGACCACCTGGGAACACCGCGTGCTGTTGGCACTTTTCGGGCGCGGTAGCCCGGTGGTTTGCGCGCTGGATTTACACGCTGCCACAACTGCCGCCGTGTTCATGCGGAGTACGATCACGTTAAACATGTGGGTCCGTAAGTCCTTCCGAGAGGTTGGTGGTAGGGGAAGGAGGGTACGGTCCCTGTGGATGCCTCCCCCACTGGGTTCCGGTCTAAATTGGGTGGCACTATGCGGTCGTCCAAACGGTTACCTTTCACCTTTCTGGTAGGTCGGACGGTCTGGGTCTCAACAACAACTATCAGGAATGGAACCTATGCTCTTCGTTCTGGCCAGCCGACGTTCTAGCGTTGAGTTATAGGAACGGGATTGCATGCTCTGCGAATTGTTGAAGTGAACTCTGTAATATGCTACACTTCTTATGACCACGTTAACAAAAAATCATGTAGATCGCACAGAACATATGTTTTTACAGTACACGCGTCTGCTAAATCTTATATCATGCAAGCGCTGGAGGAAATAAATCGTATTTCATTGTGTCTCTTTATTCCTCAGAGACTACATGCAATACGTTCCTAACTATAAAATTACTGTATTTACTTCTTAGGTATGTAATTTTATAATAATGGTTTGGAAAACAACATTTCGTCATGCTACAAAAATCTCTAAATATATTAAAACTAGATTTTAACTACTTTTAAAAGTTGGCCTAAAAATTCGCCAACTACCATGCATAGCTATGCGTTGTTTTTTATTTTCAGTCTGGTTTTGATTTTTACGACCATGCAAATTCATCTTCTCATACAGGACAGGACCTTGTAAGATAAGTCACTTTAATGATCAACGTTTAACTGTGCTCTGGAATATGTACATAGAGTTGATAACTAAGCTACTCGATGCTATACTTCCGTTTATTCTTGATGCTATTGATTATTTCGTCTTATTCTTGCGTTTTCCCAATTGATTTTGCGGTTTGCTCTTCCACTAGAAAAAGTTCTATGTATTGTGATAACGTAGCGCCATCACTAGTTTAAAGTAGCAAGTTGGGAATACCCATAACAGGCTAACTGAAAACTAAACTACTTTCTAAAATCAACCTAAACAAGACACAGCTTATAATAACGAATAGAGAATTGGTACCTCTCCATTTTGAACTAAATGGCCAAAACAAAACTGCACCAGACAACGAAATGCACCTGATAGGCGTATCCACGTCAGTTAATGTGGTGGAAATAAAAATCCGCAGCTTTTTTTTACATCTACTATTCGTTGCATGCACAACAAATAAACATCTAAACTGATGATCCGAAAAGTTTTACATAATGGTTGAACTCTCCACACACAGTCCATTAATTTTGTTCTTTCGCAATATAGTATAACATTGTCAGATTGGCCTAAAAATTCGCCAATTTAATGGAAATTTAATGCCATGTGAAGGAACCGATGAAGATATTTGGCAATTATGTATGAATGATTTCGTTTCTATGCATAACAATTCGTCTGCTGCAGATCTTGATGTTACGAAAGAAGGAAACGCTTCCGCAGGCAAACACATGTTCTTAATTTTCAGAAAACGATAGTTTAACATGTTATTTGATTAATGATTTTTTACAGTATTCTCTGTTTTTATATTTTTTTTCTTTGTAATGATTTGAAAAGAATGGTTTCGTATGAGAATTATTGAGAAAATATTAGAAAATGCGTTAAAAAATTGAAAATTATGTCTAAAACAAAACCGTAATAAAATATAATTTGTACATGCATATTTTTATCAAATTTAGTAATAAGACTTATTGATTTAAAAAAAAATCTGATCAGAAATTTTCTATATTCTACGAGAGAAATAAAAAAAAGGTAAGTATATTTAATTATGCTAAACGGATAATTATTTGCTATGAAATATGGTATTTCGAAATGAATAAAATGAATCATAAGATGATATTTAAGTTATTGTAAAAATAATTGTGAAATAAAAATTTGCATTAAAGGATAGGAAATAATAACTGAATCGCGATATGTACTGAGTTCGGAGGCAAGAATCAGCTGGTATCTTTAGGTTAAAAAAATCTGATGTGGGCCACACATGACTTTCCTTATATAATGCAATGAATTTACTACTTTTACAGCTATAAAAAACGTTATTCGTATAGTAGATACTTATATTCTTTCCATGATATTGAATTTTCTTCAATAAGTCGTCATTTTCATTGATTTAGCGTCATTTTTATCAATTTGGCGAGATTTTTGTTAATTTGGCAACAATTAAAAATGTCGCCAAGTTGGCGACATTCCACCAAATTCGTCGCCAAAATCTCGTCAAGCGTTATGGACGGAGAAATAAGTTGTTCTTACAGCAGATAAATGACTATTGGCGTTCAAATACAAAAGTATTACCCAAAGTATCTTTTTTAATGAATGGAACGAGCTAGATCCACGAGAATGATATTACCAAATTTATCGCACGGTATTACATATAAAAAATGAACATATTTCTCAATAGGAAATATATTTTTTTATTTTATATGACTTTTTGATAATTTTTTTGGAAAATGGTCAATATCTCGAGAACGGTTCATGTTAGCGTTCTAAAATTTATGTCAATCGTTTTCTAATGAAAAATTACATAAGAAATGTCTGTTTGCGTAACTTGATTAGCGGTTTTGATTTTTTGACGATTTTTTCAAAATTTCATTCGAAAATTTAGGGTAATTCTGAACATTCGATTGCGTATTAAAACAACAGGCTTCCAGTGTTTACGGATTGTGATTTTTGTACCAAATTTTGTTCAAATCGGTCCATTCGTTCGTCAGTTATCGTCTCCACAGTCTCACTCACACACACACATACTTTCTCACACACACACACACACACACAGACATCACTTCAAAAATGTTTGATTCGTGATCAGGGATGCTTGAAACGTGCTCTCCCGTCGAAAACTCGAATTCGAATTTTCGACCCCGTCACAATACTTTCCTTATACATTATGTATATAAGGAAAGTAATAACAGGTCAGCCAGTCCAGAAAAGGCCGGCTTGCCTGAAATGGTGCGTTTGTTCTGAATTTTTATCCAGAGAAAGGAGAGGAATCGCTTCTGACACATAAATCTTATGATATTGTTACCAATTTGATATATTCTGTGTTTTAAGCAAAACTTTTTTACATGATAGGGCAGCCCTTAGGATGGATGGATACCACTCAAGTGGCTTCACCGGGCTTCAGCGAAGGACCGGACCCCCCCAAATTTTTTTAGGGAGGAGAAAACATGACAAATCCACAAAAAAAGGGGAAAATCATGTATGGAGGAGGAGACGTGATACATGTTTGTAGTGGTCCCACATTTTATATTGGCGACCCTGCATATGATGTACAATTGAGGTGTAACATAAAATGTGAACTAAAATATTAAATATATAAAATAAATTGAATAATATTGATATATTATGTGACTCGGTTGTTTTCACCGGACATCTGATCACAATATGGAACTATAATTAGTAGTTATCGAGATATTGTGAATTTTGGTTTGCAACAGTGCTCACAATTCTTTCGAAAGAATTGAGCTATTTTGATGAAACCAAGAATATAGTTTTTATTCGAGATAAAAGAAAATTGAAATTGCCATTTTTGTTTCATAAAATCAAATTGATTGTCAAACAAAAAAAGGATAATAAATGGAAATAAAAATAAAAATGTTTCAATGTATAATCTGACTTTAAACTAAAAAAGAAAATGTATTACAAATTATGATTTCAGAACTCATAATCTTACAGAAAAGTAGAAATGAGTGATTTATATAAAGTATAATTTTATATGCAGGAGAGGCTTGTGTAAAATGTAAAGAAAAAAATAATAAAAAATACTGATAATGTAAAACAAGTGTTAACATATGTACAGAGATATTTAGTTTTCTTTTTCATGTGAATCTTTTGAAAACCATAAAAATGTAGCAAGAAAATATATCGATATGGATGTTGGTGATAATATGGATTTGGTGATAATATGGATTTTGGTGATAAAACTTCATGATGTTTCTCGCAGCAAACATGAACTGTCTTTCTACAGACTCCATATAACTCGCGCTTTCTTATGTCTCACACTAAATGCCTTTTCTTATGTTTACAAACACGAGATATTTTTTTAAATATATTCATTCTTGTTGACATAGATTAGAGTTTTCAATTTTAGGACGCATTAAATTTTATATTATCTATTCTTAATAATAAAATGGATCAGAACATAAAATGCAGCTTAAATGAAGATAAAAAAAATCGCACGTACATTTCGAAAATTGTTAGATTATCTTCTTCAGCGCAATAAGCCAGGTGTAGAAATCTCAAATGAGGACAGACTAAGCCAATAAAAAAACAATAAGTGACAGATTCGAATAAAGTAGCTCACCCTACTGTTACGGTAGGGGATAAAACGGAAAAGGAAATAAATTCAAAAACATTGTATACATTACTAATTGTATGTATTTTTGCAAAGTCAAGTTATTTTCCTATCTATTTTTTATTTAATTTAGTTAAATATATCTAACTAATCTTAATGATTAACCCCCAAACTAATGTTTAAGGATGAATATTTATCATATCAAGCATTCTCATTCATCAGTCGCAAGTGCAGCAATGATATGAACTGTAAATTTGTCTCACTCTTCAATGTTTCTTAGATCCAGCGGCATTAACTAATATATCATCTAGTGGCAACACAGCGTGATAGCCGTTGAGCCGACAACGTTATTCATAGATTGTAAATACATCTAAATTTGCAATATGATGTTATATGATGGAATATTCCCTTCTATTACAAGAGAATTGATCAATACGTTTTGTGTGGGACACGAATGATACGCAACATGTTAAATAGAAGGTGTGTGACAATTGACAATGACCAATCTGCATTGCGTCGACATGTGATTATTGAGCGGAGTCAATTGCGGTCAAATTGGATCACTGGTCACGTTCCTGTAATTTAAGTGACGTGTCTTCAAAGTTCGATGAAATCATTAATGTAACTAGTATATGCGCCTATTTGTTTAGTTAGTAAAAATATTAAATTATACATCTGCATATATATTTTAAATGTATATATATGTATTTATATATACAGGGTGATTCAAAAGTTCGGAACAAAAGTAAAACGCTATAAAAATATCTATGAGTCGGAGAGACATGCGGGTTGAAAATTAATATTCACCGTGGTGGGGGATTATGTATGGCATGAAAATAGTAGTTCAAAGTCTCGACACTAGAGGGAGCGCTGCTGCGAAGAAACCAATGCGAGGTAATAATTTGGAAATGAGATATTTTATTTCAGCATGATTTACAACTGCAAGTGCTCAATGTTTCCAGCACCTCATTCCAGTACTGACTGCAGTCGCGGTATAACGGCTGATACAGTATGGAACAGCCTCCTGCCGTAAGGCGTCTTTCAGTGCTGGTAAACACTGGGGCTTTCCTCTATAGACTCGTGATTTTAGGTATCCCCACAACGAGAAATCACAGGTTGGGAGATCTGTGGATCTCGCAGGCCAGTCGTGTGTACTATCACCCCCATGCGTAAGTCACCTCTATGGCTTTACCTGCCGCAGCGCCCGAGTGTTGAGAGTTTGAACTAACTTTCTTTCATGCCACTCAAAATCCCCCACCATGGTGAATATTAATCTGCAAACCGATGACTCTTCGACCCATAGATATTTTTATAGCGTTTTACTTTTGCTCCGAACTTTTGAATCACCCTGTATATATATATATATATATATATATATATATATATATATATTCAATTTCGTGAAAATATAATATCTGTAAAATTTTATTGCAATCGAAAAATAAAAGCACGTGTCAACGTGTATTCTTTTGTAGGATCAGTTTTTCTTTTCCCGCCAGTCCAGCTTTTCTCCTGTCTCAAACTATCTCACTTTTAGCTTAATGTAACATTCCTGGCAAAATACTAAAAATGCAAATTTTTAAAGCTTATATTGCAAATCAGAAGCTTCTATTGCAAGCTTTAGATAAACATGTGGCGATAACAGTGCCAGAACCGAAATGAAATTCTGAAAAGGAGGATTGCCAAAAAGTTCTAAGAGAGCGGCAATTCTTTAGATAAGACGTTGGAAAGGGGTCATCATACCTTCCCTGCAGACATCATATATTTGAAATCATACTTAAAAGCGTTTTTCAGCTAAAAATGCCTTCTTCATCAGGTCCAGAAGTGCAAATTTTCAAATGATCTCAATAGGCATAGCTTAAAATTAATTCAAAATAAATTATGGTCTGGTATGGAAGAAAAAAGTGTTCAAAAAGTTTTATGTTCAAACCTAACAGAAATTTGACTTATTATAATGCAGTACTTACAAATATGATAGTCTTGAGATGGTTATAAAGAATTCTTAAATTTTACAAAAATTTTCATTGGAAACAATACACATGAAATCGAGCTCCAGGAGCATACCATAAAGCTCGATAGATGGCAAAAACACTTTATTGCTTCACAATATTACTGTCTCGTGATGAATTTAAATTTATCTTCAAGAAAAGGAAAGGCATTTCTGACATATGTATATTTCTTGTAAGAATATATATATATTAAGGTTTGGTTCTCAGCACCTTTACCTCAAGGGACACCTAACGATAATATTCAATTTTTGAAAAAGCTTATTAAGTATGAATATGTGCATCTAGATATATTTCGTATCACACTTAACAAATTCAAAAATCATTTATGGTATCTATCTCCATAAGCTTGTACTTTCCACTATTTTGGTGAAGATTTAGCTGCTGAAACTAAAATGAAAATGAAAATGGTACAGAATATAGAGAAAGACGGTTCTCAAGAAAAGGGTGTCAAGCGAATCATACTAAAAATGAGGACATTCTTCGACTAATAGGACTTCATTCTATTGAGGACTTCATTCCAGAAGACAGCAAAAAACTTTTTGAAAGATTTAATATTTCTGCAGATTTCTTTAATATAGATCCAGATTCGTGACCTGAAAGTGAAATGTATAAGAAGGCCTCAGTTGTGCAACAATTAAAGGTGGTCAATGTCATAGCTGAAAGAGGGGTTAAATTGATAGAGGACTACAAAAAAATACTAACGAAAAAAGAAAAGCTGAAACAATATCTATTGCAAGTTGTCACTGACTACAGACATCGATATCATGATGCGAAGAAGGAGACTGTAGCAAATGAGAATTCGAGTGAGATTGTCATTTGTTTTCCATTTGTTGATATTTCTGTCATTATCTGTACGTAAGCTGTATTTCGGATTTTAATAAACAGATATTCCAAAAATAATGCACGGTATAATCTTTTGGAATATTTGTTCATAAAAATTAGAGTGTTTTTCTTGAAGTAATGTTCTATTACGTATTCTATTATACTAATGTTCTACATGTATTTTATTATACCCTTGTAATGATATTATTCAATTTCACATAAATTTACTAATGACGAAAAAAAATTATCGGCAGTCGGAACCTGCAACACTTTTTATCATTCATATGCAGCAAAACTTTACGAAAATAGTTTTTAACCAGTAAACGATTTTAAGGTATATCTCTGATACATTAAAAGAGTTGAATATTCTGGCCACCCAGAGACCTAGAAACAATGTCCAGACAAGAAAAGATCCCGCACCTAGAGTAATATTTTATACTTTAAAACTGGATGGAAGTAAAATTTAAAGTTACAGCCTGACCATAGCTGTTATATCATATGAAAATGGATTTACACTGAAGTCTACGGATTGTGACCATGATCAAGCGATCCAACTCAATCGATCATAATTTGATACATATAGAGATTTAATTATTTTTAATTTAAAATTCAAAAACTGCTGTAAAATATTTCTATTTCTTCAGAGAATGCACTATGTTTATATTTTGAAGCAAACATATTTCTTCACTTAGCATTTTAAAAAACACGCAAAATTTCATTTTTAAAATTTAGAACTTTTGAGAAATCCTCTTCCCTTCCAAAAAGTTTTTTCGTCTGTGGCACTGTTATGACCACGGGTTAAAATAGAACCGTTGCATTAGTAGCTTTATATATATATATATTTGTATATATATATATATATATACATATATATATATATATATATATATATATACATATATATATATATAAATATAAATTAGTAATATATATATATATAAATATAAATTAGTAAATCCAAAGTTAGAATGTATGTAGTAACACATAATACACTATTCCAAAATTTTCTACAGAATACAAAGAAATAAGTAACCTATGCAAATAAAAGAAAAGAATAAAATAGGA